>ML784980.1:431819-466863 GCA_009831015.1 Picea engelmannii | reverse complement strand
GATCTGATCTGTTTGTCACAAATATTTATTGTAATAAATGTTAGTAGCTGATAGGTTTTAATTTGATAAGATATCTTTAGAGTTGTTTGAGGGAAGAACTCGAAGAGCACTGTTGTATAAATCTTTGTATTGTTGCCGAGAGAAGGTTGTTGAATCTATTGTATAGGTTTCCCAGTAGAGGTTGTTGGATCTCTAGCTGTTGATGAGCTACTTAATCTATTGTATACGTTGATGATCTACGATTTTATATGAAAATGAACAAGCCTTTCAATGCTCTTTGTAACGTCCCCTCCGTTACAACTAGGAAAATCGAAGCACAATAGGTAAACAAATTTTCTTTTTGTGTTAGGATATTAAACTCGTTACAACATAATAAACAACACTGCAGGTGATACATTATCATAACTAAAACAACACATAAGTCACACATTAACACAATTAAAAAGGCACATAATCAACACATAATAACGACTCAATCAACGCATAATCCACACGACATCATAATTAAAATCGTTACAAGAGACACCTCATGGAAATACAAAATGACACAATCCAACACATTAACATAAATTGTCATCTTCACCTTATAAATTGTCCCATGCAACCACAACATGGTATAATAAATTAACAAGGTTTCTCAAGAGACAAATAACCATTGGATATTCATACAAGCTGAAGGTAAAATGCTAGATTACGAATATATGTGTGCTAAGATTAAATCTTTCTTACAATAGTACAATGATAGAGATCATATAAGGTACACTTAATTAAAACCTTGGGACATATCAAGCTAAAAAATTCAGAAGTGCATTAATAACATAATTAATTATATGCACAATGTAAGGTTAATATCTCATGAGTCTTATACAGGTGTCATTAAATTATGAAGGGTCTATATGGAGGGACAAACACAATCATAAATTAATTATTAATACACAGAAAAGGGATCATTATATTTAAGGTTAATATTTTTGTGTATAAACACTTGCCAGTGTTTGGGGGAAATATCCATGTGATTTACCTTGGTATTTCTCTGTGTTTTTTTGGTATTAACACTTTCCAACATTTGGGGGAATAGCCATGTGATTTACCTTGGCATTCTCTGCATTTTTTGTGTATAAACACTTGCCAACGTTTGGGGGAAATAACCATGTGATTTACCTTGGTATTTCTCTATGTTGTTTTTGTATTAACACTTTCCATCGTTTGGGGAATATCCATGCGATTTACCTCGTTATTCTCTGTGTTTTTTTTTGTAATAACACTTGCCAGCGTTTGGGGGAATAGCCATGTGATTTACCTTTTTATTCTCTATGTTTTTTTTGTATTAACACTTGCTAACGTTTGGGGGAATAGACATGCAATTTACCTTGGTATTCTCAATGTTTTTGTGTATAAACACTTTCCAGCGTTTGGGGGAAATATCCATGAGATTTAACTTGCATTTGATGCAGGAGAATTGCCAGCAAAGTACAAGCAGAGGACAGTTAGGCGCACTAGTGCACATTTTTAAGGATTTTGAATTTTGAAGAATGTGTATCACGCAAATCTTTTGAAAAGAGTTGTAATTAAAGAACGTCTTTAAATGTTGTAGAGTTGGATGGCTCATGAAGACATCAGAGAATGTATTTTTTTTTAATGTAGTTAAGTGTAGTATAGATTCGATGTGTTTGATTTGATCTGTCTATCACAAATATTTATTGTAATAATTGTTAGTAGCTAATAGCTTTTAATTTGATAAGATATCTTTAGAATCGTTGGAGGGAAGAACTCAAAGAGCCATCTTGTATAAATCTTTGTATTTTTACCGAGAGAAGGCTGTTGAATCTATTGTATATGTTTCCCAGTAGAGGTTGTTGGATATCTAGTTGTTGATGAGCTACTGAATCTATTGTATACATTGTAGAGTGTTGAAGAACAGTGTATGAATCCATGTATATGATTGTTTAATGAATATAACAGAGGAGCATTGTCCCAAATGTATGGTGTTTTTTCTTTTATCTAAATGAATGAATGGTAGACTTTCTGATCATTCAAAATTATTTGTTGTTTATTGTTCTTGGGGTTTATGAATGCATTTTCATGGTTGAATGTATGAGTCGTTGTGAAGATTAAATAAGTTTTAATTTTTTCTTATCTATGAGCAAGTGCAATTTGTGCATAGTGTCTGCAAGGTGTGCATGACCGAGTCCATTTCGAATCAAAGATCAGAAGAGATAGCATGAAACTTATGTATGTAAGGACTGCATAGGCGTCCTCAAGGAGTGCGTGACAAAGTCTCAGACTGGTATGCTCTGGAGGAGTAGTGTGACTTTAGTCTCAAATAAGTGGTTGGAGGACAGTCTCAAGTGTCCACAGTCATCCACAAATAAAACAAGTTGTGGAGGAGAACCTGTTGAACGGCGTGCATAGGATGAATTTTTGACTAAGTGTCGGAAGAGCAGTCACATAAGCAAAAGTCCAAGGAAGAGAAATCTCAGGAGGGAAAGAAGCAATAAATATTCAAAGGGAGGAGCCCTTTAAGGTTTCCCAAAACTAAGGAGCCAGATCTATCTCTGAGGGAAGCAAGATTGTTCTAGACCGTCATCAAGAAAGCCGCAAGATAGTCTGAAAAGTTGAGGAAAGAAGGAGGATCGGGAGAAGTATAGGAAAGACAGATGGAAGAACTGGAGAATATGAGAAGACGGGAACGAATGGATAGTCAAAGATTAAAAGAGAGAGAAGTGAGGAGAGAAAGAATTCCCCGGGAAGTGGGACGAGAAGGAGAAAGTGAAGATGTAAGGGAGGAGGAAGTTGACATGAATCTTGGAGGAGAAAGAGAAGATTCAGCCCCGATAATAGGAGATATTGGGAATATGGATGAGGAGATCATCCCAGTGGAAGCTAACGAGACCCCCCAGATCAAAGAAAACCCCCCCAAACCTAGTGGCGCCAGCCCCGAATCACCCATACCCCAAGTTCCTTTTATACAAGCAGTAAGTTCGATACTACCTTCTCATGCCAGTTTTTTTCCACTACAATTAGTTAATCAGTCACAACCAGGAAGTGGGAGTATAGGGAAGGTATTGGGATCCCCTGATAGATCGTAAGTAGGACCGTTAGGGTTCATATTGATAGGAAAAAAAAGATTAGTAATGGCCAGCCATGCAGGAGGTTCGATTTCCTGATACCCATAATTTTGGGGTAAGGGAGATGAAGACATTGAACAGCACTAGTTCCTATGCGAAGCAATCACGAGATCCAGAGGGACTTCGTATGTGAATAAGTTGGTCAAGTTACCTTGAGAGGTTGCGCTCTCAAGTGGTACATGAAGATCATTAAACCAGGAGTGTCAGGGATGCAAGGTCAAGCATTCACACTTGGCCAGGTATGGATGAGGTTCATAGCAGAGTTCAAACTACCTCAGTCAGAACAACAAGCTTTGTCTAAGTTGTGTGAGATCCAGTATAGGGAAGGTGAATCATCCTAGGAGTACATCCAGAAGTTTAAATATGTCATAGGGAGGTTGGCACATCCAATCCACGAAGAATATCAAAGGGAGTAGTACATTAAGGGGATGTTGCCTCTGACTCGGATTCCGCTAACGCAAAAATGGATAGCCACGCTAACAGATGCCTTAGAACAATCGATGAAGATTTAATCCATGGAAGTATACCCTCGGAGCCTGAGAGTAACCCGACCACCAGTAGATGCGAATTTGGCACAACTACAAGGGAAGATATCGACACTTACATAAAATATTAAGGAGCTAACGATACCCAAACTAGGATGACCACAGGTTTGGTGCACTGGATGTTATACGGAAGGTCAAATGGTGAACGAATGTCCATGAATGAGGGGACTGGGACCTCCTCAGAATCTGATGGTACCCCCACCAGAACCCATGGGAGGATTTGCGCAACTATCGACGAATTCACTATTTCATAACCCCACCCCATATCATGTTTTCCCAGGAGGCCAAGAAGCACCAACAGCGGAATATTGTGAGATATGCCGAATACACAGGCATGGACCAAGACAATGCCCCATCATGCATAAATATTCAACAGTACCAAACACAGTACACTATGAGTTCAACGCATCTACCACGCATACTAACAATCAATGTAGAGCGTTGGACGCAATTGCAGACAGGTTAGACTGAACAACTTTCAAGGTGAATGAAAACCCTCAGGGACCAGGAAGAGGTCGAGGAGGTGGAGTTGGAGGATACTTCAGAGGAGGAATAACTGGGGGAAGAGGAACAGAAGATGTTATAACTGTGATGAATGAGGTCACTTGGCCAGAAATGTCCTCATCCAAGGCGGCCATGGTGCTCTCACTACAGAACTAATGAACATGCAACTGAAGACTGCCTAGAGTTAATCGAAAGTGGGGAGATAGAGTACAACAAAGAGGAACTAACCTTATCATTTCATAAATCAAGAGTATTATATAAGGGACAATTTCCCAACCTTAATATCGTTACTCGAGGAGGAGCAAAGACAGGAGATGATGTTGATACTCTACCTTAGATCCAGAAAGAAGTACCTAAGGGAGACAGGTATGACCCCCTAAAACAAAACAATTTCTTTAAATATGCCATAAAAGTATTCCAAAATATTCCTAGTCATGAAATGCAAGAAAATCCCCCCCAGCCGACTGTTTACCCTAAGATGGCACAAGTCCCTGCTTCACCCCCTGCACCCAGAAACCCTATAGTCATGCCAAGGAAGCCTGAGCAACCTCAAAGCATAGTTGGCCTTTGGTTTCAATTATTCTCTGACATTCTAGGGAATGATCAACTAACATAAAAGTTGTGCAATGCATTGTACCTAGTTTTAGGGAATGAAGAAACCTCAGAAGCAAGGATAAGGGATAATATTCCTCAGAAGAGTACTCAGAGAGTGCAGTGAAGAAAAGTATGAATCAGGAAAGAATTTTGACTGGTACCCCAGTTAGATGAATTTGAAATTAAGGACGTCATGTTGGACCTAGGGTCAAATGTGAACATTCTTCCTAAGAAGACCTGGGAAGCCTTAGGAAAACTGAGACTAACATATTCCCCAATTCAGTTAAGAATGGAAAACCAATACTATATCTTCCCCATAGGAAGACTGGAGAATGTGGAAATAGATGTAGCAGGAGTAAAAACAGTGGTTGACTTTGAAGTCATTGAGATCATGGGAGACAAGGACCCCTACCCTGCACTACTTGGCATCGATTGAGCCTATTACAATTATGCAGTAATAGACTTAAATATAGACACCATGACTTTTGAGGCTGATGGAATCAAGGTAGTTCAACCTTTGGATCCATATGTAGGACCCAGGTACACAGAACCAACAGACAATAATATGGAGGGAGAATACCTAGACCAGTTGTACATTGTAACAGCTAGGACAAGAAATGATTATATAAACCCTATTGTTGATGGATCAGTAAGCTGGAGAAGTATACAATCAGTAGACGAAGATTCAGAATTGGATTTTGATAGTTGGAAACAAGGCTCGCATGAACAATTCTCAAGGAGATGCACAGCTATCAGAATGACCAGATGGGTCGGGACCTAAGTTAGATAACACCCAGTATACGATGGAACCTCAGAACTAGACGATTGTTTTCAGAACATGGAAGAGAATGTGAGGGAATATCAAAGAATCTTGGTACTAGATGTAGATTTTTAGAACACCCCTGCCAGATGGTGGGCCACTCATAAAGTTGTACTCAAAACTTGGGATGAGGTGAAGCAAGCTATCAAGTAGAGGTTCTAGAATAAGAAGTATTTGGAATCAGAGATGCAGACGGATATCCAAGTTGTGAAACTATTCAACGGAGAATCAGAGCCTATAATACACATTGAATAGTGTGTGACACAATGGCAAGTTGTGGGAATACCCTCTCACTTCTGGGTTTAGATATTTCCCCACTCTCTAATTCAAATCCCAAAATATTGGTTTATACATGAGGAAACCAGAAGACAGACCAACGACTGGAAAACACTAGCAGCTCAATTTTCCAAGGACTTCTCATTCACAGGTAAGTACCCTGAGCTTGAACTAGCCTTGCAAAAGATTAAAGAACTTCTTTTTATAGCCAATGGTAATAAGAGATCAAACTTAGTAGTATGTCCCAAGCATAACCAAGAACTTCAAACTAAACTCCACTTACCCTTAACTGAGAAACCTATAGAATGCTATCATATTAGCAAAGATTCAGAAATCCTAGATGACTTAGAAGAACTAAGAAACCTATCCATCAAAGAGACAGAGGGGAGAAGAGAAATCCAAAACACCATACCCAGATAGACTGATAGTTCCTACAATCACCCATTAAAATTGTGCAAGATCAACATAGGGACCACAGAGAAACCCAAGATAGCTATGGTGGGAGATTACTGGGATGAGCAAACTAATCAGGAAATATAGAGTTTACTGCGGGAATATGATGATTGTTCCCAAAGACTTTTTTCGAGTTAAAGGGGATCAAAGGAGTCATGGGAGAAATGAAGATTGAATTAAAACTAGGAGCCAAGCCTGTTAGGCATAGACCATATCATCTTAACCCAAGAATAAAAGAGAAATTTAAGACGGAGATAGATAAGATGTTAGAAGCAGGTCTCATTTTTTGCGGTAGAAGAAGCAGAGTGGGTCAGCCCAATAGTCATTCAAAGAAATAAAGACACAGAGGATATTAGATTATGTGTAGACTACAGAAGCCTCAACTCTATCTGTGTGCACGACCCTTTCCCAACACCCTTTACCGATGAGGTGCTAGAACAAGTTGCGGGGAAGGAAGCATACTCATTTACAGATGGATTTGTAGGATACCATCAAGTCAGGATAGTTGAAGAGGACAAAATAAAGACCACTTTCATTATAGAATGGGGATATTTTTCATACAACGTGATGCCATTTGGCTTAAAGAACACCCCGACATTTTTCTCTAGGATTGTGATAGCATCCTTTAGAGAGTTCATTCACAAATTTATAGAAGTCTATATGGATGACTGGACAATATATAGCCTGCTCAAGGAACATGTAGCACTACTAAGGATAATGTTTCACAGATGCAAAGAATTGCAAAATATCATTAAATCTTAGGAAGTGTATCTTTTGTGTGCCACATGGAAATTTTTTGGGCCACATAGTCTGCCGAGAAGGAGTACTGATAGACCCATCCAAATTTGCGGTCATTGTGAATATGACACCACATACGAGTGCTAAACACTTGCGCTCCACACTAGGACACACAAGTTACTATCACGGGTTCATTCCAAGATATGCCAACATTACTGCACCTCTAGAAAACCTCCTGAAAAAGGCTGAAACGTTCCAATGGACTCCCAAATGTGATAAAGCAATTAAGACACTTAAGGAGAAGCTCATTACAACACCAATTCTGATATTACCAAACTGGAAGAAGGAATTTCACGTCCATGTAGATGCTTCAGGAACTTCCTTAGGAGCTATCTTAACATAACCTGGAGATGGAGCTATGGATCACCCTATCTATTTTGTGAGTCGAAATTTGTCACAAGCAGAATGAAACTACACAACGACAGAAAGGGAAGGCTTAGCAATGATTTATGCTTTACAGAAATTTATATATTATCTGTTAGGGTCTCATTTCAAATTCTTTACTGATCATTCCACATTGAAATACCTAGTTAACAAACCTGTGTTGGAAGGGAGAATTTGTAGATGGTTGTTGTTATTTCAGGAATTTTCCTTTGAAGTCATCATCAAGTCGGGATGATGCAACATTGGACCTGACCATCTATCCAGGCTAGATTTAGGGGAAAGTGGCAAAGCATTGGATGAATAGCTCCCAGATGTATATTTGTTCAGGATTGAGGCCATATCGGAATATCTGGAGGACATAGCAATCTTTCTCAATACAGAGGCATGTCCTGAAACATATTTCGCAACCCAGAAACACCATATGGTCGTTAGAGCAGCAGATTACCAACTGATCATTGGACAATTGTATAAACTAGGACTAGACAACATCCTCAGATGATGTGTCTTGGATTGTGAAAGGCAGGATATACTTTGGGAATGCCATAGTGGAATTGTAGGAGGCCACATAGGAGGAAAGGCCATGACACAGAAAGTTCTACAGGAAGGACTTTAGTGGGAAACACTCTTCAAGGATGTAAAAGTATACGTTAGATCATGTGATGTTTGTCAACAGGTGGGCAAGCCTTCATGCCGAGATGAACTACCACTACAACTAGTTAGAGCTCTACAGGCATTTGAGAAATGGGCAGTTTACTTCATTGGACCAATCAACCCCGGAGCCAAACATTCAAAGGCTAGGTACATCATTACCGCGACTGACTACCTTACCCGTTGGGAAGAAGCAATAGCGGTACAGGATTGTTCGACAGATACTTCTACCAGGTTCATATTCAAGAATATCATTACTTGATTTGGATGTCCCAGTAGCCTAACCAACAATCAGGGAGCTCATTTCATTAGTAGCACTATAGAAACACTTACAACAGAATTTCCAATCCAGCATCACAAGAGCAGTCCTTACCACCCACGGGCCAATGGAACAGTCGAAGCCTTCAACAAGATTCTGGAAAGAGGACTAACAAAGGTTTGTTACACAAACCAGAAGGACATTGATGATAGAGTTACAGCTGTACTATGGGCCTATAGGACAACCACAAAGAAACTCCACAGATACACACAGTTCCAGTTAGTTTATGGGAGAGAGGCAATGGTTCCTGCAGAGTTCATCACTCCAAGTCTATATATTTCACAAGTCACACGTATGAGAGAAGAGGAATCAATGGCGCAGAGACTTACAGAGCTACAAGAACTCGAGGAAACCAGATTTCTAGAAGATTTCCATCAGTCGGTTGAAAAGGAAAGACAAAAATATTGGCATGACAGACACATTAAGACCAAAGTATTCTCACAAGGAGACAAGGTCTTACTCTATGATAGTTGATACCAGAAGCATCCTAGCAAGTTGCGTATGCACTGATTGGGACCCTTCATAGTTGCGGAGATTCGACCCTTAGGGGCAGTCATACTCGTGCAACTAGATGGTGTGCTATGACCGGGATGGGTGAATGGCTCTCTCTTGAAGCCCTACCTATCTCAAAAATGAGAGAGAAGGACAGTCCCTCCAATCCGAAGGAGCTTGTACAATAGTTAGATTTGAGTTTTGTTTTATTTCTAAAATTTTGTAAATTCAGTTAATAAAGTCCATGTGCGCAGTGTTGCGCCATAACACATAGTTCATTTGTTTTGTTTAAGAGTTGGTTGATACATAACTGACGACTCGGCAATGCAGGACCTGAAGCATAAGAGAGTTCATTAATGACATTCATTAAAGATGACGGGGACAACCTTTGTGGTTGGATGGGCCATGAATCCAAATATAATCTAAGTCCATGGGCCACACAAACCCAATCTAGTCACAACCTTTATTTCCATTTTGGTACCCCATTTGATGGTCGTTAATTTTTAAAGTCGCATTATGCCAAGATGCCATCGAATTTTTCATCAGGACACCCACCCGTCAAACAGAAAGGTCTCAAATTGGCCATGTCCCAATTCCACTCAAAAAAGTAAATACCAAGATCGCTCAATAGGTTTTACTTTGATTAAATCATCCCGTCGGACAACTCAAACCCAGTTGTGTCCATACGGTCATGATGAGTAGCAATTACTACTAAAAATTACCCGTTAAGCCAAGTATAAGGCTCTCATAACTCAGTCGAGAATGTATTTTTTCTAAAAATATCATAGCCATTTCCGAACTCAGAAGTGTGAACTAGTTGGTACCATTGTAAAAGCTGCAGACATAACCCTAGTTCCTACCTGCCACAGAAGTGAGAATTCCGAGAGCCATAGCAAGCCAAAGTGCCATGTCTAAAGAAGCAGTACCATATGAGCCCTGCGACCCCTAGATCGATATTATGGGCGATCTCAAAGGGAAGGTAGAGCATGTTAATCTCCTCGACCTTGACCTCATGGATTCATCCTTGTTCCTAGAGACGCACACAGATTTATTTTTGGAGATAGCTCCGTATGGAATCGAAGGAATGCAATTTGTGCCAAAATAATACTTCATCAACTTATTTAACTCGAAAATCATGAACTTGAGATACCTACTAGTATTTGGTACCACAGGAGAGATTGCATGTTGCATGAAATTTATGATAAGTAGGGTGCATGATAGAATTCTATGGTTGGATAAGCATTATCCAATCCATGACGAAGACATCCGATAGCTTACTGGACTATCCTCCCAAGGAGAGTATGTCTCGAAGATATTCCAGGGACCTGGTAAGCACGGGAAGAAGAAAGGCGAGCCTAGACTATACGAGAGATTCAACACAAAGAGATGAGGATGCACAATAGTAATTGAACCAATACTGCCCGAGACAGTCCGGACTAGCTGCTACATCATAGCCAACAAGGTTATGAGATCTTAATATAAGGGAGAATGCACTCTATATGCATTATTAGTCGCTAACTTTTGCACCAATGGAGTAGTGTTCAATTGGTGTAGTTACTTATTAGAGGAACTACTAGTAGCTTGCGAGGAAGCACGGGAGAAGGGAAGAACCTTCACCCATGGATACCTCCTTGTGGCATTCGCAATGTTCAAATGGAAGCCACTTGTGGGAAAACAACCAGCAATACTAGATAAGGGGCACATGGTGAATATGTTCGAGCCATGGCAGTCCAGACCAGAATCGGAGAATACAATACTCAACAACACAACATTTTCCAAATGGTATAATGGTATGATAGACGCAACGCAGAGGCTGCACATCCCATAGGAGATCCTCAAATATAACACGAGGAATATCGCCTTCATCATGAACCATCACAATACATTCATTTGGCCGAGACATGTCAGCAGGGAACATTTCCACACAAGGATGCTACCATTATATCTGGACGAGGAAGCCTTCGATAAGGAAATCATGTCATTGCCAGGAGTCAAATGCGGCCTGCATAAATCAGGGATGCATTACATTTTGCCTGCTGATATAATGAAGAAAAATGACAAGGAAGTAGGAGAAGGAATGAGCTTAGGCCCCAACCAGAAGAAGCCAAACGCTTCGGTACAAACAGACTTCGAGGAGGAAAAGACCAGTCCGTTGTCAGCTTCCAGATGATGTCGTGTTTTCAGGTGTGGATGTTAACCAAATCTTGAGTGTTGTGCTAGGTACCGAACCATTGGTGAAGAGGCCCAGAACCGGGGTATCGCTGAACAAACCTCTGAACCCACAACCCCTTGCATCAGTCGCTCCCTGCACCTGTGCAATGGTCAAAGCCACCACTATAATTGATATTCAGGATGACCCGGACCCTGAAACATTTTGGTCCACATTCATCATTGAGCACCCTCCACCACTCCAATTACCAAACCTCATCACTTCTATTCCACATCATACCAAAACCTCAGAGAATATGCAGCTCAATCAGCCAGAGATAGTGGAGCAACGAATCCCACAAATAACCAGAGAATCACCCAAGCCAAGATCATAAGTTTCTAGTCCCAACCCCAAAGCCTTAGAGCCGAGCATGACACTGAATGATCTGAATCCAAACACCCAGGAAAAACAGCCTGAGGCTTCATCACAAGAAGAATACATCTGAAGTAGAGAGGAGTCAGAACCTGACAGCAACCAAAAAATCACCTCACCAGCCAAGGGTGAGGGTGCCCAAGAAATCATGGCGCATGAATCAGAAGCACCGGAAGAGCTGGAGATACCAGAGGTGAACAAAAAACTAGGATCAACAACTGAGTAGGATACGACAACCATGTGAGCACAAATGGAGCAAGTTCTCTAGAACCCTCAGTAATGTGCATAATTGATGCAACTCTGCATATCCTGAACAAAGGTTCTGACTCTTTTGCCCACAGAGCTAAGGTTGAGGATCTCAACAGTGCCACCAATGGAGAAGGAGTTAGAAACCTGATTGGATCATTCAAATGCTAGTGGACTTCCACTATAGACGTGAGCACCCATCGATGAAGCTCCTTCATCCACCGACCTAGTACAGTGGCCAGCGCCACAATTATTTGAATTAATCAGAGCATCAACAGATCAATTAGAGAAAAGGCTCCAGGAGGCCGAAAGATCCACCGATATTTCAAGGAAGGAACAGTTCATCGTGCAAACATGCAGAATTCAGGAAGCACATGACAAACTCCAAGTCCAGCGCAAAATGGAAAAAGTGCAGAAAAAACTTGCAGAAGCCTGGCCAGAGATTCGGAAGGTTGCACCCGAACTACCTGAAACAAGTGATGTAGGCAAGCTAGAGAAACAGATCGAGTTGTTACATGAGGCATGGACACAACTCACTACTCGCACTGAGCAGCTGCAAGAGAAGCTACAACAGGTCCAGCAAGAAGCAGAACAACAACCCCAGTAGCTGCAAGAACAGATGCAGAAGATAATATTGCAAGGTAACAATGTCCGAGCAACACTACACAAGCACACAGTGGACTGCACAAAAATCTTCAGGGAAGTCAGGGACTGGATGGACATGATTTCTCGATGGAATCAAGTATTAGAGGAGGTGCACACAAAGATCTAGGTGTTGAACAAAGAAGTTGTGGCCAGAATGGACCCCATGGAACAACAACAGAAGTTCGACCAAATTCAACAGGCCGACAATTAACTGAATACACTCTATGAGGCACAGTTTGTAGCTAAGAAAGAGTTGCATGACTTCCGACCTATAATTCAGATAGCCTACATGCAAATGCATCAAGTCAATGCAAAAGAATATTCTGAGTGAAACTCATGGGTTGCGGCCAAGCCAAAGGAGTACAGCAAAGAGATGACCCAACAATTTCTTGCAGAGGCATCACTCCTCGCCCGAAAATGGTAGGACAAAGTTGGAATATTTCAAGGAGTAAAGCACTAAGCCTTAGAGTTGGTACCAAAATTGGTCCCTTCATTTGAGGAGGTAAACGAATAAAAATCACAAACAGAATATCCCAAAGAAGAAGAAAATATGAATGTATGAGGTTAGGAGCATACGTATAGCCAAAATGCATCAATGTTTCTTATACTAAGAGTACCATTGTAAGAAAGAGTGTGGGAAGGAACTACAAGAGTGATCCGTTGGAAGGAGAGGGGAAACTGTGGGACCAAAACCTTTCTCTAGGTGTGGAAAAATAATAAAAATTGTATACAAATGAGGCGGGCATGCTCCATGCTCATGTAATGTAACTCAAATGTGTAAGATAGTAACTGAAGTTGTATGCTGATGTAGATAATTGCAGTGCCCCTATGGGGCAGTTTGATAATGGAAGATGACAATTCTGATGGTGAACATACTCTGAAAAGAGGTGATGACACATGTAAGACGTGTTGATGACTCGTAGGCATTGATGGCCCAACAAATTTCAGAGGTCTTCGGCGAGTATAAAATAATTGCAATAGTCACAAAGTAAGACCCACCGTAACATGAGATTGTGTTGATGTCGAATCTTATGGGGGTCAATGACAACAGAGAGCAATGATGGTTCTCTCTATGTCGTCTGAGACTCCTCATTGTAAAGGGAATGAGAGTCAAGATACTGTCACCCTTCTGGAAACTGTGTTGATGTCGACAGACAGGGAGACGTGACTCCAAGAAGAAAAGGGCTTCATGAAATACACTGGATGATATCAAGAACTGATGAGGAACATGGACGAAGTCAAGAGGTGGTGGGACTCATGACTACCCTTGGTTGGGGATATATGTGAAGTATGAGTGGCAGGAACCGTGAAACTGAATCTAGCATCAGGGGGATGACTAGACATGGGTTAAATTATGTCAGAGGCGTGACAAACTGGACAAACTGAGAGATCAGAGGTATATAGACTGTGGGATACTAGGGGTTTATGGATGATTCCAACAAGGGTAAGAGGTAGGGAAAGCCCCAACCATGGGCGACAGGGGTTTCTTTTCCAGAAAATAAGGCCGCTAAAGGCGACAACAAAAATCTATGTAAATGTTGGAAACAAAGGCTTTGTATAATTACCAAATGAATAAAGCATAATTTGGGATAAGTGTGCAGATACAAAAATGGGTGCTTGAATGTAAGATGGCTTGGCCTGTGAGGGCGCAAATTGGGTGGAGAAATGATGGAGGGTGGGGGCCCCATAGGTGGGTTTCTGTATGAGGTAAATGATTGGAGGGAAATCTACAGATGTGCAAACATACTGTGGATGAAATGGAGAGTTAATGATACTGCGGAGGCATAGTCAAATGATAACCATGAGGAGATATCCTGGGAGTCCAATGGGAAAGCTAGAAAAAATGAGGAGGAGTATGTGGTTGATTCTTGAACATGTGTAAGACTATCGAGACTCCCATCCCTAGGGGGTGAAACAACATGAGTGTTGAAGTGCCAAAGGGGACTATGAATGGGACAACTCATGTGAGGGAGAGTGCTACTGGTTGACAGTACTGAAATGCAGCGGAGGTGATAGTACTGCAGAGATGGATGTGAGGATCCTACAAGAAAAAGTTGGAGGGTATGACTGGGAGATGCAATTGATATTCAGAGGGAATGATTACATTCCAATGTCGATCATATACCTGAAGGGGTTGTGTTGATGCGTGATGACCAAGTACCTACACACATGAAAACTGAATACCCGACGTGAACAATATCTGAAGATAAAGAACATATAACCATTATTCAATAAATTTGAACATGAGAATGCATACCTAGGCATGATGTGAGAAAAATGCTCCCCCGGGGCTGAGCATGGATGGGGACCTGGGGAATGTGACTGTGTAGGTGGCGGGATCCTAATCTCATGGCTAAAGATAGATCGAAAAACAGATGCTCTGAGCTCCTGTGTATGACCAGGAAAAAATGTCTCGATATTCCTGGAAGAGAGATTTGTAAGTTGTGAGTTCTTCATGGTAGCATGCGGCGCCAATGGTGATTTCCTCTATGATTCCTGGTTTGACGAAAATTTCAATTGTGAAATTGGGGGAAATGTTGGTCGTGTTGACATCTTCAAAACCATTAGGGGCAGGGATAGGGTTGTTAAACCTGTCTATATTCCCGGATGGGATGAAATCCTTAGTTTCGATTGCGCATATCGAGGCTTGACTTGGAGGGTCGAAGGCTTCCTGTGAGAGAAAGAGAACTCTGTGGTGGAGTGCATTCCATGGGAAATCGGGGGTATATAGTTCTTCGAGGATATATTCATCGCAGTGGAAAATGTGAGAATATAGGGGATCCAAGGGAAGAACATTGGTGGTTTCCACCATGTTGTTGTCTTCAGATGGTGAAGAGGTAGAGGGGGTGGCGCAATTAGGTTGTGACGGTTCACTCGACATGAACCAAATGTCGAGATAGTATGGGTTGAACACTGTGGTCAGGCATAAAATTTTCATGGGGAAATAAACCGAAGAATTGGGGGGATTTGGGGGAAAATCCTCATATAGGCTATCCAAGAACCATGGAGGAGTGGGAAGTGCCTCAGGCTCAGGAGAGATAATATGAATAATATATGGAGATGGAGTAGGGGTCATCACCGGTATCAATGGAAGTGGGGTGGTTGGAGTATTTTGAATAAGGGCCATTTGATGATGCCTGTATTAAATAATCGTGGGACACTGGTAGATGAAATGACCAAGTGAGTCACAAAGAGAGAAAGGACATCTCATCCGTTCATTGACTGAGGTTGTGATATAATGAATGTCAGTGACTTGGGTACTTGATGATGCAGATGGAGGGGGTTCTTGCTGAAATATTTGGCGTACTATTGTTAGGGTCTATCGAAACTGAGGTAGCGCAGGGAAATGGTGGGTGTAATGGCCATATTCTGAACAAATGGCACATGCGAACTTGGTTCGCAGTCCTTTTCTACCTATAGTAGGGGACATGGTGGAAGTAATAGGTGTGCTTAGTGAAGCGACGGGCTAGGTGGTCGCTCAGGGGAGTATGATTAGATTGCGTAACTCGGGGAGAGAGGGCCATCTATTTGTGGGGTGTCCTTATTTATCTCATAGTGCGCAAGGAGGTTGAGCTCGTTGTTACAGAGAAATCCCCCTACGAACAAGTGGATTCTCTCTTGGACTCTAGACTCCTAAGGCCAAGACAGAAAGGGTGCTAACTTTGGTTACTGGCATCCTTTTAAATCTAATTAAACCAATATATAGAGAAGAGGAAGAAAAAAAATACCTTTTTAACAACGTTCATCCTTGTGTAGTCCAGGTTGAGCTTTGACGTCCAATATCCTCGATAATTCTTGCAAATCAAACAAATACAAAACAAGCTTCCTATTCTAATAAGATTAGTTTAAAACCAAATCTATCTAATATAGACAACCTCATGTAGAACAAACACAACCTTGAAAGAAACAGGCCAAGCACATATGTATATTAATGAGAACAATAGAGAATACTTATAGCCCTTTGATGAAGGTGCAGCAGCTTCTCCCAACTCTCCTTGTCCAACCCTTTGCTCAAGTAATCTACACACAATATGATTGTGCTTCAATGATATCTCCCTTATGAGACCATAAGTTTGATGCCTTCAATGTCTCTCCTTCCTTATGAGATCATAAGTTAGGTGCTTCTCAATTTCTCCATATGCTTTTCACCATGAGAAGGCCTCCTTATATAAGCTTGGAGAGACCCAACCACCTTAGAGATTCTTGGAATAGGTTGAGGATCTTTATCCTTCAGTTGTGGATCCTCCCTAAGATCGAGCCTTGACCTCAGATTCGAATCCAAAAAACTCCAAATATGAAGGGGATTCTTTCCTAATTCTCCTCAACAGCCCAAAATTTTCTCAAATAGGCTAGCGCTCCCCCAAAAGGGTGCATACAGCACTGTAACGCTCCCCCAAAGAAGGTTAGGGAGCGTCGATGCTCCCAAATAGTGTATAGGGGAGAGATTCCTTCTAAAAATGATTTTTGAGTGGTTTTATTCATGGCAAAAGATTTGTACTCTTCATCAAATTATTTATCCTTCTTAAACCAATGTTTGAAGGTGTCTTAAGTGTCTCTATGATGTCATTAGAGACACGACATAGGAGAGATGGCAATATGATGTTTGCGACACTTGCGGCCAAGATGCGACACTTGCACTCAAGATGTGACACTTGTAATGATGACAATAGGTCATCATTGAAATGAGTAATTTTGATGTGTATTAGATTTCCCCCCAAAGTACGAGGTTAGGAAACAGAAACTGGTGACTGAAATACTTTGTAGAATTTTTCGAGCAAGGGTATGGACTCAGAGAACCTGGAAGAAGATGCACACAACCATTAAAAACATATTATGACATGTTTAAAACCCAAGGCAAGCATACCTATGCTTGAGTGATAAATAATTTCAAGGTATGGCTGCCATAAAATACACAGCAGATCCATAATTATACTAACAAAAGAGTATAGCCACCAAAGATACAATGTGGATCTCTACTTCCATGACATGAACTAATCGTAGCCACAAAAAATACACAGTGGATCTATGAGACAACAAGACATAGCCACAACCAATACAAAGTGGATCTATGTGACAATATATGTGTCAATGTTCAAAAGAAACTTCGTCGCAACCTGGGAAAAGTACATATAAGAGTTATGACTCAACCCAAGGTCTTCTTACCAATCCCGATCTAGTACGAGTCTAACCATGTGAATATATGTCCTAATGTCAAACATGGGAGAAACCACTTGATTATCGGTCAATGAGGTAAACCATTAACAAGCACGAGGGATATCACCATTGATGTCAATGATTCCCAAGGTACCCTAGTACATTCCATCAAATGTGAATAGATGAGTTGAATTCGAACATCTGTGGAATCATCCGATCAGAGGTCAATAATGTAAACCCAATGTCGGATGCGAGGAGGCCTACCATTGAGGCATGCAAGTCCCAAGGCACTAACTGGTTTATAAGTCTAGTTCCCGGATAATGTGCTGAAATCGACAGGAACAGACTCGTCAAATGAGGGCCTTGATGTATCCCCCATCAACGACATGAAACTGATATAGAGATGTAAATTGGTGGATCAAAAGAACATGGAATGACACGGGTATTAAAATAGAAATTTGTGATGGTTGACTCTTGAGGCAGATACTTCCCTTGAACACTGAGGCACGACAGCAGAAACACGACATGGACCAAAACAAGATAATGCAGTGGATACTGTGACTTTCGTCGGGTGACCCAAAGGAGTAAGGAAACTCAAATGATTGGTTCAGTGTAGAGGTTCAGCGTTTTAAAAATGCGTGCAAAGATGTTGATGTCCTCAAAAACTGCTTGGCTTGCTTCTTTTAATTTTTCCCCCATCTAGATAGATGAGTACCTCTTTTTATTTTTATGATCTCGAGGAGGATAACACATGCTCGATATAACTCACCTTCAGAAATTTCCTCTTCCTTTGTTTAACGAACTGGAAGAAGTAAGGGTTCAGTCCAATATGGGCCCTTCAATGTATGATTTTTTTTTAACAAGTCCAAAGAAGGTAAACTCGGTGGTTTTTCATATGTAGAGAGTCTGAAAAAGACTTAAAGATAACTCCAGGGTTGTCCTTTTTCATAATGTTAGTCTCGCAAGGCCAAAAAAGAGATAAATTGACGCAGAACTTAGACACACACTCCTAAGTCCGCTCACAGGATCGTTCTGTCTAGTTTGTGAGCCGAAGCGTCTCTTTCGACTCCTACTGGAATCACACATGAATCGATCCACGGGTCCGTCCTTTTCCCCTGTCACACTTATGCACTTGCCTAATCTCTCCCCGATAGAAATTTCAGGTTTCAGGGTTTTCTGATTCTCGTTGTCGAGAACCTCTGTCTTCTTGATCTTTCGATCTCCAATATGTCGATTTGTCGAAACGTCTTTAACTTCAATTATCCCCCTGGGCTATACCTTTGGTCCACATGACCTCCCCTTATATGACCACAGTCCTTTTCAGGATTTCGTGACTCAAGTGCCCAACATCTTGGTCTCTCGACTCCCGAAGTACCGATTCCCGAAATATCGAAATGACCTCGCCTTTCGGGATTTCTTCTGAAACCCTAGATTGTTGTCACGCCTCCCCTCAAGATGGATGGTTCTCGTCGCTTCACGATTTTAGGAAATCAAATACCTATGGGTTTTTTCCCTCATAACTCTCGAAGTTTTGATTCCCAACCTCCTATATGATGAAATGATGTCATTCGGCCCCACAACGGAGCTTTCCACCTTGTCGGGATTTTGGATTCGCGTTTCTGAAATGCGCGTGTTTCTTGTCCTCGGGATTTTCGATCTACCGAATCCCGATATGTCGATGGACTTTCCTATCAGGATTTTTTTTCCGAAGGCCTCAATTTCTTCCACGCGTCCCTTCAAGATGGACGGTTCAGATCTGTTTTGGGGTTTTCAACCTGGAAATTCCAGAACTCCTGTCCTCAGGACTTTGGATATCCCAATTTTCAATATCCCAATAAGCCAACTCTTCGGGACTTTCTTTTCCTTGTTCACGAAGGCTTAAACCTCATTCAGCTCCTGTCAGATCCAATAGTTGATGCCTTCACCTGAAATATACAAGTGAAGTACTACTCTGATACCACTTTATGTGTGTATCAGACTGCTCTCCTTCTCTGGCTTCCCTTGCCTGAAATATACAAGCAAGAATCAGGCTCTAATACCACTTTGACATAGAACTCAACAGATTTCTCTTCTTGTGCCTGTCTGCACACTATCTCAATGCCCTTCTAGCAGATTTATACAGAACTCACAACAGAGTTCTTCTATGCACTCCTTGCACTGGCTCAATTCCCACCTAGCAAAGCTTCACAGATCTCCTCAAAGATTCTGTCTGCAACTATGTTCTACTACACAGCCTTGCATTCTGAGGTATTCAGCAACCTCACGGGTATTTCTTTCGAGTTGTTGATTTCAACTTCTGTGCCCACCTGGCATGCCTCTGTCTGACTCCGCAGAGTTCAGAAATGCACCCCCTGTGCACACCTATTAGAACTCGCAGCGTTCTGTCACACCCTCCTGATGTGAAGCCTCAAAGACCTCCCAAGATTGAAGCCAAAACAACTCTTGCAAATGCATAAACATAACATACATTCACAGCATATAAAGAACACTCTAAGACATTCATTTAACACATGAAAGATGCAGGAAAAACTGTTATTTATATTAAATGGAAAATCCCTATTTGTACAAGGTGTTCTCGAGCACAGACTTTAATAGAGTCTCGGCTCTTTCTCTTCTACTCTCTACTCACAGAACCCTAACTCTTACCAACTCTTCTCTCATTCTAAAAACTCCTCCCCCAAATGAGATCGAAATTGATCTTTTACATGAGGGGGCTCTTCGAGCTCTTCCCTCCAATTTACCTACCCTATTCAATTACATTGAATGGGTTGTCTAGTCCACCATATGGATCTAGATCTCAACCTTACAAACATTAAAGGCCTACCTACTCTAATTCCTGCACAAAGGCACGGCTCCATGGCTCAACAGCCTACAACATTAATTACATTCAAATTCAAAATTAAAGATGAGGGTTGCGCCTCTCTTCAGCCTTGAATGCACGCATTGACATGGCTAGTTGGATGGCTAGATGACATGGAGAGATTCTCTTGCATCATACTCCTCAGCTTCAAAATTCATGAGCTCCTTCTCATGAGCTTCCTATCTCAGCTATTGAAATCCTCCTGGATCCCAAACAAATTTCTGGAGCCTCCTTGCCCCATCTCTCTGCTGCTACTGCTATTGCTTTTGTTATTGCGTTGTTGCTGCCTTTCTTCCAAGATTCTCCTTGATGGAAGTATTTGTTTACTCTACCATCATCCTTCTGATGTCTTTTATCACCTCATCCAGCTGCTGAAATGGTTGGCCCTGTTCATGCAGTCTCCTCAGCTGCATAAATTTTCTGCAAATGGGTAGATCATCATGATCTCCCATGTCATCCTCTTCATCTGCCTCCAACCTCACCTGTTGGATGTGAATGCCCTTCACTATTACCCTTCTCTCTAGGGCTTTAATCTGTTCATACAGATCATCCAAAATAATTTTGTCTCCTACTTCTTCTTATTCTTCTGCAAACTTCCAGATTGCAGTCTTTCCAGTCTCCTGGCTGAAAATATTGAGCCATTCCTCAGAATGCTCATCATCCTCTTCTACTTCTTGGGAAGATTCAGATACCTACTCCAATTATTCTTCCCTGACAGTCACATTTGGTTGCCTTTCTTCTACTGTATCATTGGCAACACTGAATTTTTCCTCCCCCAGGTTAAGTGGTAGGAATATTCCAATTCCCCCAATCATTAGAAGATTCTTCTGATCTTCCTTCCCTGTCAGCTGCTATGGTTGATTCCAACTCAGCTGCCCATCCTTGCCCACCTGGAAATATGGGACTTTCCTGTTGCTACCTTGGTAGACTATGAGATCAATTGATCCCATCTTCATCAGCACCCCTTGCTGAATTGAACTCACCTCCAAGTCCATGAGACCTTCAGACAGTCTCGTATTCTTATCTCTGCCCACCTGGCAATTTGAGATGCTTCCACTGCCCTCCTGGCAGTATTCGATATCCCATAGCGACCTCATTTCATTGCCCAGCTGGCAATGTGAAATTCCTTGGCTGTCCTCCTTACAGTCCGTGAGATCTTCAGCTGATCTCAACTCCTTGCCCACCTGGAAATTTGAAATTTCCTCTCTACCCTCCTGCAAGTTCTTGAGATCCCCAGCTGATACCATTTCATTCTCTTCACCAAGAATTTTCCCAATCTCGGGTTCACATATCTGAACCATCTCCTCATCTCCATAGAGGTTTTCAGTATGCCTCAACCATCCTTTTAATAGCCTTCGTTGTCTTATGACCATCAGCTGCTTGACTAGCCATTTTACCTTCATCTTCCTCTTGGGCCATTCATATACCCATCTTGGCTTGGCTTTTTGCTGCATCTGTAATGCAATCATTTCTATGTTTGCCCTTATATCAGTGAGCTCTTTATCAATTTCTACAATATTTTCTGCTTTGCTCTTCCTCCCAACAGACCTACGGCCTTCAATAGCCATGTTGTTGTCTCTGTCTGCCCTCCTGGAAAATCTGCTGCTCACTCCTGCAAACCTGAGTGCTTCAGCCTCTTCCTACAGTCCTATTGACTGTATATGGACTATTGCCTACCTATAAACAATCCTTACAGAGTCTCCAATGCTCTGTCTTCTTTTGCCTCGCTTCACCTGAAATATACAAGTGAAGTCTCGCTCTGATACCACTTTATGTGTGTATCAAAGTGCTCTCCTTCTCTGGCCTCCCTTGCCTGAAATATACAAGCAAGCATCAGGCTCTGATACCACTTTGACACAGAACTCAACAGAGTTCTCTCCTTGTGCCTATCTACACACTGTCTCAATGCCCTCCTGGAAGAGTTATACAGAACTCACAGCAGAGTTCTTCTGTGCACTCCTTGCACTGGCTCAATGCCCACCTGGCAGAGCTTCACAGATCTCCTCAGAGATTCTATCTGCAACTGTGTTCTACTCCACAGCCTTGCATTCTGAGGTATTCATCAACCTCACAGGTATTTCTTATGAGTTGTTGATTTCAACTTCCGTACCCACCTGGCACGCCTCTGTCTAACTCCACAGAGTTCAGAAATGCACCCCCTGTGCACGGCTATCAGAACCCGCAGCATTTTGTCACACCCTCCTGGTGTGAAGCCTCAAAGACCTCCCAAGATTGAAGCCAAAACAACTCATGCAAATGCATAAACATAACATACATTCACAGCATATAAAGAACACTCTCGGACATTCATTTAACACATGAAAGATGCAAGAAAATCTGTTGTTTATATTAAATGGAAAATGCCTATTTGTACAAGGTGTTCCCGAGCACAGACTTTAACAGAGTCTCAGATCTTTCTCTTCTGCTCTCTACTCGCAAACCCCTAACTCTTACCAACTCATCTCTCATTCTAAAAACTCCTCCTCCAAATGAGATTGAAATTGATATTTTACATGAGGGGGCTCTTCGAGCTCTTCCCTCCAACCTACCTACCCTATTCAATTACATTGAATGGGATATCTAGTCCACCATATGGATCTAGATCTTAGCCTTACAAACATTAAAGGCCTACCTACTCTAATTCCTGCACAAAGGCACGACTCCATGGCTCAACAACCTACAACATTAATTACATTCAAATTCAAAATTGAAGATGAGGGTTGTGCCTCTCTTCAGCCTTGAATGCATGCGCTGACATGGTTGGTTGGCTGGCTGGCTGGCTGACATGGAGATATTCTCCTGCATCATACTCCTCAGCAACAAAATTCATGAGCTCCTACTCATGAGCTTCCTATCTCAGTTGTTGAAATCCTCCTGGATCCCAAACAAATTTATGGAGCCTCCTTTCCCCATCTCTCTGTTGCTACTGCTGTTGCTTCTACTATTGCAGTGTTGTTGCCTTTATGCCAATATTATCCTTGTTGGAAGTCTCTTCTGACTCTACCATCAGCCTTCTGTTGTCTTTTATCACCTCATCCAGTTGCTGAAATGGTTGGCCATGTTCATGCAGTCTCCTCAGCTACATAAATTTTCTGCAAATGGGTAGATCATCATGATCTCCCATGTCATCCTCTTCATCTGCCTCCAACCTCACCTGTTGGATGTGCATGCCCTGCACTATTACCCTTCTCTCCAGGGCTTTAATTTGTTCATACAGATCAACCAAACTAATGTTGTCTGTTGCTTCTTCTTCTTCTTCTGCAAACTCCCAGGTTGCAGTCTTTTGAGTCTCTTGGCTGAAAATATTGAGCCATTCCTCGGAATGCTCATCATACTCTTCTGCTTCTTGGGAAGCTTCAGATACCTGCTCCAATTCTTCTTCCCTAACAGTCATAGTTGGCTGCCTTTCTTCTACTGTATCATTGGCAACACTGAATTTTTCCTCCCCCGGGTTAAGTGGTAGGAATATTCCAATCCCCCCAATCATTAGAAGATTATTTTGATCTTCCTTCCCTATCAGCTGCTCTGGTTGATTCCAACTCAGCTGCTCATCCCTGCCCACCTGGAAATATGGGATTCTCTTGCTTCTTCCTTGGCAAACTATGATATCAACCAATCCCATCTTCATCAGCACCCCTTGTTGAATTGAACTCACCTCCGAGTCCATGAGACCTTCATACAGTCTCGTATTCTTATCTCTGCCCACCTGGAAATTTGAGATGCTTCCACTTCCCTCCTGGCAGTCTCCGAGATCCCGCAGCGACCTCATTTCATTACCCAGCTGGAAATGTGAAATTCCTTGGCTATCCTCCTGACAGTACGTGATATCTTCAGTTGATCTCAACTCCTTGCCCACCTGGCAATTTGGAATTTCCTCTCTGCCCTCCTCGCAGTTCTTGAGATCTCCAACTGATCCCATTTCATTCTCTTCACCGAGAATTTTCCCAGTCTCTGGTTCACATATCTAAACCATCTCCTCAGGTCTGTCGAGTTTTTCAGTATGCCTCAACCATCCTTCATTGTCTTATGACCATCAGCCGCTTGACTAGCCATTTTACCTTCGGCTTCCTCATGGGCCATTCATATACCCATATTGTCTTGGCTTTCTTCTACATCCGTAATGCAAGCCTTTCTATGTCGGCCCTTATATCAACGAGCTCTTTATCTATTTCTGCAATATTTTCTGCTTTTATCTTCCTCCCAGTAGACCTATGGCCTTCAGTAGCCATGTTGTTGTCTCTGTCTGCCCTCCTGGAAAATCTACCGCTCACTCCTTCAAACCTGAGTGCTTCAGCCTCTTCCTACAGTCCTGCTAACTGTTTATGGGTTGTTTCCTACCTGCAAATGCTCTGTCTTCTTTTGCCTCGCTTCACCTGAAATATACAAGTGAAGTCCCACTCTGATACCACTTTATGTGTGTATCAGAGTGCTCTCCCTCTCTGGCTTCCCTTGCCTGAAATATACAAGAAAGAATCAGGCTCTGATACCACTTTGACATAGAACTCAACAGAGTTCGCTTCTTGTGCCTATCTACACACTGTCTCAATGCCCTCCTGGCAGAGTTATACAGAACTCACAGCAGAGTTCTTTTGTGCACTCCTTGCACTGGCTTAATGCCCACCTGGCAGAGCTTCAGAGATCTCCTCGGAGATTCTATCTGCAACTGTGTTCTACTCCACAGCCTTGCATTCTGAGGTATTCAGCAACCTCATAGGTCTTTCTTCCGAGTTTTTGATTTCAACTTTTGTGCCCACCTGGCACGCCTCTGTCTAACTCCGCAGAGTTCAGAAATGCACCCCCTGTGCATGACTATTAAAACCCGCAACATTCTGTCACACCCTCCTGGTGTGAAGCCTCAAATACCTCCCAATATTGAAGCCAAAACAACTCCTGCAAATGCATAAACATAACATACATTCATAGCATTTAAAGAACACTCTCAGACATTCATTTAACACATGAAAGATGCAGGAAAAACTGTTGTTTATATTAAATGGAAAATGCATGTTTGTACAAGGTGTTCCCAAGCACAGACTTTAACATAGTCTCGGCTCTTTCTCTTCTACTCTCTACTCATAGACCCCTAACTCTTACCAACTCTTCTCTCTTTCTAAAAAATCCTCTTCCAAATGAGATCGAAATTGATCTTTTACATGAGGGGGCTCTTCGAGCTCTTCCCTCCAATCTACCTACCCTATTCAATTACATTGAATGGGTTGTCTAGTCCACCATATGGATCTAGATCTCATCCTTACAAACATTAAAGGCCTACCTACTCTAATGCCAACACAAAGGCACGACTCCATGGCTCAACAGCCTACAACATTAATTACATTCAAATTCAAAATTGAAGATGAGGGCTACGCCTCTCTTCAGCCTTGAATACACACGCTGACATGGCTGGCTGGCTGGCTGGATGACATGGAGAGATGCTCCTGCATCATAAATTATCACTCGAAATATGCCCTTTCAAACCTTTTAACGAGTTGGAAAGGAAGCAAGATCACTCGGCAATATTTTCATGTTTAGAGAGTCTGAAAAAGTGATAAAAGTATACTCGGTTACATTCTCATGTATTTTTGAACATGAGAAAGAACAAAGACTAAGCTCGGTATTGGTTTCATTTTTACACAAGATTGAAACAAAATTAAATGTATGCTTGTAAATTCCCAACGTAATTTGCAAAGGTAGGGATACCCATGGATGGTTGGCACTCTGCCCCCAGCTTAAAAAGTTAGGAGATTAACTCCAAAATGATGATCAAAGGCTAGAGACATGCCCCCCCAAGCTTCAATTCATTCATAGAATTTGAGGTTGTCACCAATTTTTGTACTAGATGGAGAAAACGGATACAGGTGGATGAAATGAAGATTCAAAAACGAGACCTAACGAAAGACTCGACTTGACATCTATGAGATCTAGTGAAAGACTCAACTTGGTAGGAGAGGTGGTTGTTTCATTTTTTAACAAGCTTGACACATGAAAATAACTATGCTCAGGACCTTTGTTTAATCTTTTAACGAGCTTTCCATAGAGAAGTAAAACTATTCTCAAGGATCCAGGTTCAATTCCTAGATTTCTGTTTCATTTTTTAACGAGCTTGCTACAGAGAGGAAAACTATGTTCAAGACCTTTGTTTCATTTTTTAACGAGCTTGCCATAAAGAAGAGAAACTATGCTCATAGATTATGTTTGATCATAGCTTCTGTAATATCCCTTGGACGAACCCAATTATAAATGTAATGCAAGTGTACTTAAGCTGGTGAGTTGTTTTGACATCATTTTGTAATGCACCTTTCATGGCATAGTGCGTGCATGTACTGCGTAGTAAAATGAAGTAGTGTGCACATTCCTGGATATCTCACGCAGTAACTAAAGTGCATGCAATATAGAGGTCAATGATCCTTTGTGATAGGTTGGTGAGCCTGTTATTATAATTTGGGATGCTTATGTTTTTTAATTAGGCCAGAGCACATAGATGTTAAAGGCCAGTGCGCCTATTTTGTATATGTCTCATTATTAATATAAAATACATCTCTATGCGCCAACTAACCACGATAAAATATATGGGGGACTAAAATCCACCAGTTAGGGAAAGGGAGGGCCAAAAGTTAAGGAAAGGGATAAGCCAGAGAGCTTAATCCAAAAAGGAATATTATATTAATATTTCTTTAAAACATAAAGTATGGATAATTATTTATCCTAAGTTCTAAAGTTGGGGACAAGTGGGTCAAAGGAGCTTCCAACATGACAAGTGTCAATTTGGGAACATGCGTACATATTTTTGGGACTTAGTTCATTTTCACACCCCCCCCAATCATTCTTACCATCATCTTTTCCAAGATTCTTACGATCATTCTGGATCGTTGAGCCATTATTCCAGGAGCATTCGCATAGTCATTGAGATATCCTCGTACTTTCCTATCAATGTACCTGAACCTGTTTCCATAGCCATTTCCTGTTGGTGTACCTGGTTATCTTGGGAGAAGGATTCAAGAAGCGATTTGTCAGGCCCGTGGGATATTGAAGAGGTAGGTTGTTAGGCCCGTGAGAAATTCTCTGAGTGAGAGAATTGGTTGGGGATCAATTTTCTGAAGGTGCTAAACTGCAACTACAGTGCTCTGAGACTTCCTGTCTGGCCTATTGCTGAAGCCCTGGAAGGGAAGTGGGGCGGCCGAAGGAATCTTGAGCAGAGAAGGGGCACACTTCCTTGGGTGGGACAGGCATGTGGGAAATGAGAGGTTGTAGGTTGTTAGTTGAGTGAGCACCTAAGACAGAGTCTTTCCTGTTGTCTATGAGCCTTTAGCCTGGTTAGGAATCCCTTACCCAGGTGGAGTTTAGTCCTAGCTCGGGGGTGACTCACTGTTGAGAGTGATGAACAATGTAGTCTAAGGTTGGGAGGTTCGTGGATGGTCTGCACATAGTTGGTGACATTCTTACCAAGATAGGTACCAATTGTGTGATAAATTTACATGCTGCATTGTTATTTACGTGCTTAATTTATGGGTTATCTTATATGCATGAATATAATTGTATGTATGTTTACGGGTATTTCCCATATATGTTGCATGTCTATGTTTACTGTTATTTCAGCATGAATTTGTGCATTTACGTAAAGTAATTGTCTGTTATGTTTATTGATAAAGCTTCTGCAAGAGTTCTGTGTGTATATATTTTTAAATGCATGCAGTTCGATATGTATATATATTTGTATATTTATGTGGCATAACTCATTTGAATACTGGGTATGGTACAGTATGTTCTGTAGTGAGAGAACAGTAAGAGTTCTTTGGTGTAGTGTGGCCCGGCCATGGGTGGTCGGGGATGCTACAATATGGTATCAGAGCATCAGTTCCAACACTAAGCCTAGATGGGCCGGAAAGGTTTAGTTGAAGAAAATATTCACAGAAGATTAATTTCGAAGTGGCCAAATTTTAAGTCACAGAGCATCCATGTTAAATTTGGCATCACATGAAAAATATTGGTGTGCAGGCGTGCACGATAAATTCTGGCACCACGCGGAAAAAATTGGCATGCAAGCACGCATAGTAAATTTTGGCATCGAGTGGAAAATGTTGGCGTGCAAGTGCGCATGGTAAATTGTGACGTCGTGCAAAAGAATATTGTGTGTGGATACACACGCTGAATTTAGCATTGTGCGGTGTGCACCCACATAGTAATGGTGCATGTGGTGTGTGCAGTATTGCAAAACACAGAGGAGTTTGGTTGGTGTGCACACAGTATGAGTATAAGTTACCTTGCAACAGTGTATTCAATGGTGGGTGCAGATTATTGTGCGTGGTGGGGGCATATTGAACTTTGGCATGGTGCAATTCTTAGAGCGGAATACATGTGGAATATTAGTGTGTGATACAAAAACTAGGCGCAAAAGGTATCAGTGTGCAAGAACCAAAACTGTGCACAGTGGATATTGGCGCGCAACGCAAGAGTAGTGCGCGCAAGTTATTAGCACGATGGAGAAGAATGCATAGTGGATATCGGTGCATGGAAGCACAATTTACCTTGTGGTGTTGCTGTGTATGATAAATATGGGTGCACAAGTTGAATTTGTGTGCACACGAAGTCGTTTGTAAGGCGATGAATCTGAGTTTAATAGAAAATTTGCATGGTATTAGAGGAAAAAGAAACACACAGCCACATAGGAGCATTATTTAAAATCAATTCAGAGTTGGTTTGAGAATAAATAAATATAGTCTAAATTGCTAAGCCGAGAGCATCTTAGAGATAAATTATGGGTTTTATATTTCTCTGATTCAGATAGATGAAAGTGAAATATAAGCTTACAAGAAATGCATACTATGAAAGAAAACAAGATTCATATCACTATCAGTTAGAATCTTGTCATAAACAATCCAAAATCCGCTTATGCATTTATATATTCATTTTGATCCCAAAGTTACAAAAAGGGAATGATTTAAAATAATAGTTATCCTATTTTAAAGGGACCATTTAAGAACAGGTCGATCATCTCTAGAGTCCCTTACCTCTGCTACCATCTGTCCAAAAATTGTTGAAATGCACTTAATTTTATTCGAGGACTCAATTTAGCTTAGCGATCTCCTGCTTTAAAGTATCTAACCAGACCGGTTGATCCTCTCCAACATTTTTCAGTCATTTTAGTTATGGTTTCTTTCTTCTGTCGCTTTCTTTGTTTCTTCTTAACAGCTCGCCTGTTGATGACTAGATCTCTCATAATGGGTGTTATCACTTAAATTTTGTCCGCACATGGTTACAAGAACTTAGCATCATCAAACAGTGATGAAGTCATCCATGGACCTGAATTAATACCAAATCATTCAAAAAAGGTCAAAAACTATACAAAGTAATGAAAAATTCAAGAGCGCTATGCAGACATTGGGCGCGCACACGCATGCGTCGAACAGGAACACAAAAATCATGCATAGGAGCATGATGCGTGACTTTTATCGTAAAAAGTTGTGCACCTACTAAACGACACATTTATGAGAGTGGTCGGCCTCCCACCCACTTATGGTTCATCTCCCAAGCTGATTTGACCCTCAAATTTGGACTGGATTTGACTGGTGGGTTGGTCAAAGACCTAAGAATGACCTAATTGGCCTTTTTCACGCTACAAAGCAATTAAACAATAACCCAAATGAATGTTATAAAAAGCCATGGATGCACCTCATTTTCTCAAGGAATTCAAAGTAATGTTATGCTTACTCTATTCTCTTGAGGACTCCATCCTTGTCAAGAGAATATTGCCACCATTGCATTGGACAATCCATCTCACCCATTGAGTGGATTTGTAAAGAGTTATTTCATCATCATTTTCCATTTTTCTTTGTTGTAAGAAGAGCTAGCTAGTGGGGGTCCAAGAGCCCTCCCTTGGAGGAAGAAGGGACTCATAGTCCCCTTTCTTCTTGGTGCTTTGTTTCACTAATAGATCAGCCTCAACATTGGTGACATGGGTCTTATGGTTCTTTTTGTTTCTATGACCCTATGCTCATGAATTTAGTTGTTATTGCATTTCTTAGTTTAATTCTTAGTTGTAGTCTTTTATTTTCTTTCCCTAACTCTTTTCCTTCCAGCTGTCCTGCTTAGTAGACCCAACTGAGCTTGCAAGCACCTCTATTTTTCTCACCAAGGTGACGAAAGAGGCGCAACAATGGGATTTAGCCTGACTTCCAATTTCGAGTCTGTAGCAAGTTTTGTGTGAAATTTAGTCGCTAAGATATGCGCAATTACCCTTTCCTTCTTACTCGTAGGAAAATCTACCATGTTGCCTGAATAACCAGTCTCACTAGATATAGCTTTGTCCATGTACCTCAAATTTGTGGAAACTAAAATTATTTTACAGAGATCAGAAGGTCGAGCAAGTTTGGAGATTACTCCATTTATGGATAATATGATGCCTCCATACTTGAGAATTGGTAGTTATAGCGTCCCAATCATGAATCACAAATAGAATTGCGCACAAGTACGTTGGATTTCCATGCTCGGCTAATCCATTTCAAATGATTAGCTTTTGAGTTCGTTACATGGCGGCATTCACCTGACTTCATACAGCTGTGAAGTACCGAACGAGTGAGACGGGGTGATCTGACTAGTCATCGCCCGTCCCACGAGTGGTGGTTTTGACATATTGAATCACGTGACATCGGGACTTTGGTGAAAGTGGTTTTGGTGACCTGCCTTTCGCCTCGATGTATCTAAAAATTGTCATGGTGATAACACCAGGAAATCAAAAAGAGATAATTATGATGTATATATTGAACCCAAATGGTTCATAGTTTTCATGAATTGTTGAATTAGTTAGCCTGATAAGTTTTGATGGCTGCACATTTTGCATAATTAAAAACAACTAGATCAGATCAGATCAGTGAAGAGTCCATAGGAATGGAAGAGGTTGCTCCTTTTATTTCATAATAGAAAAGAAAATAAATTGGATAAGGAGAGTGGCTCAAGAAAATCCGTAAGTCACAAGCCTTCGGATGAGAAAAGAAGAGCTAGAAGTGTTAGCAAACATCACCATCACTCCCCAAGGAATTCCAATAAGAGGGCACACAACAGATCAAGTCCATCCCTTGTCTGAAGGCACAAGAGGTCTGAAGTGGATGAGCTATGAGGAGAAATGAACAAAATCAAACCTCCTACATTTGATGGTGAACACAAGAAGGATGAAGATGCAGAAACATGGTTGTTGGGCATGAGAAAGTATTTTCAATTACATAATTATTCTTCTCATGCAGAGGGTATAATTTTCATCTATCAACTCAAGGGAAAGGCATCCATGTGGTGGGATCAGCTTGTGCAAGTGCGGCACATTAAAGAGAAAAGTGTTACTTGGAGGGAATTCAAGAAGTATTTTGAGAAGAAATACTTGACTAAGAGATATTATGACAAGAAAATGAAAGAGTTATTTGAACTCAAGATTGGAGGTATGACCATAGATGAATATGAAGAAGGTTTTTAGAATGGTTGAAGTATGTCTCTTTCATCAAGGATGAGACAGTCAAAATTAAAAGGTAATTGAGTGGATTTCCATCATTCATAAGTGACAAAATATAGTATGATGATCCCAAGACATTGGAAGAGACCATAAGGTGAGATAAATGCCTATATGATCAGCAGAAAGCAAGGCCAACTTTCCAAAGGACTTGTGAAGAAAAAAACAAATTAAAGATGGATAAGAGAAAGAAGGGATCTAAGCCACCCTTCTTCAGAAATAATCTACAGGAACAACAAACTCCTAGAGAGCCCAGAATGATTGACATAGGGATTCAAAGGCCAAGGAAGCCACCTATTCAATGTTGGGGTTGTAAGGGAGATCATATGTTCAGAGATTTTCCTCATAGAGGTGAAAAAGGAAGGAATGTTTACAATGTACAGTAAGCTAAAATAGTGGAGGACATGGGAAGAAATGTGCCAAGGATCTATGCAGCCCTGGATAACAAGCAAGAAGAGTATGAGTCACACATGATTGAAGTGGAAGGTATGATTAACAACCAAACCATTTCTATTTTAATTGATTCAGGAGCTAGTCATAGTTATATAGATCCTAATATAGTGGAAAGCTTTCAATTGCCAAGAAGAAAGCATGGAAAATCCCTGTTGGTATAGCTAGCTACAGGAGCCAAAAGAAAAGTTAACGATATGGTTAAGTCATGTCTTATGGACATGAATGGGCTGAACACCAAGGAATATTTGAACATATTTCCTTTAGGTTCCTAGGACTGTCTAATTGGGATGGATTGGTTGGACCAACATCATGCTCTCTTAGACTATCATAACAAAGCATTTACTTGCTTGGATGAGGAAGGGAACCAAAGTAAAGTGCAGGGAATTCCCAGGGTAGTAAACATTAGAGAAATTTCAGCATTGTAGCTCAAGAAATGTTACAGAAAAGGGTGTCAAATATTTTCAGCTCATATGGAAGAGACACCTAAAGATAAGGTGCCAAATTTGGAAGATTGTGTTGATTAAGGTTGGTTGTCATTGATAGCAACACTCTGATGCAGTACTGAAATCATATCACTCATGCTCCCCCTGGAACCATTCCTTTGTCCTCTGTATCTGATAAATCTGCTCCCCCTGGAACCATGCCTCTGTCCTCTACATCTGATAAATATGCTCCCCCTGGAACCATGCCTCTTTCCTCTGCATCTGATAAATCTATTCCTCCTGGAACCATGCCTCTGTCCTCTGCATCTGATAAATATGACTCATTATTTTTTGGGTAATGGACCCAGACAATAATGAGTTGTATTTATTAAGGTGTCAAATATTTGCATCTCATATGGATGAGACACCTAAAGATAAGGTGCCAAATTTGGAAGATTATGTTGATTAAGGTTGGTTGTCATTGATGGCAACACTCTGATGTAGTACTGAAATCATATCACTCATGCTCCCCCTATAACCATGTCTTTTTCCTCTTCATATGATAAATATGCTCCCCCTGGAACCATGCCTCTATCCTCTACATCTAATAAATCTGCTCCCCCTGGAACCATGTTTGTCCTCTACATCTGATAAATCTGCTCCTCCTGGAACCATGCCTCTGTCCTCTGCATCTGATAAATATGACTCATTATTGTTTGGGTAATGGACCCAAATAAAGGTTTGGGTAATGGACCCAATATTGTTTGATTTAAATATGACTCATTATTGTTTTTTCATGGTTGATAAGATGTAAATATGGATGAACTCCAAAGTGGTCCCCTTATGGTGAAAGCCCTCACGGGAAGACGCTTTGTGGAGTAAGAGAACCCATGCTTAATTGTGGAATAATGATATCAAGGAAAGTGAATTTATCATTGAAACTATCCTAGATAGATAGTGTTTGTCATGTCATTTCCGGTGGTATGTGGAACGTCACATAATTCCTCACGGTTAGAGAGTTATGGCCATGAGAAGTTGGAGACCCCAGGTTTGGGTAATGAACCCAACTTTGTTTGATGGGTAATGGTGTGAGTTATGATATATTTTCAGATAATAATATTCTATATGGATAGTACATGTCATGCCATTTCTGGTGGTATGTAGAATGTCACATAACTTCTCACGGTTTGAGATTTATGACCTTACGAAGTTGGAGGACCCTCATATGTCATCTAGAAGCCCCAAAAGGTCAAAGTAGTCAAAGTGGTTTAAGAGTTTTTAAAAGGTAAAAAATAAAGTGAAGTGATGAGTATTATAATTCAAAGTGAATACAAAAGAAATTATTTCAATAATAAATTTAATGGAGAAATTAAAAGTGGACCCAACCCTAAAATAAGGAAAGTGGGCCAAGTGACCTAGAAGATGTTTTTAAGGAAGCTACTTGGAGAGTATAAATAAGAGGCAAGGCTCTCTCATTTGAATCACACTTGAGAATATTGAATATCTATATGTTTCTGAGGTAACCAAGGATATCTAAACCAGAATTCTGAGTAAAGGTGAAGAAAAGAAGGCCGAAATGCAAGGAAGGATAAATTCTTTTGATGGTGTTTTCTAAGGTATGTTATTTACAGGTCATCTCACCATTTTCACTATAAATATTTTTCTATAATGATTCAAACCATGAAATTTCTATGCACGTGAGACAACATATCCAAGTATCTGTGAAAAAAAATTCCGCTATTGGTTCGTTGTATTTTGGGAGTTACACTCCGTGGAAAATAGGGTTTGTAGCCAGTCCTGAAACTAGTCAAAATCAGGTGTTTGGGGTAAAAACGTCATAACTTCTTCATAAAAGATCCAAATTTAGTGATACCAAATGTGTTGGTTAGGGTAAATGTTTTAGTATTCTGTGTAAAAGTTTCATATAATTTCATCAAATATTTTGTGCGGGGCATTCTCTACAAGGTTGCTCTCTAGAATAAGCCAGAATTCAGCAAGGTATGTCATTTTTGCTATAAATCCTTTTCTGAGAGGTTCCAAGTAGTGACACTTGGAGGAACTTCATTAAACACACTGAAGAACATTGTCTATAAGTTTCATATCTTTATACATTACAGGTTCAAAGTTATGATTACTTCAAGTTAGGGTTGTTGACTAATCCAAAACTAGGCATGTGAGACTAAAGAAAAGTTTGATGAAAATGCTAGTCTCTTGTTTTTAAAGTTAAGGAA
>ML784980.1:380650-421923 GCA_009831015.1 Picea engelmannii | reverse complement strand
ATTTTAATTTGTTTAATTAATTGATTTACGTATACGGAGGGGATAAGAAACATTAAATATAAGGATAAGAAACATTAAATAATAGGATAAGACATTAACTAAGAGGATAAGATAATGAATGTATGGATAAGGAAATTAATGAGCAGGAAAGGGTCGGTGAAGCAGGGATATAATGGGAGTAGTCTTACGGGAAGAGGGCATTTTTTTTGGGGGGGGGAAGAATTATTGGAAGGGGGGGAAGGACTGTATGTGGGAGGTGATTATTTTTCTGGTGTGGGGAGTTCGTTTATGGGTTTTTGGTGAACCAGAAGCAGGGGGCACCAATATTTCGTCTCCAAATAGCCTGCCTCCTCTTCACAATCCCTGCAATCGAATTCTCACAATGAATTCGAATTGCCTAGTCTTCACATGATCATGAACATATCCACTGCATGTGTGATTGCATGAGTGAACTTCACTCAAATCACAACTGATAGCCAAACTATCCCTTTCACCTGTTATCTCAACTAGGTCTCCACTAGATTTGACAAGCATGTAGTTAATCGTGGTGAATCGCCAGTTGCATGTGAGTTCATTGATTGTGAATTAATTAATAAGTAATGCATTGAACTCTCACCAGTGTAAGTTCAGTTACAACTAGTACAACTGGGCTTAACTCACTTAACTGAATTAAACTACTTCACAACTCTCATAGCTACACTTATAACTTTGTTACAACTTCAAGTCACCTCGATGTCTTACCAGCCAACCTTTGAACTCGAATTTCCCATAGTTAACTGATTTTCCATTTCAGTTAATTATTTCAAGTAATTATGAGATAATAGATTAATATTTATTGTCCAATTTATTTAAGGGAAAAGTAAATTAGACACATGTTTCTTGTTGACTTTTCAACACTCCCTCTCAACAAGAAAGGGATTATCCTTCACCCCAATCATGTCTCTATGGTATTTGAATTTGCTCCTGGTGAGCACCTTTGTCAAAATTTCTACATCCCAATCTTTCGTAGGAATGTATTGAAGCAACATGATCTTTCACTGCACATAATCTCTGAGATGATGATACCAGATATCTATATGCTTAGATCTATCATGAAACACGGGAATAATCGAGAGTTTAATGCAACTCTAATTATCACAATAAATCACTGTCGGATCTAAATGAAAACCAAACAAGCCAACCAAGATCTTTCTCATCCAGATAGCCTCACATGCAGCTTGACTCGCTGCCATGTATTATTCTTTCACTGAACTAAGTGCCATGGATATCTACTTCCTGTTTTACCAAGAAACAACTGTAGATCTAATACTAAATATCCCCCCTAATGTGCTCTTTATGTCCATTGGGATGCCCACCCAATCTACATCTGTGAATCCATGCAACTTCACCTCATTCGTCTGTCTGTACCATAATCCATACTCAGATGTGCCCTTCAGATATCTCAGGACATGCTTACCCACCTTCCAAAAGAGTTTTGTAGGCTTAACCATCGCTTGACTCAGTTAGTTAACCGCATAGCAAATGTATGGTCTTGTGTTCACTAAATACATTAGCGAACCCACTAACTGTCGATAGACAGTAACATCCACTACCTCTCCATAAGTAGCATCCTCTTTCCTCCATTTTCCTAGAAGAGGAGTATCCATGGGTTTGTAGCCCTCCATGTGAAACTTACCCAGTATATCCCTTGCATACTTGCCTTGAGACACAAAAAATTCACCATCTCACTGCCATATTTCCAATCCAGGAAATAATGAAGAAGGCCCAAATCCTTCATCTCGAACTCCTTTGCAAGGTCCTCCTTGCATGAGTGTATCAACTGCTCATCACCAGTTAGTATTAAATCATGAACATAAAGAACAATGATTAAAATCTTACCCTCCACCAAAATTTGGTATAGGTTTGCATCCGCTTCACTTTTGGTGAATCCCAATCCAGTGAAATAGTTATCTATCTGAGTGTACCAGGCACGATGTGCTTACTTCATCCCATAAAATTCTCTCTTGAGTCTTCACACATGAAACTCCCTGTCAAAGGTATCAAAACCTTATGGATGTTCAATGTACACTTCTTCCTCAATGATCCCATTGAGAAACGAAGTCTTTACATCCATTTGATGAATGTGCCACCCCATCTGTGTTGAGAGTGCAAGGATGGATCTTATGGAAGAGTACCTTGTGACAGGTGAAAAGGTCTCATCATAATCTATCCCCTCGATATGTGAGAAGCCTTGGGCCACAAACCTAGCCTTGTATTTCTCCACACTCCCATCAGCAGCTTGCTTTACCTTGTAGATCAATCGCGAACCTACCACTAATTTGTCAACTGGTCTTGGGACAATTTCCCATGCACTGTTTTTGACAATGGAGTCATACTCCTCTACCATAGAATCTACCCATGTGGGATCTTGCACTGCTTCCTGAAAGGAAGATGGTTCAGTCACAATACATTTTCTCATGAGAGCCATGTATTCAGTAAATCGATCAGGAGATTGTCTCTATCTGCGATGTGAAGTAGGGGCTCCTACATTCTGTGCAGCATCTAGTCTCAATCTGTCAGCTTTCATGGTGCACTTTCTGCCATTTATGATGGATGACTCTGCTTGAGTAGTTTCCTCCAATACATGAATCTCCTCATGTGGCTGATCCACATCTTGAGACTCATCTTTGGGAACCAGCAGTTCCTCTTATGCATGCAAGTCTAGCTCCCTCTCAAGCGACAACCGCATGGCTTTCCCCTCATCAAATTTTATATCCCATCGCATAACAGTCATCTTACTGTTAGGAAACTACACACAATAATTATGGGGTGTTTCTATGTACCCCAAAAATATCCCAACTTCAGCAGTCGATTCCAACTTCTTCCTGGAATCATTGGTCACACGCACATAAACAGATGAGCCAAAAATCTTAAAATGATAAACATTTGGTTTCTTACCAGTGAAAGCTTCTTCAGGTGTACTCATGCCAAGTACTATATGAGGACAATGATTTTGCACATAAACTGCACTTTGCGTACATGATATGTGTTATAGGCTGGTGAGCCAGTTATTATAAGCTAGGATGCTTATGTTTTGTAATTAGGCCAGAGCACCTAGATGTTAAAGGCCAATGCGCCTATTTTGTATATGTCTCAAGATTAATATAAAATACATCGCTACGTGCATACTGACCACGATAAAAGAGATGGGGGACTAATCTCCACCAGTTAGTGAAAGGGAGGACCAAAAGATAAGGAAATGGATAAGCCAGAGGCTTAAGACAAAAAGGAATATTATATTAATATTTCTTTAAAACATAAAGTATGGATAATTATTTATCCTAAGTTCTAAAGTTGGGGACAAGTGGGTCAAAGTAGCTTCCAACATGACAAGTGTCAAGTTGGGTACATGTGTACATATTGTTGGGACTTAGTTCATTTTCACACCCCCACATCATTCTTACCATCATCTTTTCCAGGATTCTTACGATCATTTCTGATCGTTGAGCCATTATTCCAGGAGCATTCACACAATCATTGAGTTATCCTCGTACTTTCCTATCACTGTACCTGAACCTGTTTCCATAGACTTTTCATGTTCGTGTACCTGGTTAGCTTGGGAGCAGGATTGAAGAATCGAGTTGTCAGGCCCATGGGATATTTAAGAGGCGGGTTGTCAGGCCCATGGGTAATTCTTTGAGTGAGAGAATTGGCTGGGGATCGATTTCCTGAAGGTGCTAAACTATAGCTACAGTGCTCTGATACTTCCTGTTCGGCCTATTGTTGAAGCCCTGGAAGGGAAGTGGGGCAGCCAAAGGACTGTTGAGAAGAGAAGGGGCACACTTCCTTGGGTGGGACAGGCATGTGGGGAATGAGAGGCTATAGGTTGTTAGTTGAGTGAGCACCTGGGACAGAGTCTTTCCTGTTGTCTATGAGCCTTTAGCCTGGTTAGGAATACCTTACCCAGGTGGAGTTTAGTCCCATCTCGGGGGTGACTCACTATTGAGAGTGATGAACAGTGTATTCTAAGGCTAGGATGTTCGTGGACGGTATGTACGCAGTTGGTGACATTCTTACCAAGATAAGTACCAATTGTGTGATAAATTTACATGTTGCATTCTTATTTACATGCTTAATTTATGGGTTATCTTATATGCATGAATATAATTATATGTATGTTTATGGGTATTTCTCATATATGATGCATGTTTGTGTTTACTATTATTTCAACATGAATTTGTGCATTTACGTAAAGTAATTGTTTGTTATGATTATTGATAAAGCTTCCACAATATTTTGGCATGTATATATTTTTAAATGCATGCAGTTTGATATGTATATATATTTGTATATTTATGTGGCATAACTCAGTTGAATACTGTGTATGTTACAGTATGTTCTGCAGTGAGAAAACAGTAAGAGTTCTCTGTTGTAGTGTGGCAAGGCCATGGGTGGTCGGGGATGCTACAACTTACAAGAGGATAATGCCCTGGAAGGAACACATGTCAAGGGACAAACGTCAATCATGGCTTCCAAGAGATATTCACTAGATGGAAGAGAAGCACTCTGGAAGGAATACATGTCGACGACCTCGTTAAGGGTAGAGAGATATGGCTCTAATAGCCCTATCGAAGAGATCACCATGTCAACTACTGGATCTAAATCATCAAGAGTTGAAGTCATGGGAGACAACGCCACATAATTAACATGTGGCAGGGGTGATACTTTCTGCATATAAGAACCATTTAGGGAGGTAACCTATTCAGGACCAATGAATGAAAGTTGATCAATAGTCACAATTTTTCCATTGTGAGGGAAAGATATCACACGAAAAAGAGTAGACACAATAGCTTTCATGACATAGACATAATCCCGCCCAAGGAGTAAAGCGAAATACAAGGGGTCTTGGACTACCATGACATCAATAAAGATATTTTTCCCTCCCAAAGTTATGGGAAACTGAGGAAGGGTCCCTAAAGGTTGATTGGTTCTTCTGTTAAAATATAACAGATTCTGCATAACTGGCGCAAGTTGAGGACAACCCAAAGCTTTCCAAGTAATAAAGGAAAAAATACTAACGGACACACCTTCATCTATCATCATCTGAGGAACATCCTGACCACAAACCTGTATTGTAATCTAGAAAGGAATGTGAGAGGGAACACGAGGTCCAGTTAGCGCACCCCAATCAAAAGGATGGCCTCATTACTTGGAGGAGGTTTCTGTAGAAATTTCAATACAAATTAAGTATTTATTGTGATTCTCCTGATCTAACAATTATATGCCACTGTTAAATACAGAATCGCTTCTACTATTATTCTTGCGGAAAATTAAACCATGATCACAGAGTGAAATATCAAGAACACAGAACATAGAAGTTTTATCGAGAAAGCGTAAATCTAGAAACCCCACTATCATATATTATGTATATCATGGATCATGAAAAAATCTCATACAAAACTCTAATCCAAGAGCTCTCAGTACAATACAATCGTCTCACACTATCATACAGAAATCGTTAAATACATGTGCCAATATTTCGTCTCCAAATAGCCTGCCTCCTCTTCACAATCCCTGCAATAGAATTCTCACAATGAATTCGAATTGCCTAGTATTCACATGATCATGAACATATCCACTGCATGTGTGATTGCATGAGTGAACTTCACTCAAATCACAACTGATAGTCAAACTATCCCTTTCACCTGTTATCTCAACTAGGTCTCCACTAGATCTGATAAGCATGTAGTTAATCGTGGTGAATCGTCAGTTGCATGTGAGTTCACTGATTGTGAATTAATTAATAAGTAATTCACTGAACTCTCACAAGTGTAAGTTCAATTACAACTAGTACAACTGGGCTTAACTCACTTAACTTAATTAAACTACTTCACAACTCTCATAGATACACTTATAACTTTGTTACAACTTCAAGTCACCTCGATGTCTTACCAGCCAACCTTTGAACTTGAATTTCCCATAGTTAACTGATTTTCCATTTCAGTTAATTATTTCAGGTAATTATGAGATAATAGATTAATATTTATTGTCGAATTTATTTAAGGGAAAAGTAAATTAGACACATGTTTCTTGTTGACTTTTCAACACTCCCTCTCAACAAGAAAGGGATTATCCTTCACCCCAATCCTGTCTCTATGGTATTCGAATTTGCTCCTGGTGAGCACCTTTGTCAAAATTTCTACATCTCGATCTTCTGTAGGAATGTATTGAAGCAACATGATCTTTCACTGCACACAATCTCTGAGATGATGATATCAGATATCTATATGCTTAGATCTATCATGAAACACAGGAATAATCGAGATTTTAATGCAACTCTGATTATCACAATAAATCACTGTCGGATCTAAATGAAAACCAAACAAACCAACCAAGATCTTTCTCATCCAGATGGCCTTACATGCAGCTTGACTCGCTGCCATGTATTCTTCTTTCACTGAACTAAGTGCCACGGATATCTACTTCATGTTTTACCAAGAAACAACTATAGATCTAATACTAAAGATCCCCCTAATGTGCTCTTTATGTCCATTGGGCTGCCCACCCAATCTACATATGTGAATCCATGCAACTTCACCTCATTCGTCTGTCTGTGCCATAATCCATACTCAGATGTGCCCTTCAGATATCTCAGGACATGCTTACCCACCTTCCAAAAGAGTTTGGTAGGATTAACCATCGCTTGACTCAGTTGATTAACCGCATAGCAAATGTATGGTCTTGTGTTCGCTAAATACATTATCGAACCCACTAACTGTCGATAGACAGTAGCATCCACTACCTCTCCAGAAGTAGCATCCTCTTTCCTCCATTTTCCTAGAAGAGGAGTATCCATGGGTTTGCAGCCCTCCATGTGAAACTTACCCAGTATATCCCTTGCATACTTTCCTTGAGACACAAAAAATTCGCCATCTCACTGCCATATTTCCAATCCAAGGAAATAATGAAGAAGGCCCAAATCCTTCATCTCGAACTCCTTTGCAAGGTCCTCCTTGCATGAGTGTATCAGCTGCTCATCACCAGTTAGTATTAAATCATGAACATAAAGAAAAATGATTAAAATCTTACCCTCCACCAAAATTTGGTATAGGTTTGCATCCGCTTCACTTTTGGTGAACCCTAATCCAGTGAAATAGCTATCTATTTGAGTGTACCAGGCACGAGGTGCTTACTTCAGCCCATACAATGCTCTCTTGAGTCTTCACACATGTGACTCCCTGTCAAAGGTATCAAAACCTTATGGATGTTCAATGTACACTTCTTCCTCAATGATCCCATTGAGAAACGAAGTCTTTACATCCATCTGATAAATGTGCCATCTCATCTGTGCTGAGAGTGCAAGGATGGATCTTATGGAAGAGTACATTGTGACAGGTGCAAAGGTCTCATCATAATTTATCCCCTCAATATGTGAGAAGCCTCGGGCCACAAACCTAGCCTTGTATTTCTCCACACTCCCATCAGCATCTTGTTTTACCTTGTAGATCAATCGCGAACCTACCACTAATTTGTCAACCGGTCTTGGGACAATTTCCCATGCACTGTTTTTGACAATGGAGTCATACTCCTCTACCATAGAATCTACCCATGTGGGATCTTGCACTGCTTCCTGAAAGGAAGATGGTTCAGTCACAATACATTTTCTCATGAGAGCCATGTATTCAGTAAATCGATCAGGAGACTGTCTCTATCTGTGCTGTGAAGTAGGGGCTCCTGCATTCTGTGCAGCATCTAGTCTCAATATGTCAGCTTTCATGGTGCACTTTCTGCCATTTATGATGGATGACTCTGCTTGAGTAGTTTTCTGCACTACATGAATCTCCTCATGTGGTTGATCCACATCTTGAGACTCATCTTTGGGATCCAACAGTTCCTCTTATGCATGCAAGTCTAGCTCCCTCTCAAGCGACAACCGCATGGCTTTCCCCTCATCAAATTTTATATCTCGCCGCATAACAGTCATCTTACTATTAGGAAAATACACACAATAATTATGGGGTGTTTCTATGTACCCCAAAAATATCCCAACTTTAGCAGTCGGTTCCAGCTTCTTCCTGGAATCCTTGGTCACACGCACATAAACAGATGGACCAAAAATCTTAAAATGATAAACATTTGGTTTCTTACCAGTGAAAGATTCTTCAGGTGTACTCATGCCAAGTACTATATGAGGACAATGATTTTGCACATAAACTGCAGTATTGCATGCTTCTGCCCACAAATGCATTGGTAGGCCCTGTTCATGCAACATCGCTCATGTTGCACCCACGATCGTTATGTTCTTCCTCTCTGCGACCCCATTTTGTTGTGGGTTATGAGGTGCTATGAGTTCTCTTTGAATTCCTTATCTGCTGTAGAAGTCTTTGAATTCATTAGAGATGTATTCTCCACCATTATCGCTCCTCAAATCTTTCACTTGCTTCCCCGACTCTTTCTCCACCAATGCTTTAATCTCACAGAACTTTGAGAATATTTGATCCTTCTTCTGCATGAAGAACGTCCAGCATTTATGAGAAAATTCATCAACAAAATTAACATAATACCTATGTTTTGTTGTTGAAGCAACCGAGAATGGTCCACAGACGTCTGTGTGAATTCTCTCCAGGATCATTGAAGCATGGTTCTCCTTTTCATGAAAGGTGGACTTTACATACTTCCCCATGGTGCAACCCTTGCACTGATCTAACTGAGCAAGTGTTCCTATTGGAATTCCAGTAGATATTTGTTGCATGATCTTCAAGGCTCCATGATGAAGATGGCCCAATCTCTTGTGCCATAATTCTCCCTCGTCCCAGCTCACAACTTTTTCTGCCTTGCCCACCATGGCACCGCAGCCATCTACCTCCAGCATGTAGAGATTCTTAAATTGAATCCCTATCTTCTTGACTTGACCCGTTGCTTTATGTCACAGGAACGCTTTTCCATTGCTAAAAAAAACATCATAGCCTTTGTCCTCTAACATTGCGACTGAGACCAGGTTTTTCTTCAGACCTGGAACATGCATAACATTTTTCAATTGAAATGGTTTACCTGACTCCCTCTGAAAGGTAATGGTACCAATGTCGGTCGCACTGTATCATCCATCGTCTCCCATCTCAATATGCATTATGAGATCTTTCTCCTCCAAGTCATTGAAAGACTCTCTATCTCTTGTCATGTGGTAGGAAGTGCCACTATCCAAATACCACATCGATCATGATGCACTTGAATCAATGCATGCTATCAAAAAGAAGTCAAGTTCAAATTGTGAGACAATAGCCTCACTAGTTGCAGCTCTAGTAACTTTCTTTCTCTTCATCTTCTGCGGACAGTTAGTAGCGAGATTCCCATGTTCGTGACAGTGAAAACACTTCACTTTTGACAAATCTAGCTTCTTGACTTTAGACTTGAATTTTGATTGGAATTTATTCCCCTTTCATTTCCTTGCCTTAGCAGTCAAATCAAAATCCTCTTCATCATTACGCTTTGATGAAGATCCATCTCTGGTGTTCCGCCTGAACTCCTCCTGCACTAGATCCGACCATAGTCGTTCCCAATCTAGAAATTTTTCCCCTCCATTGACAGAGTCTTGATAACTGTGCCAACTCTTGGGAAGTCCTAGGAGCGCCAAGATCACCAAATCATCAACAGGGACTATTATTCCCACACTCCCCAGCTCATCCCGACATTGGACAAACTTCATGAGATATTTTGGAATGGAGTCACCCTTTTCCATCTTGATCTTCCTGAGTTTATCTTTGAGCGCCAATTTCCTATGGTCATTGTTGTTTTGGAACAGATCCATCAAAACCTTCCACATTGCATGTGGTGTGGTTTTCCCATGGAGACTTGAGACAATGTGGTCTCGTACTCTCTCCAACAGAATCCTCCTCGCCTTTGCGACTTTCTTTTTCCATGCATCAAGATTTGAAGTTTCTATAGAAACTAGCTTAGGAACATCTCTATCATTGAATTTATTCAAGCCATTGTCTTCGAGTACTTCCTCCATCCTGTCCTTCCAAGAAATGTAGTTCGAGCTTCCCTCGAGTGCATACTCTAACCTCCAGCCAATGAAAGACATTTAGATCTTGAATCAACTGTAGCACCAAGAAAGTCCTTCCACAAATTCGAATTTTATTCAAAAACAAACTCAACTGCTACAATCCCTCTTTCCCTGGGAGGTTTGCACCCCACCTGTGAGTAGCATGAGGGAAGTTCACACCCTACCTATGTATAGCCTATGAACTTGACTGGGAGGTTTTCACTGTAATGCATTGTGGGGTGAGGGAGGTTCACACCTCTCCTTTGAGCAGCCTACGAGAATGCTCAGGGAAGTTTGCACCTCTCCTTTGAGTAGGGTGCGAGAATTTATGCTCTTAGAAATGTGTGTAGCTTTCCCTACTAAATTTCACACCTTGCCAGAGATGGGACCTGCGAAAATAAAACAATTTTTGCACCTCACTTTCATAGCTCTGTGGATCTGCCCTAGCTTCATGGCTCTTATACCATGTAGAAATTTCAATACAAATTAAGTATTTCCTGCAATTCTCCTGTTCTAAGAATTATATGCCACTGTTAAATACAGAATATCTTCTACTATTGTTCTTGCAGAAAATTAAACCATGATCATAGAGTGAAATATCAAGAACACGGAACATAGAAGTTTTACCGGGAAAGCGTAAACCTAAAAACCGCACTCATCATATATTATGTATATCATGGATCATGAAACAATATCATACAAAACTCTAATCCAAGAGCTCTCAGTAAAATACAATCATCTCACACTGTCATATAGAAATCGACAAATACATGTGCCAATATTATGTCTCTAGACAGCCTGCCTCCTCTACACAATCCCTGCAATATAATTCTCACAATGAATTTGAATTGCCTAGTATGCACATGATCATGAGCATATCCACTGCATGTGTGATTGCATGAGTGCACTTCACTCAAATCACAACTGATAGCCAAACTTTCCCTTTCACCTGTTATCTCAACTAGGTCTCCACTAGATCTGACATGCATGTAGTTAACCGTGGTGAATCTTCAGTTGCATGTGAGTTCACTGATTGTGAATTAATTCACTGAACTCTCACTAGTGTAAGTTCAGTTACAACTAGTACAACTGGGCTTAACTCACTTAACTGAGTTAAACTACTTCACAACTCTCATAACTACACTTATAACTCTGTTACAACTTCAAGTCACCTCCATGTCTTACCAGCCAACCTTTGAACTCGAATTTCGCATAGTTAATTGATATTCCATTTCAGTTAATTATTTCAATTAATTATGAGATAATAGATTAATATTTATTGTCCAATTTATTTAAGGGAAAAGCAAATTAGACACATGTTTCTTGTTGACTTTTCAACAGTTTCACTGGAGAAGGAGGAATTCCCCCTAGCACGGTAGATTTTGTATCAACAAGAAAAACGTGGGCAGTATCGGGTGTACTTGCTAGAGGGAGAGTAGGATCGACCGATGATGGAATCGGATTGACCACGTTGGCACTCTTCATAGGAAGAGTGGGATGGACCGATGATCTAACCAGAGAAACCACTTTGGCACTCTTGAGATGAAGGGTGGGACTGGCTGAGGAAGGGACTGGATTAGTCACTTGGGCATTCTTCGGATGAAGGGTGGGACTAACTGAGAAATGGATTGGATCAGTCACTTGGGTTTCCCTTTCCAGATGAAAAGTGGGGTTGATCGATGATGGAACTAGATCAGCTACTTTGGGTAGTGCTTCAACCGAGCATGAAACCAGATTGACCACATGATCAACCGGACTGACCCGGGATGGAACCGGATTGACCAGTCCATTAACTAATGATGGGTTCATGGAAATATTACGATAACCAGTTTGAAGTTGAATATTTTCCAAAAGAGAAGAAGCATCATCCATACGAGGACAAAAGTGAGAGTAATGATCACCTTTGCATAACATGCAAGGAAAATTGACAATTGTCTTCTTCTTACCAACCTTAACGTCACTAGTTTATGGAATGTCACCAACATGTCCAGCAGGGATCGATGACGTGGAAGAACACATTTCTAATACCTTGGGAAGACCAAGGAAATCCCTCAGAAAGTGGTCACCCTTACAAAGACTGCAAAGGAATTTGGGTTTCAGATTCTTCATTTTAATATTATGGACCTCATCAAAACTCCCAGTACTATTAACAGTAGTTGGTTGCTTGGATCCAACATTTGATGTAGTTGGAGGCTTGGTCTCTTTCTAGTTCTTCTTCTTCTCTTTCTATTTCTTCTTCTTCGTATCAATCTGGCTACTCGCTTTAGAGCTTTCACTAGGCGAAGAAGGAGAAATGGAAGGAGACCTGAGGGGCGAAGAAGGAGAAAGGTCGACATGAGTTTGATGTGTGGGTGGTGTTCTTACATCTGAAGCACCTGCATTCAAGATCATCGGAGTGGAAAACAACCATATCGGTAACCCAATTGTGAGACCTGGAAGGCTCAAAGTAGCGATGTAAGGAGGACCAACATTTCCGTAAGAAGGAAAAACAAAGGGTTCCCTTGGAAAAGGGGTTCCTTCATTTGTCATTCTGGGAACTGACGCCATAAAAATAAAGATCCAACCTAGATTCTGCTAGGGAGAACAAACAGCACACGCTAAAAATCTAGTAAGCAAGCAAGCAAACAAAACCTTCTCACAATGAGCACACTAGTTGGTGATGAAATCCAACGTCGTGGGAACAAAGTAAGAAGCGGTTGAGATAGAACAGGTGGAAAAGTTACGTTGACGACTTGCTTAATGGACTTACACCTTGGTGCAAGCTTCCACACAGTAATTGTGGATTTACCCTCCAAGGAGCCCGAGTGAGTTTGACCAACGTTGATTCCAAGTACCATGAAGACTTGTACCTCCATAGTCACCTTGTTTAAATACCCTGAAGAGATAGGCCACTAAGGTTACCAACTACAACAGTGATGCCTGGGGAAACAGTCGACAGTCTGATCCACGCACAAGGGTAGGGTATCTAGCCTGAAATCAACTTGAAAGGCTTCCACCCATCATTGTGGGTATACCTTCAAGAGACCCCCATAATACGTGCAATATCTACACCAAGACCAACAAAGCAGGGTGAGTAACTCTGCCAGTCTCAATGCGACCTCAGGTTTGAACCTTGTGTGAGAAGGGCTTCCCAAGAAAAAATGTAGAAATTGGATTTCACCGCTCCCTAACAGAAGATCCTATGTTTTTTTGCAACTTTGGAAAGTTATCTTTCACACCTATTCCAAATACCTACAACTAATCTAATGTAGGTTTTCTACCAGAAGATATAAAAATGTCTAATCAATTTTAATTTAGCGCTTGATTTTTAAGGTTGTTGTTACTCAAAAGGAAAATGGCGTGGACAATATGGTGTTTTGAGCGACTCAAAAGTTATGCAAAAATATGAATATGCTATCTTTTCACTTCGATGAAAAATATGCTACGATAAGGAGAAAAAAATCATCATTCCAAATGCACAATGTCTCAAAATGCCAAAAAAGATGCAATTCCACTACTTCAAATGCAAGCTAGATTCACTACCCAAAAGCGAGAATGCATCTATCTTCTTTGTTTGATTATGATGTACACAGAAAGCAAATACAAAACCTTCAATTCTCCACTACTTTCAATCAAGAGAAAGAGTCATATGTAGATGTAAAAGACACGAAGCAAAAGGGCTACAAATAAAGCATGCACTCAAGGCAGTGAGGTATGAAGGAAAACAAGTATAAACTTGTTCTGACAAACAAGAACACCATCAAGTATTATAAAACCAATCAAACATTCAAGGAACACAAATAAAATGCAGAGAAGAATCCAAGAAAAGATAGGGAGAAAGAGAAACAACTCAAAACTGTCCCGACAAAATACGTAGCTAGAAAAGGCAATTTCACATTCTTGAAAAATGTTTCAAGTTCCAATCAATACAAGAGGGATTTATAAGCATCAAAATCCAATCCAAACAACTTCACAAACCAACCACAGACTCTGGGTAAAGAGCTATGCAAAACAGGCTGCAAAAGACTGAGCAAAAGAAGGCAAAAATCTCAAAAAAGAGACTAGTGTTCCCCCAGAAGGGTGCACAGAATGTTTCAACTCTCCCTAAGACAATGTATGGGAGAGTTGGCGCTCTAGTATGGCCTACAGGGGGGATTTGGTCTTCCCAAAACCTCAAAAAAAAATCCAAAAAATGCAAAAAAACTCACCCAGAATGCATAAAAATTGGTGAAAATGTAAGTGAAGATGGGAGAAGGGTAATGGATCATAAACAACCAATAAAAGTGATCTGAAAGGTGGGAAAAGGGAAAGGAAAAACCAATGAAATAAAAATAGGATTCCTTCCCCATTCGAGTCTCTAATTTCTGTTACATAGAAATCCCCCCTGCGGACAAGTGGATTCTCTCTTGGACTCTAGACTCCTAAGACCAAGACAGAAAGGGTGCTAACTTTGGTCACTGACATCCTTTTAAATCTAATTAAACCAATATATAGATAAGAGGAAGAAAAAGAATACCTTTTTAACGATGTTCATCCTTGCATAGTCCAAGTTGAGCTTTGATGTCCAAGCTCCTCGATAAGTCCTGCAAATCAAACAAAGACGGAACAAGCTTCCTATTCTACTAAGATTAGTTTAAAACCAAATCTATCTAATATAGACAAGCTCATGTAGAACAAACACAACCTTGAAAGAAATAGGCCAAGCACATATGTATATTAATGATAACAATAGAGAATACTTACAGCCCTTTGATGAAGGTGTATCATCTTCTCCCAACTCTCATTGTCCAACCCTTTGCTCAAGTAATCCACACACAAGATGATTGTGCTTCAATGATATCTTCCTTATGAGACCATAAGTTTGATGCCTTCAATGTCTCTCCTTCCTTATGAGATCATAAGTTCAGTGCTTCTCAATTTCTCCATATGATTTTCACCATGAGAAGGCCTCCTTATATAATCTTGGAGAGACCCAACCACCTTAGAGATTGTTGGGATAGGTTGAGGATATTTCTCCTTCAGTTGTGGATTCTCCCTAAGATCGAGCCTTGACCTCATATTTGAATCCAACAAACTTCAGATATGAAGGGGATTCTTTCCTGATTCTCCTCAACAGCCCAAAATTTGCTCAAGTAGGCTAGTGCTCCCCCAAAAGGATGCACAGAGCGCTACAACGCTCCCCCAAAGAAGGCTAGGGAGTGTCGACGCTCCCTGACAGTGTATAGGGGAGCATTGCCTTCTAAAAATGATTTTTGAGCGATTTTATTCATGGAAAAATCTTTGTACTCTTCATCAAATGATTTCTCCTTAAACCAGTATTTGAAGGTGTCTTAAGTGTCCCTATGATGTCGTTAGAGACATGACATAGGCGAGATGGCAGTATGATTTTTGCGACACTTGCGGCCAAGATGTGACACTTGCAACACTTGCGGTCAAGATGCAACACTTGTAATTATGACAATAGGTCATCATTGAAATGAGTAATTTTGATGTGTAACACTCGTGGGGGAAGTGGAGCAGTGGGCTCTTTTTTCTTCCATCTACCCCCAGTTGTAGTGGTGTTGCTAGCAAGTGGGGGTGAGGGTGGTGCAGTTGGAGTTAGTACTCAATTCTACATCGAGATTCCTTATGTTTGGGGAGGGAAGGGTAGTTTAGGGACCATCGCGGGTGGATGAAGATACCATACCAGAATGGAAAGCACCATGTTAGGAAGGGTAAGTGTTGTGACTACCTGGAAAGCTTGTACACCCGGTGGGGGGTAGAAGAAGGGTATTTGAGTGATGTCTTGGGCTACTGTCTCCCAAATCGGGATTTGACCCTCAGGGATAGTGAAATCAGGGATAAGTGGTGGCGTAGGGTTCTCAGGGGGTTCCTGAGGTAGGATTTCTTCTACTAGTGGGACATGGGGGAGTGGAGTAGTGTAATGTCCCCAAGGTCGAGCCCCTTTGTAAATCTGGTTTATGAAATGAATTGTAAATATGTTTTATAGGCTGGTGAGCCAAGTTTATATAATTCGTTGGGCTTATGTGATTATTAGGCCAGAGAGCCTAAGGGTTGAAGGCCAAGAGCCTGATTTTGTACCTATATGTATGTAGCACATTAATAAAAAAATATAAACACCGCTGCATGCAGGTCGACACAATGAATGAGTGATGGGGGACTAAGCATACATAGAGTGGGCAAGGGATTAGGGGCTAGAAGGTGGGAAAAGTGGCTAAGTGTGGAGCCTAGGGGCTTAAGTCCTTGGGAATAATATTTTAATATTATTCCAAAAGACATGTGAATTATATGTTTTATCCTAAGTTCCTTTTGGAATGACAGGTGACTTCCAAATGGGAGGAACGCATGTTGATGGAACGCATGCAGTTTCATGGGTGACAAGTGTCAACCCAAGACCATGCAAATAAAATGGTTGAGATGAGTCGTGAGGGAGGTTCCTCCTCCATTTTACCCGATCTTATGAACCGTACATCCGGTCCGACCCCTGCAAGAATACCCCATACACCCTCTAAACCAGAAGTCTATGTGTTGATTTCGGGATAGCCTGTGTTGATTTCTGGAAAGTCAATGCATCCTCTATCTAAGAAGATTGAGCTTGTGCATGGAGTCTCTGTCCCAAATCCATAACCGTGAAACCATCCTGTCATTGTTGAGCCTGTTTGGAAAGCCCGTGTTTGTTTTCCCCATTTGATGTTGTGGCCACGCAGTGCTGGACTGCGTGTGGCTTGTTGGCCAATTTATGCAACACTCTCTCTAGGTGAGAGAAGTGGTTGAAGTTGGAAGAATAGGTTGCTTGGCCTGTGAGAGAATCTTTCCAAGTGAGAGAGTGTGCAGAGGAAGGAGAGAACTCCTGGAAGGAACCATATAGCTTCCATAGAGATCGGAGACTTCCGGTCCGGTCTGTTTTTGTAACCTAAGGGAAGGGAGGTTAGCAGCCGAAGGAATGTCTAGGTGACAGAGAAGGTGTATACTCCTGGGGTGGAACAGGCATGTGGGGAAGGAAATTCTATGGGAAGTGAGTATGAGTGGTTCCTGGGAGAGAATCCCTTCCTTGGGACTGTGTGTTTTCCCTGTAACCTTAGCCTAGCCTAGGATTCCTTGCCTTAGGGTGGATCATAGTCCCAGCTCAGGGGTGACCCACTGCTGAGCTTGATGAGTAGTGTGGTCTACGACTGGGAGGTTCGTGGAAGGCCTGCACCTGGTTGGTGGAACTACCATTGTTTCCAAGATAAGTACTAGATGATGTTTTAATTACGATTTTGCATGTATGTGTATTTATAATTATCATGTATTCTGTTGTGCATATGAATTAATGCTAATGCCATGTTTTAAAATTATGATAGCAGTAATTCTTAGGCTTACTCTGAGTTTAAATATGTTTCATTGCTTAAATGCATGTTGTTGATATAATTAAGTGTGAGTATTGTTATTCTGCGAAGTAGTGCCTACCCGACGACCGGGAAAGGGGGCGTTACAAGTAGCCTATGTGAGAGAACGGTATCTCCTATTTCAGTTCCATCGGAAGATATGACACACACTTGTGCGAAGGGATGTATGAGCGGTGGTGCTCCATGGTATGTCCCTAGCAAGGATGGGTCCTTGAAAATTCTGGGGCCCATTTCGATGAGTGGGTAGGCATTAGAATTAGTATGTACAATAGGTAGGATGTTATCGATGTTGGAGGAAGAGTTGGGCTCTTAATGTGAAATTGGTCGATGGTGATGATCTTCCCATTGTGGGGGAACATCATTGTTCGAAACACAGAAGAGGCCATAGCTTTCATAGCGTACATGTAGCTACATCTAAACAAGATGTTCTAATCGAGCGGGGTGTCGATAACCTCAATGTCAATGAGAATGGTTTTACCCTTGAGTTCAATGGGAACATTTTGAAAGAGCCCTTCAGGAGACGATGGTCATCCATCATAATCTCTCAAAGTGATGGTGAATGGTATTAGCTCGGGGGAGCCAAGTTTCTGCCATACGGTTTTGGACATGATGCATGTGGATGCACCTTCATCAATGATGCATCGATGAACTGTTATGTTCTAAATTTTAACTGACATCTGGAAAGATACCAAAGTGGGGAGACGGGGTTCCCCACAATCTAGATCAAAAGTGATGAGTCTAGTATCAGCAGGGTTGATTGCCCCCAAGGCGAAAAGTAATGATTTTCGTTGAGTGGGACAGGTTTGGAGGACTTCTAAGACTAACATGGTTGTCGGATATTGCACCAAATCATCAACCAGACTGTAATTGTGTGTCGCCCTAGCCTAAGTGTTGTCAACATTCCATCATAATGGGATGTGAGGAATACAAAGAGGTGGTTCAGTGTTAGGGAATGGAATCATCAAAGGTTCTCCAACGGTAACTAGAATTGCTTCTGAAGTGGTGAGAGTAGATTTTGGCGGTGCGTTGTATTGACGACTGTGCATTTGTAGAAGAATTTCTTCTTCGCTAGTGAGGAGGATAGTGCGATCCATCGGATTCCCAGGGTTTTGATATTGTCCCATCTGTGGTGGGGTAGGGTGCATTTCTTGTTGGGTATTCATCACACCTTGATGTGGAATAGGGTTCTACAACACCGTCGGGGGCGGTTGTTGCAAATATTGTTGCGGGGCCTGTTGAGGGGTAGGCGGCACTAGAGGATGTGGCGCATTCATAGAATCTTTCATCTGTTTGAATTCGGTAATTTGGGGACAATGGTGAATATAATGACCATGCTCACCACAAAGGGCACAAGGGAAGTTCGTTCAGAGGTTGTGGTTGTTCCTCCCTTGGCATTTTTTGTTATTTCCCCCTTGGGGGTTTTGGTTCCCCCGATTTTGGTTTCCCCCAGCAGGTTGGTTTTGTTGGGGGTTGTTTCCCCCTGGTCCTGGGTTATTATTGTTTCAGTTTTTTCCTTTCTTTTTGGCATTATTCGACGGATGCGTCGGATTTTCCGTATTCAGTTGTTCAAAATTTTGAAATTGTTGAATGGGAGAGGGATGAACAAGGTTAACCCTAGTGTGTGGTTGTCCTTGTGGTGGAGCCATGGGCTTTGGAGGGCCAAGAAATGGAAAATACAGATTATTTTGTGGCAATGATCCGTAGGGTACATAGGAAGGTGTAACACTTTCACTAGTGCTCAGGGTGTAAGCTGAGGTAGAGGGGGTACCAGAACTTGGTTGAACAGTCAGGGGTATCATGGGTGCTAGTGAGGGTCCACTTATGGGTGGAGGAAGGGAAATAGGGTATGGTTGTTGATAAGGGGGAGGAGGCTAATAAGGGGGTCCTCCATATATCGACGGATATTGAGGTGTACCGTACATAGGTGGTTGTTGGGGGTAAGGATTGTGGTGTGTTGTGGTACCAATCAATCCATCCACTGAGTGAGACATCCCAGGTTTGTCCTAGCCGAATGGTACGGGTCTCGGGGCATCAGGTAGTACTATTTATATGTATCATGACTGTGCATAAATGAGGTCGTATTGTTGAGCCTTGTTGATGGCTTCTTCTTCGATTTCAGGGAAGGTGGAGGCCATATATTTGGCAAGGAGAGAGACGAGTGATCTAAGAAACCAATCGAGGCATTATTCTTTGGTGGTTTCTGCTTTGCATAGACTACATCGCCGATGCCATTCATGAATGTGGTCAGCGATATGTGTGTATGAGGATTGTTTAAACTCGGAGAGAAATTCTAGACCATTGTCGTGGAAAATTGGTAGTTGAAAAAAGGTCAAAAATGTTTTGGCCAATGATTCAAAAGTCACGTGGGACCTTGATTTTTCATCTACATACCACTTAGTTGATGGGCCTGTGAGTGTGCACTGAAATAACCTTAATCAGACGGAGTCGTCCATGATTTTGTTTGATGAGCACCATAGGTGGAAGTTCATGACATGGTTGGCAGGATCTTCCCCCACCTTTCCTTCAAACTTGGGAATGTCTGAAGGTAGTTTGGTAGGCATTGCAAGCCATGTGGGTTCATTCAATATAGGATTGTTGGTAAGCATACTCAGATTTGGTATGTTGAGGGAATCCAAGTATGGCATCTAGAGTGGTAGTGGAGGATTAGTTCCATCCATGGTGTGAGTGGTTTGTGTATCTGACCCGTGAGGGGGGTTAGGTGGAGTTGTACTTCTCCCTTGGGAAGAAGTTTCCCCCCCACTTCTTTTCAAAGGAGAGCTAGTGGATGGTTGGCCTTGTGAATTGGACCCAAGTAAAGTGGAACCAAGAAAATTTGATCCCAAGACAATAGCACTCACGGGGGTGTGAGAGGTTTGAGTCGATGAGTTGGAAAGACTAGGAACTCCTACTAGAATAGGGGAGAGATTTAGAAAGCATCTGGAATGATGAGGATTATGTGGGTCCCCTATGATGTCTGAATAGCAAATTGGATGTGTGCAAATGGTGATGAGAGAAATAAATTAACAAGATACTTTTTATAACTTGGACATTTACAATATATCTCACAATCGCATATAATCACAAGAGAATCATATATAAATCAATTGAAAAAGAAGCATATATGTGGGTAGGTGGATTTTGTCCACGCGGGAGAACAAAGAAAACAAATTCTCGTGTCCAAAAAATGCATAACGTCCTTCCTCTCAATTAGCATTGGACCTTCCAATAACACTCAGTAGTGGGGTCTGAAGCCACTGGAAGAGGAACTAGTGAAGGATGAAATAATCAGTTATAATGAGGGGTAGAGGGTGCATATACCGAAAGAGCTGGCGATATTTCCTAATAGCCACACAAAATCTTATCAAGGTGCAATTGCAGCCCACAATTGCCACCTGGGTAGATGTCCTAAAATTTGGTCACTAGGTACCTCGGTCAAAGTGTGGCATTTAGATTTTTGGCCTCAGAAATGGGTCACGGTCTCGATCCCTTCCAAGAGGTGGGTGCCTCAAGGGGAGACATATAGAACAACCAGTCCTCAGCCTTCAACCCTTCACGGGTATCTCCCTGCCTTATGGTGTAGGAACACTTGACTTGGAGGATTTCAAAGTTACCTATTTGTCCACTTCTAATGTTTGAAGATGTGAGAACCAAATAACGGGGAGTTATTTGGATGCCTATCACTGAGATCCTACCTAGACTAAAAAAATATTTTGGCACCTCTTGTGGAGAAAAAATTAGTGAGTTTTTTAGAAAATTTTAGATGTGGTTGTTTGAGAGATTGGGGGTGTGAACCAATCTCGTTTGAATTAAGTGGCAGTGGATAATTCCTTCAAGAAAAAGTGGGACGTTTCAGAATCCCTTTGAAGGAAACCTACTTCAACCTCCACAATTCGAGATGAAATTATGTGAGTGAGTAGTGACTTTGTGTGTGAGCAAGTGATAAAATGTTCCAAATGTTTAATAAGTTAGGTTTCACCTTGCAACATGTGGACTTCGCGTGGTCCTTTACAAGTCTTGATGACCGATCTTACTAGATGCCATTGGTACAAACTTGTGGAATTTTAAAGTCCCTAAAGAACTAGCATGTGGACATATGGGTCCTTACTTAATCCTTTAAACTCCCTAATGTGATTTAATCTAAGAAAGCTTCAAATACTATCCTAGATTGAAAGCATGTGGGCATGTATGGGCCCTTTATAATAATCTTTAAACTCCCCTAGTGATGTAAACTAAGAAAGTAGCTTCAAAAACTATCTAACTTTGCAACATGTGGGCATGTATGGGCCTTACAAATTTAAGATGTTTTAAAAAAGAAACTAAGAGGGGCCCTAGAGGGGCTTTGTCCTCTCCTAAAGATTTTTTTTTTAAGGGAGATGAAATCTTCTCTCAATCATTTTTCTAATTCTCCAGATCGCTCTATGGTTCGAGAGAAGAGAATACTCAATGATTGAAGTTTCATTTTTGGTCCCAATGAAAGTGTTTATATATGTGATAGTGAATGATTCCATCTTAAATTTTACCATCAAAACAAGCCATCCATGTGGCAAAATGAAAGCAAAAAGAGGAGAAGAATATGGTTTTTAACCTCCTAAGTGCCTATGTTTTGACTAACCCTTCATGTGGAGAGGGAAAGATAGAGGCGCATGTGGTGCCAATGCACAGAGAAATAATGACATGTTGGCACACTATGCGCAGAATGTGTTCGGAAACACAGTGTTGTTGGCACACGTGCTCTGAAGACGCGCGTGTGGGATGAAAAACCCACGCACATTCTGATACGCGGTCGGGAAGAAAATTTTGAATGAAATTCTCTTATTCCATCTCTGAAATTAGCTCTTTGCAGGTAGGCTTGGGTCGGTTATGATCCTTGAAAGGTAAATAGATTAAAAAGAAGTGCTCAAAAAAACCCAAATAGGGAGGAAATTGATACCTTTTCCAGTATGGTCGCCAATCTGTTGTATCCTTTTCGCCACTTGGGTGAGAAAAAGAGGGACACCTACGAGTCCAGTTGGGTCAACTGAAAAGGACAAAAGTTAGTGCAAGAGTTAGACACATCAAGCACAAGAAATGAATAAACAACTAAAGAAACAAAACTACAATGCATAAGGAAATTAGAACCAAAATTAATCAAACAATTGACCAACATTCATGCCACCAATGGAGAGATTATATTAGTGAGCAAACACCAAAGAAAAAGGGGGACTTATGGATCCCCTCTTCTTCCAAGGGAGGGCTCTTGAGTCCCCTATGTCAGAGCTCTTCTTACAAATAGCAAACTAGAAGGGAAATGGTGAAGAAATTCAAAGCTCATTCCCTCAAGAGGTGAGGTGAATGGCTCAATGAAATGATGCTAGTATGCTCCAAGAAGGAAAGAAGTTCCTTGTAGGAGAATAGAGGTAGCATAACAATACAAATAGATTCTTGTAAATATAGTGCACCCATGGCCTCTTTTTATAGCAAATATTTGAGGCATTATCCAACCGGTCTTTAGTGTGAACAAGGGGCCCTTTAGGACACCTTTAGGTCTTTGACCAGCCCCCCACTCAAATTCAGTTTGGATTTGAGGGTCAAATTGACTTGGGATATGAACCAGAAGTGGGTGGGAGGCTGACCAGAATCATAAATGCGTCGTTCTCAGGTGTGTGTGGCTCTTTGCGTACATAGTCGTTCGTTGGGCTCATGTGTGTTTTTCCTGCATTTTCAACTGGTGCATGTGCACGCGCTTCCTTTATATTTTGAGTGCATGTTGATTTTATAACTAGTTATATAGTTTTTGCCCTTTGGAAATGCATTTTTTGGACCATGAATGAACTAATAGGTGTTTTGGAGATGTTGGATTCCTGTGACCATTTGCGGATGAAATTTCAGTGATAATAGTGGGGACTTATGAATCCCCTCTTCCTCCTTGGGAGGGCCCTTGAGTTCCCTAATAGATATCTCTTCTCTTCATGCAATGGAAAGTGACCATGGTGAAGAAATACAATGCCAATCCTCTCAAGAGGTGAGTGTAATGGCCCTTTCTATAGTGCTTGAATGATTCAAAGAGAAAAGAGGATTCTCCAAGAAGAATTCTTGCAACATAACAATACCTTGAAGTTATTCTTTTTCTAGCACACCCATGGAACATATTTATAGTGTCCATTCATGGAAATATACAATTGGTTCATAGTGTGAACAAGGGGCCTTTTAGGGCACTCCCTATCCCTTAACCATCCTCCAAGCTAGATTTTGCTCAGATCTGAGTGTCAAATCATGTTGGGGGTCGGACTAGAAGTGGTTGAGAGGTCGACAAGATTCATAATTGCGTCATTCATGAGAAGTGCGTAGCTTTTCTCATAGAAAATCACGCATCTTGTGCACAGTGCATGAATAGGGTTGTGTTGGACCGCGCATTGTACGCACAGTGCGCGTGCTTCCTTTGGTGACTTTGCGCATTTTGATTTTTGAACCAAGTGTATAGTTTTGTGCCTTTTTGATGGATTTTGGTGTTGTAGGTGTATTAATTGTTTCTGGAATTGATGTCTTTCTTCAACCATTGTGTGCAATGTTGCAAATGATTTTTCAGTGATAACAGTCAAGATAAGAGGAAAATTGATTTTTCCTTTGAGGATCATGTGAGAATGATTGTGTACAATCATGAGTTGAATGATTTTAAAATTAAATATGTATGTGAGTTGTGACATATACCTATGGTATCTACACATAGGCTTATGATTATGCATGTGGTTAAGTACATCATGGATGTAAGTTAACAAAACAAGTAATATGTGTGGATAAATAATTTGTATGCATAACAAAGATGCATGTTTATGTTCCTTATGGAAATATTTGGTAAATAGCTGAAGCTAACTCAAGGTTGAGGCCATCACAAATAGTGAAGGATATGAAATAAGGAAGTTGCATGCTAAAGGAATTCCTTGTGGAGGAACTGTGTGAAGACTCTGCCAAGAGAACACAATCACCACATTAATGATTTTTGAGAATTGCGTAGTGGGATGCAAGAATATGTATATAGATAAGAATCTTGGATTACATTCTAAAACAAAAATTATGAGTGGAAGACTAAAATAATGAATGTTGACCATTTTGACAACTGAATGGTAATGTGCAGAATGCATAGGTTTGTGATTCATTATGAACAAAACATTATGCTATTGGATCATGCCGATGTATCCAATAATTTAGGGTGAGCCTAACCAAGGCTTCTCAAGGAAAGGAGTAGGAAGATCCCAGCAGGGAGTAGATTGCATAATCAAGGAAGGAGAAAAAGGGGGAGTAATTTTCTCACCCTAAAAACTTTGAATTGTTTAACAAAATTGTAAGCCTTAGAAGAGCAGTTGTGGGAACAAGTGCAACTAAAAAAAGGGAGAATGAATAAATAATCATATTTAAATGAATAGGCTTGGTCAAACCATGTCAAATAAAGACAATTATGCCCTAGAAAATAACTCAGTTGGACTGAAAGTCCAAGGTTGTGTAGAGGGAGCTGGATGAGGAAAGAGTTCCTTGACCCCTTCCTTGTTTTTTATTGTATTTCTCTAGTATGAGAGATTGATTTATTAATAAAATTAAATGTTTTGACATCATAGTGATGATGGTTGTATGATTGTAGAAACAATTCAGAATTGTTTTTGTTTCACTCATGGAAACATTAAGGATAATGTGATGAAGTGCATAAAGATATGCTAGGACATATCTGAAAAATGTTTTATTGATTTGAAGGATATGATACAAGAACTTTTATCTACGTGATGGATAATATATTTTTGGTGTATGTCATGTGTAGAAATAAATTGGAGCTATTAAGAAAGACAGATGCCAACAATGGACAACCTCAAGTAGAGGAAGTCTATGTTAGTTGAGGATGAGTTATAATCCTTGCAAGAAAATGTGTGAGCAAGGAGTACCATGGCTACAATGACCAATCTAGGGAGATTGGCGATAAAGGTGCTCACAGTTAGCACGTTGCATGAAATGCATTGAGGAAATGCATGTTTGCATAGGAGGGCAAACAATAGATTGCCCATTAAGAAAGGAGGACCTTCCAATACTCTACTTGAATTTTATAGGTGTTAAAGAAAAGAGAAGTTGGGTGGCCATGAGTGTTGGCCCTCTGGTTACTAATGAAGAAATAATGTTTGGGGGCATTCGAGAGAAAAAATTAAAGTTTCATATGTGTTGATTTGGGGTCGTGATTACCCTGTAGAAGAAAGCACATTCATGCTGCAATAATGAACGATAATGATTAAACCCTATGGTGAAGAGGTTGGTTGAGCTCCAACACACCATGACAAGGTGCTTTCCATAAGTGTGGAAAACTTAAACCCAATGTAAGGGAACATTGGGTATGAAGGTAGCCATGAATATTGGCACATGGATTAAAGTCATTTCACAATTAAAATTGCATTGGGAAAATTTAGTGTGTTGAAATGATTCATACGTAAATAATGATATATCATTTTGCTTTATACCCTTGAATAGATGAAAATGACTAGGATTGTTTCGCTGCATAGTTTTGAAAAATAATGTGCAGGAAAACTAACAATTTGTTTCGTTGGGGAATGTTGAAATTGCAGGAAGAAAAGGGTATTGGATATGGGAGCATTGTAAGCCCATAAGGAATACCAATTCCCTGCTAAGATAAACTGTTATGGGAAGAAAATTCCCATACTTGTGAATATGGTTCCTGTGCGGAACAGATCTGAAAATAAATGTGGAATTTGGAATTCTGTGGGTGACAAATTTGCAAGAAAATTTTGAATTTGAAATTGATGGTAATATCTCATAATTTCTTTATACCTGGATATAGGTGAGATGAAAAAGATATGTCTCTGGAGGACAGGTGAAGGTTTTCAAGATGGAAAGCATGAAAAAGGCTATTGTTGAGATAGGAGAAACTTGTGGTAAGCCACAATCTCACTAGAATATGTTGTGTTGTGGAAACACAAGTCGGAGGGACACCTTCATATAGAAAGTATGAGGGACACCTCGAATGTAAGGCTAAATGAAGTCTTTATAACTATTCCTGTGCAAGAAATCATTGGAAAGGCAAGATGGATCACCCAAGGGACTGTATAGCAAAGAAGGGGATGCCTCAGCCTAGGCCTGGAGGGTGAGTGACTGCAAGGAATATTAGAATTTGATTATTCTTATAAACTATTGGTTGGGATCATGCGCACACTGGGTATTTCAAGGAAAAACAATGAGTTTATATAACAAGACAACCATTTGGATGCAAATCCATGAACTGCATAGATAATTATTGTTCTAGATTATGAAATTTTCCTTTTGAAATTTTCACAACAATAAAATGTTTTCGCATGAAATTGTGATTAATATGCGTGTTGTCCAAGATTATTAAAGGTAGGTGAAGAAGACCAAGAGTATAGAAAGGAATTGACCAAGAAAGAGGATCAATATTTATGAAACAACTGAATGAAAAAGGCATGATAGGTGTTACCGAGAAACAACATCAAGGACAGTGTCCCTTTTAAGGGGGAGGTTATTGTAATAACCATGTTTCCCCCAGATTGTAATTAATCATTAATTATGATCACCATGCTATGGCATTGGAACAATGTAAATGTATTATTTTTTAGTTTGCCAATAATTCACTGTGGGGGTGAAGCCTTGAAGTACTGGCCATGATATCACTAGAGGAAAGAGTGAGGAAACAATAGAGAGGGTTCATTATGCCAAAATTACCCAAATTCTCCTTGTTGAAATAATAAGCCTCATTCTGATCCCAAGGAAAAATAATGTAATGAAAGAAGGAATAGTGGTTGAAAAATCAACTACCCACATGAATGGAAGCATGGAGAGTCGAGTTGAGGAGACAGAAGATCGTCAGCTTGAAGTACCATAGAGTGTAGTTTTCCTGCAGGCCCAGATTGACCCACGTTTCTTCTAACAGAAGGAACGGGAAAGGTCCAAAACCTTCCTGGAGAGGAAAAAGGCATGCAAGAATACACACGAAGGCACACAAGAAGGAGACACATTAGGAGGAGGGATGTGCAACTAGGGATATGCAGAGAGAAAGAGGAAGAACACGTGAGGCTCTCTAGCTGAGAAGAAGAATTGGAAGATTAATTTGTTCTGGTTATTGGAGAGAAGAAGAGAAAGGATCTCTAAGAAATTGCGGAAAACAGGACCTGAGCAGAAGGACACGAGCTTGATGCAGAGGGAGCATCTAATAAACCTCGCAGAGGATATGAAAGAGAAATAACCTCTGTTAAACTACAAAAAGTTCCATAGTGATATCATGTCTTGGAACATGGGTGGCCAGAGTGCTAAGAATGAATTCCTCTGAACCTATGATTGGGTGGAAAGGAAAACACCCACAGTGAGTGGTCAGTGATCGACTGTAATAGATAAGTATTTCATTTACCCTGTGCAATGGAATTGAAATGCATGATTTGAATGTCTTTGTCTATGACTAATATTTGTAGGGTTTGATTTATATTAGAAACACTTATCATTCCTTTGTAAACGCCTTCATTTGAATGTTTTTCTATTTGCTTATCATTAGCAGCATGAGAACCGTTAGACGTGGGTCTGTAAATGAATCTAATAATAAGTTTATGATCTATGTATTGGTTGGAAAATCCTAAAGGGAAATTTTCCCAAGGTTTGACTTTGTAATGCAAGAGTCGGGGTAGATTTGGCTGAAATACTTCAATCCTATCGACCCCTCGAATTTACCTTCACGGGATTACTAAATTTGAGCTCTCTGGAGGGAGGGCGCCTCCCTCAAACCATCTGTCTATGTGACTGAGAGATCGTGTCCACAACCATAACAAAATAATGTCTAAGAGTAGAGCATACAGCCTTGAGGCTTGTTAGATAATCCATATGACCAAGACCACAAAACCCTTTGCTAGGTCCGAAAGGAGCTAAGCTATTCTGGCTTCGAAACTATGGGAGTTCGAAGCTCCAAGATGTTATGAATTTACAACCTTCAAAACCAACCGAAGGTAACCTACTGTTTCGGTTACCCGTGAGTTTGACCAACATTTGGCGGTCTCTTAACCATGACTGTGGGATCTGTTCCACCGATTAAACCCTGACCCACTTACCAGTCGAGAAGTAATGTGAGTCGTAGATCCGAATATACTTAGGATCTTCCCTGGACATTGGTTATACGCCATGGTCAGCCTGATGTTGACCACTTCGAGAAAACAGAGGTGTCATAACACCAAAACCCCTAAATGTTGGAGTTGTGAATTAATGTGATCCATGGATCTGGGGAGTCCATTGAGAACCCCTCTAAACCGTTCGATCAACTAGTGGAAAGATTTGTGTATATCACTTCAGTGAAGTCCTACTCTGGGAGAAAAGGAGTGTTAAGTGGGTAGAACCCCCGAATGTCAAACTCATGAAGTGATGAGAGCCATATATCTGAGGACACTTTGAGACATTTCCTTTCTATTGGATCTAATTCACAGTCAGTCCAACATTGACCACTACGGGAGAAAGGGAGTGTTAAACGGGTAGAACACCCGAACGCCAAAGTTGTGAAGCAACACGAACCGTTGATGCAAGGATGTGTTGGGATTCCTCCTAACCATTGAATATAGACTATGTCTAGCCCAGCGTTGACCACTCTAGGAGTAAAGAGGAAATTACACAGCCAAACCCCCAAAATCCAAAGTCGTGAAGCAACGGAGGTCATAGATCTAGGGATCTACGTGGAACTGTCTCGACCATGGGATAAAAAGAAGTGGGAGGTGGCTAGCAGTAGTTCGGACTTCGAGGCTCCAGGCTATTTTGTAGGTAGTCGAGATTAGAGGCTTCCAGAGGTTGTTCTTCCAGAGTGACATGGCATGCTAACGTCACATAGGGTGATGTGGACCCATGTTTGGCATGCCACATCTCACCTTGATTCATGATTTTTACAGGCCTTATATGCCAACTCGAATGTGACATGTGTCACCTATTGATAGGGCCATGTGTCATATATTTCCTTTGTCATGTGTCACCCCCTAGTGCATGGTTGTTGGACCTAATGGCTATTAGGACCGTGGGAGTTCGGGAGTTCGGAACTCTGAGAGGTTTATAATGTTAGAATGTATGCTCCAAAACGGCCGAAGTCCGGAGCTACATGGTAGGACCTCGAGAGTCCAAGAGTTTTGCGGGTATGTTCATAAAAATAGGATGAGGAACCTCACCAAAGGTCGGAGCCACGTGGTAGGATTACGGGATTTCGGAACTCTTGGAATGGTTCAGACATGGATAGGAAGGATGAAGGGTGTAAGGCCCAATGATCGCGAAGGTGCAAGGAACATCCCTTGTAACCACCTCTCCAGCAGCCATGTCATCGCTAAGGGATGAAAACCGTGGTCATGTTCGTGCCAAGTGGAATGGTACGAACAAGGTGAACCCATGTGAGTGCCACATGGCCTTTGACCAATGATGCCTGAAGAGATTTGGAATGGCATAACTTCTAATACAGAACTCGGATTAGAACATGGTAATAGTCGTTGGAAATGTCTTGATGAGTATAAGGTGATGGATATCTCGGGAAGAGGATTTGAGATGATGGAGGAAAGAAAAAATTTGATTCCCCATCCCTTAAAAAGGTACTTAAGGGGTTGGATGTGTTACACCTATCATAGTCAGACACTATCAGATATCATCCATAAGTACCCTACTTATGAAAAAGAAATTTTCTCCATTATGCAAGCCTTCCACCAATGGAGGAATTACATTCTCGGGAAGGAGACAATCATCCACACTGATCATAAGTCGTTGCACTTCATGAAGACACAAGGAAAATTGCATAATGACTACCATCAGAAGTGATCCACATATTTGCAGTAGATCCACCTCAACATCAAGTATAAAATAGGAAGTACCAACCGATTCATTGATTGCTTCAGCCGACCTCTAGTCCTGACACTCACCACAGTGCTCGATTCTTTCATCCACAATACCTATGGATGGCCCCACCTCTATGAGATAGATCATGACTTCACCAACACCTACCAGATGTTGGGTGTAAACATAGTTGTCACCAATTTCCATCTTCAGGATGGGATGTTGTGCCATTTGGTCCATCTATGCATTCCATCAAGCGAGTGAGCGAAGATGATTTGGGAAGCCCACTACAGTCAGGTGGAAGGAAACTTCATAGTGGAAAAGACAGTGGCAATGTTGCAATGACAATTATACTGGCTGAAACTTCAACAAGATGTCAGCAAGTATATCTGGTCTTGCACTACCTATGTTATTGTCAAATTGGCCATTAAGAAACAATGCATGTACACTCCTCTGCATACTCCTAACATGCCTTAGGAATCCATCTTGATGGACTACATACTGGGACTTCCATCCACCAAGCGTGGAAATGACTATGTTTTTGTGGTTGTTGATCGCTTTTCCAAGATGGAAATTTTGGTTGCTTGCAAGAAGAACATCATGGTGGAGGCCACTGCCAAGCTCTTCTTTGAACAAGTGTGGCTACAATTTGGGATCCCCAAAAAAATTACCTCATATTGGGATAGTCGGTTCCTTATCACATTATGGTCGAGCCTTTGTTCACTATTGGACACCAAGCTCACCAAGTCCACTGGCTTTCACCCCCAGAGGGATGGCCAAACCAAGGTCGTCAACTGGATGATCGTTCACATATTGTGCATGTAAAATTCCAAGCACCCCCACACTTGAGATGAGATTTTTCCCTATGTTTAACATAGCTACAATAGATACATACATAGCTCAACCAGCCACAACCCCTTTCAGGTGAGGTTGGGATTTCAACCATTGGGTCCCATGGATGTTGCACTACCCGTTATGGCCACCGAGGAAGACTCATCAAATGACCCAACTAGAGCTGACAAATCCACCTGGTTCATTGAGTGGATATAGCACAACCGCCAACAGGTTCATGATATTTTATAGAAGTCCAATGCTAAGTACAAGAAGCACCATGATCAACAATGAGTGCCACACCAATTTCAGATGGGAGACAAAGTTTGTTTTCACTAACAGAAAGAACACCTTACAGGGCCTCATCGAAAACTTCATCCACTCTGTTATGGACCCTACACCATCAACAAGGTTGTGCATGACAATTATTTTTAGCTCAACCTTCCCCCGTTCCTTGGCTTGCATCCATTATTCAATGTGGACCTCCTTCGACCTTATTTTCCACCATTATTGGACACCTTGGAGATAACAGAACAGTTGAAACTAACAGATCTCAACCCTAACTACATGGAATAGGAATCCACTGATCAGATCATGGACACACAGGTCAAGGGAAATCACTAGTAGATAATCCATATTTATCAGGTTGTGAAAACAAGGCAGCTCCTGCACCAAAGCAAGTGGCTCACACAAGGCCAAATTCAACAGAAATTTCCTCATCTGATGGGGGAAATCAACGCAATGGAGACCATTTCTTACTAAGGGGGGAGGATTGATCTAGGAGGATATCGTTGGCCATCCACCTTGTCCAACTGGATCAAAACAGTTTTTTGGCAACTTACTATTTTTAACAATTTTTTGGTTCCTGAACATTCAGGGCCATTTTGAGGGCCTAAACAATGTTTTTCCATGATCAAACACATCAATTATAGTCAAAAGATCTGACTGATCCCCCTAAATGAATCTCCTAGACAATCCCTTTCCAACAAGCTATTGTGTGTTGTAAATTGAGATTGTATGCAGACGTTACGACCTGGGGAAGTTGATGTACTAACTTACCCCAACGGGGCCCTCATGAAGGTTTGTGCTTCATCTCCTAGGGTTAGGTTTTTGGATGTCTAGGGTTTTGTAATTCATGCTTATTGTAAAAATTCCTTCATAGCCTCATTGTACTCATTTTTTTGCGAATGAGCATAGCTGTCACATCTCTTCTCAAAGATAAGTTGCCACCATTCTAGCAAGCTTGTTTTCAGTCTGCATTTTACAGTTTTCAACATATTTCTTATTTAATAGAAACCAAGATTTATTGTATCTATGTTATTGTTCACTGTGTCTTTGTGTTAATATTATAAATCTATGGTTCCTTTTTGTTCTTCTCATAAATCTGGATCAAAAGTATTGTACACATCCCATACACAATCACATTTCACTATTTCATTAGTTCACTATCATTTCCATGCTATGTTTAGAGAAAAATAATGATTGGTTTTATCTCCTTGTCCATGTGAGATAAAGACAGAAAAAAAAACCTTAGACTTCTTGAGTTATTGTGAATGAGTAATTTCTTAAATGTTACATGTGGATTCCTCAAAAGTGTTGCATATCTCTAGTGGACGTGTGGGCTTTGGTTTTCTTCTTTGCATTGTACATGTGATGTTGGTGTGATGCTTATTTCAGTAGTGGAATTTTCTCAAGTGATATGGTAGCACCACAAAGTGGAATTTTCTCAAGTGAGATGGTATCACCACAAAGAAGCGTCGAACGGTCAATCACTCAATCTAGCACATTTTGTTTTTCCAGTGGTTCCTCCTCTTCACTTCAACTCATTTTGGTTCTCATTCCATCTGCACATGGGTTGATTGGTGGAATTTGTAGTGAACACATGTTGGTTTTGGGCATGATTATCATTTGGTAAGATGTCATTGGAGATGGACGTTTGTATCTATGATTACATGGGAAAATTTCTTGGAGGGATGGATCGAACTTCGTCAAGAAATGATAATGAAATGTAGGCCCAAACACATGTAAGCACGGGTTGTTGGAGGGAGATGCAACAATTGGACATAGCATATAAACTAGAATGTATATGATATTTGAGACTATTATATATTATGATAGTAAAGTACTTAGTATAATATTATTTTATCATACTTAGGCTTTTCTAGAATGTATTTTGTTAGATTAGATAATAAGTCTAGAAAAGAGTCGTTTCTTAGAAGCAACAAAATAGGAAATTGTTATAATCTTTGTCATACTCACATGATTATGTGATAAGATGTCCATAAAAAAAAAATTACTTAGAATTAGTATGATGAGCTTATTAAAGCTCTTATTTTCTCATGCGAGAGTATTGTTGGAGATTGTAAACTCTTCTATTAATTTTTTAATTTCATTTCCTTCTTTAATAAAATATGTGTGTCTGAGGACACTTTTGCTATCTTCAGGGACGTCAGCACCAGATTTGTAGAATCTGAGACTCAATCTATGTTTTCTACATGTATATATCTAAAGAGGAATAATATAAATAAAAAATATTCTCAATTGTACAAGTGGCAGCATACATCACCAACAAATTTTGTAGACGCAAATCATAGATTGGAATTTGTGCTACTCATAAACTTGTTGTAATTTATTTTTTTATGTTGCCTATTTTTTTCACTTGGCGGATGCATTGTGGGATGAGTGTTCTCTTGTTGCAGGAAATGGTAGCAACCACTTTCAGATCTGTGACTCGAATAGATAGGTAGTGCATGTGTTGACTATGTGGATCTCGTGGATATTTTCAATAGATGGTATCTCTTCATATACTTCGATAATTCATCCCCAATATTGCAAAAAACCCCTCAAGGGTTTCATGTTAAGTGTTGATGAAGCTCGTGAGCCTATTAATAACCTTAGATTTGTGCATCACCTTGAAAATACATATTGAATCTTTCAATCAATGAAATTGAATGATGGGTTGTAATCGTTGTCTACACATTCATAGTATATCCAATGTGTACATCCCTATCATGTATGGATGATTTCATTGTCCCAAATGAAAATCCAATAACCTTAAAGTAGCAATCCCTTTACCATATTGATCTTATGTTTGTCGACCTTTCTTGTGTTGTATCTACATGTTTATCAATCCTTAAACAAACACTATCATGTTGTCATATTCAACTCACTACTGCTCACAATGAACTTCTCGAGAATTAACTTCATATTGTAAATATTTCATGGAAAACTACCATGTAATTATCAGGCCCTAAGAACTATAGAGATTTGATACCATGTTAATAATTAGAGCACAAACAAACACAATAGGAAATGGAGGAAAAGGCTTAAGCCATTCTCTTCAACACATTGTATTGATCCCATGATATCAATTTATAATATATGGACTTGAGCACTTCTAGATCTAGATCTCACTGACAACTCATTAGTCGATCATGACAACACCTCATCAATAGATAACGATAACAACTCATAAGTAGGTGGTCTCAAATGTAATATCCCTAGGCCGAACCCCAATTGTAAATGTAAATGCAAATGTACTTAAGTTGGTGAGCTATTTGATATCATTTTGCATGCACCTTCCATGGTATAGTGTGCACATGTACTGTGCACTAAATTAATGAAGTGTGCACATTCCATGATACTGCGCACAACAAACCTAAGTGTGCGCGATTTTGAGGCCATGAAGCCTTTGTGTGTATGTTGTGTTTTATAGGCTGGTGAGCCAGTTATTATAAGCTAGGAGGATTATGTGTTGAATTAGGCCGGAGAGCCTAGATGTTGAAGGCCAGTGAACCTATTTTTGTATATGTCTTATCATTAATATAATACATCATTGTCTGTATACCAACCATGATAAAAGAGTATGGGGGACTAAACTCCACTAGTTAGGGAAAGGGGGGGATAAAAGTTAAGGATAAGGGGCTAAGCTAGGGAGATTAAGCCAAAAAGGAATATTATATTAATATTCCTTAAAGTATAAAGTATGGATAATTGTTTTATCCTAAGTCATAAGGATGGGGACAAGTGGGCCAAAGTGGTTCTCAACATGACAAGTGTCAAGTTGGGAACATTCATACATATATTTTGGACTTAGTTCATTTTCGGGGGATCATTCCATCATCATTCACTCACTCATTCAGTTGGCCTTTGTACCTTCTGGTACCTACATCTGTACCTATATATGTACCCATACCCGTACCAGTACCCATACATGTACCTGGTTAGCTTAGGATCTAGACTGAAGAAGTGGGTTTCCAGGCCCATGCGATATGGAAGAGGCGGCTTGTCAGGCCCATGATAAAATCTCTCTAGGTGACAGAATTATTGGGAATTGATTCCCGGAGGTGATAAACTACAGCTACAGGGATCTGAGACTTCTTGTCTGGCATCTTGTTGAAGCCCGGAAAGGAAGTGGGTAGCTGAAGGACTGTTGAGCAGAGAAGGGGAAAACTTCCTAGGGTGGGATAGGCATGTGGGGAATGAGGGAATATAGGTTGTTAGTTTGAGTTGGCACCTGTGACGAAGTCTTTCATGTTTTCTGAGAAACATCAGCCTGGTTAGGAATCCCTTTACCCTGGTGGAGTTTAGTCCCAGCTCGGGGGTGACCCACTGTTGAGAGTGATGAGCAGCGTGGTCTAAGGCTGGGAGGTTCGTGAAAGGCCTGCATGTAGTTGGTGATATTCTTACTAAGATAAGTGTCAATTGTGTGTTAAATTATATGTTGCATATTATTTATGTGTTTATTTTTATGGGTTTTTCCTATGTGTGGTTTATACCTGTCTTTATATTTATGGGTATTGCCTGTCTATGTTGCATGTATATGTTTACTATTATTTCCGTATGAATTTGGGCATTTACAGAATGTGTTTGTCTATTTTAAGTTTTATATATAAAGTTCTGCAAGAGTTTCTGTGTGTATATGTTTTAATTTACATACAGTTCGAAAAATTTTACGTGGCATAGCCTGGTTGGATGTTGGGGATGTTACATCAGACTTTGTGATTGTATAGGGATTCATAGTCTAACATATTTAATTAGTTAATATTCATGATCATTTTATTATTAATTCTCAACAAATGTGTGTTTATTTTATTGATAATTCCTAATAGTTATTTCACACTCTTTTCTAACATTATCAAACCTTCGAATGGTGGGTCTACCTGAAACATTCACGTTTCAAAAAACATACACCCCTCAATCTCTAGAAATTTCAAGCACTATGATGAAGAGTTGTGAAAACCTACATACTCAAATTGAAAAGAGTTAATTAGTAATTAAATTTGATTTCTAAATGAGTTGTTTTCACAAAACAGAATTGCATTTTAATATTTGTTTTGAAATTTCAACTATCTAAATTATTTTTAAATGAATAGTTAATAAGGGCACAATACTTGCTAAGGTTTTTCAAATGGAGTAGAAAGTTAAGCAAGCTTGATTGTGGGGAAAACTCCACACTCTTGCGATGGGTTACCTTCCAAGAAGAGTCTTGATCACTAGGTGCAAGCGAATAAATGCTAAGTAAACTATTCAAAATCATGAGAAATTGTTCAATTCTCGCTAATACAGTTGTATTTCTTTTTGTGCAGCGAATGTGTAATTCTTTGCAAAATCAACTACAGACAAAATTCTCCCTGGTGGAAACACTTCACGGGATTGTTTGAATTGTAGGTCTTTCCATAGAGATCTATGTGAATGCTTGGTGTATATATAAATTTCTTCCTCAATCTTCTTCAAAAAATCTATCACGCAGATTTTATCTACTTTCAAATCAATCCTTTTGGAAACAACATTTGAAGAATGTGGATTCATGATGTTGATATATTCATATCTCTTCCAATTGATTGTTATATTAGAAAATGATTGATCATTCGTATCAATAGGATACTTTGAGTGAAACAAATTTAGATTTCCACAACGATCACATTTATTTCCACCAACACATTTGTTTTGGTAAAACAATTCATCACCTTCTCTTTCACATAGAATTTCATATATAAAAGCATGTTATGTGGAAGGAGGAGGTAAACTTGGCCATAAAGTTTTACCAAAATCAAGAAAATTGTTGTAATATAACTCAAATTCCACATGATAACGACAACAAGTGTCACGAACAGTGATGGGTCTAACAAACCATGGTTTTTGTTGAACAAATGTATTGATGGAAATTTTAACTTCTTTGTGCTCTTCTTTGAACTTATTGAATAATTTTATTTGTGTCATTGGAAATATATGTTTTGGATGTTCTTCATATTTTTTTCATTCTATTCTTCATCACAACACATCCCTTGTATGTGGTGAAACACGAGATTTTGTCAACCAACAATTACAAGCCGATTCTTTAACATTTTATGCAAGTATATCTTTGTAGGGTTGTCTAGAAATAATTGTCCAACAAGCAAGTTCATCATTTGCATCTATTTGCAATTGAAATTTTCTATGTTTGTACAATGTTTTTCTTGAGGTTCCCATCACTTTTGCCATGTGTTGTGTCAAATGATATTTTATATTGCTAGATGAAACAACTATTGTTTATATCACTCTACGTGCAACACTGACATATTTTTTTCGAGATTTTCCAAAAGATTTTAATACACTAGTTATATTGTCAAAGACATTCTGTTTTACCTTTGTATCTTTTGTCGAATTTTGAATACCCAATAATGATGTAACTTCTTTTAACTTTCTTGACTTTATTAGACAAAGTAAAATTTGAGCTTGTACTTTTACAGATTCATCTTTGAAAAAAGTATTATACATATTCTTAGTTTGATATCTTATATAATGCTTAGCTTTTTTCTTCCCAAATTTGTCAATATCAACATTTTCTAATATTTCATCATCAATGTTGATAGATTCTCCTGCATATTTCAATTTAAAGTTTATATTAAAAAACAAAACCCAAACATAAATTCACTAAACTATATACAAGTGTTCATCTTGTATTATCTAAATTTATGTACATACATGTAGGTGATTTGACTTATTCTTCAATTTTGGTTTCAACAACTTCATCGACGTTATGAAACAAATCTATTTATGTTTTTTGAAAAACATCAAATCTGAATTACAATCACTTATATTAAACAATAATTTAAAATTGAATTATATAATTTTAATATAGACAATATGTGCATGCATACCTGGTTGGACTTCTTCTTGTTGAAAATCTCTATTTACATCATCATCGTTTCTTTCTTCAATATTTTCACGTTCTCGTTTCTTTCTCCAATAATGCTCTTTCCTTTGTTCGTAATGGCGATTTTCGTCTCGAGTGCGATCAAATTTTCTCTTGAGAAAACTTTTTTTTTCCCATGAGTATAGTTATCTGTAAAAGTTTTTTAAAAAATCAATATTTCATAATAGTCTCGGAAAAACTTCATTGTCACAAAAATTATTAAAAATAATATCAAGAATTTTATGTTCAATAAAGCCTTCACCTTGAAAAAATGTTCAACAAATCCTTCACCTTAAAAAAATGCTCAACAAAGCCTTCAATATATAAATTGTTATTCCAATAAAAACTTGAACTTCAAAAAAATATTTTTTTTTTTTACATTCAAAACATCAACCACCTTGTTCAAAACAACGAAAAAGATGATTCAAACTTTTTCTTAGGATCTATACATATGAAAAATGATGAAACGAGCGAATGAATTGTGTTAAATTGGTGAAGAATATAAACATTCTGATCAAGTCACTATATTTTTCCACGTTCTATATATACATGCTCAACGGAGTCTTGATAACATAGAAAGCACTAATAACAATCGGCATGTTATTAAAGAATATCACTTTTATATAAGTGATGATCGAGCACACAATACACATTATGTAAAACATTGTTTTGATAAATTTTATGATTCATTGAAAGAACGTGGGATCGGATTCGATCGACATTGGATATGGTCAGATGGATGTGTGGGTCAATTAAAATCTTCATAGTCATTCTATTGGTTGTGTTGTCTTCATAAGAAATCAAACATTACACATTTTTGGATTTTTTTTTTTCGACTGGTCATGGAAAAGGAGAGCACGACAGTGCAGGGGCATGTGTAAAACGAGCACTTCGAAGGTATCAGATGAACCTCATGCCAATTGATTTGAATTCGTTGATCAAGTTGTTGAATGGGGCAAACTAGCGCTAAGCCATGAAAATAATTTGTCAAGGGATGTGCGCAGGTGTGTCTATATAAACATGTTACACATGTACACATGATATTTTTATTCAAATGTTCAAATTTATATGATCTTCAACCATTTTCTTGATAGATTTCAAGTTAAAAAGTTATTGTCTTGTGTAGGCTTTTTGGGTATGTTGGAATCTAAGATGTAAATAGATCAATCCCATATGAAGTTGGTACAATACATGGGACACGAAAAGTACATTCAGTTAAAACAAAATATTATCAAAATGTGTTTGCATTTTATAGAAGAAATGAATCGTGTTTTTGTTCAGTTTGCATAGAGGACATAGAATCCATAGAGATTTGTGAAAATGAAAATGCGGAATATGTTAAATCTTGGAGACATAACGAACTTAATATAAAAGGGAAAATTCCACTTGCAAGTTCATATGACATGGAATCAAATGAAACTATAGTGTCAGTTGATGGCAATCGAGTTTCTGATCTAGAGAAGAAAAATTTGTATGTTTCAATTGTTTGAAAATATATTTGTTAAATATTTAAACAACTTGTAGATGTACTTGTAAGTTGGATATACAAAATTTATATATATAGTAGATGAGTTTAATGGCACATGCATGTGTGCTAACCTAACACAAACTACTTGTTGGAACATATTGAATTATTTGCAGGAGATGTCTTTGTCATGGTTGCACCTGTAGACAACATTGAAAACGTGAAATATTATTTGATGCGATGCACATAACAAAAGATGAGGTTATTATAATATTTTTATGATAAAGGTTTTCTATATGAAAGAGGATACATCGTATTTAAAGGCTAATTTTTTCAAGAAACCCATCAAACCAATAGTCATGTTCATTTTCAAGACTATCAATCGGATGTTATAAGTTGTCAATATAGTCATTTGGTATGTGCAACATGCATAAAGTTAATAGAAGTTCAATCAAGAAAAAAAAAAAGTTAGAAAATGGAAAATGTCCAAAGTCGATCATGAACGAATAATTGAAGATGGCATACCATTACAATTTCTTTAAACAAGTGACATACATTCCAGAATTTACGAGATGAAATGAACAATGGTTAAAATTTACGATACGTTTGATGCAATGCATGCGCATGCAAAATGAATCTATGAAAGTTTGAGAAGTACATAAGATCTACACGAATGTGTATTCAAATATCCACGCAATATATTCTTACATTTATATTTTCAGAGATTTAACATGTTATAAATCTCTGTTAAGTACAAAATACCAGATCTGCAAATATACTTCAATAATACCAAGCATAAACCATAAACCATTCACCATAACATGCACACAAGAAATAGAGAAAACCCTTGAGGTAGGGTAACACCATATATTAATCCTTATGGAAGGATAAAACTCCTCAAGCAATCCTTGCTTGTACAATCACAATATTCTTCACTATGTTTCATTACATTGCCTAGAATTATTTATATAGCTCTCCCTATCTCCTAGGAACCTTCTAGAGAGCCTTCTCACATTTATTACATCCAACTACCATAGTGGGCATTTATTAATATAGTGGACCTAGTCCACCTTACATTGAATGACCACATTCCCATATATTAAATGACTTCCACTAATAACACATAACTACATTCCCATTGGGTATCTCCCTAGGTATACCACATTCCATCCCCCTTCACATTTTTTGTCCTCGAAACATTAGAAGAAACCATACAATATGACCGGCTAAGCAATGTAGCCAACTGGTACCAAGTATGACCATCCATCCATCCCAATGGAAGTCGAACATGATCTTTATCTGTTACCTTTTCACCTTGATCTTTCTCTGCATTATGTTGAGGTTGTCATGGGATTGTTTCTGTAGCTTGAGCTCTTCCCATAGTGTCGGTATTCCTCCATGCACCTCTTGATCAGTTTCCTGTCTGGTGCCCTGCTGGTGCATAAATATGTTGATGCACATGCCCTTGCCTTGATAACTTTTGCATCTCTATATGATGTGGATGGTGATATACAACAACTGTAGGAATTTGTTCTTTTTTCTTCAAATCTGCAACACTTTGTGCCTTTGAGTCAATGACCTCCTTAGCTTCCTGAT
>ML784980.1:333596-378614 GCA_009831015.1 Picea engelmannii | reverse complement strand
GGTAGCTAGAGAGGTAGTGGGGGGGCCCAGAGGGCCCATAGTGATAATAGTGGAGGTCATTCAATGTAAGGTGGACTAGGTCCACTATATTATTAAATAAGGCTCACTATGGTAGTTAGATATAATAAATGTAAGAGGACTTATTAGAAGGTTCTACTTCTAGAAGATTCATCCTCTAGAATGTTCTTAGGTGATGGTAGCACTATATAAAGGGGTTCAAGCAATGTAATGAAATATGAAAAGAAGCATTGTATTTGGAGTTGAAGCTCATTAGGAGGTTGCCCCCTCGAAGAGGCAAGTGAACAGGAGAGGATCCCTTCCATAATAGGATCCATTGTATGGTGTAGCCCTACCCTAAGGGTTTGATAGTAATAAAGGAGATTTTACATATTGTTCTTGTATATCTGTTGTGGTGTTTTTTTATTCAGTCTTTGGTTCTTAACAATCTCTAAGATGTCTTTTTCAACCTAATCACATTACAAAATAATAACATTACAAATAATCACATGTTATAGTAATGCTACAATAATAATATAATTAAATAATAAGAAATGGAATTTGAAGAATTATAATTCTTAAAGTTAATTTTACTTAACAATTGTTGTTAAAATTATCTATATTACACAGATAATAATAATTAATTAGAAAAGGAAAAAAAATCTGGATTTAGTTATTTTTTAAACTCAACATTTCAATCCCAAAGCCTAAATCAACCTCAAGAGTTTGTTACATACTATAGTATAAATACTATACAATTTACTACAATAAAGTTACTAATATGCATCACTATGTACAATAAAGTTACATACTATAAATACTATGCATCGAAGCCTAAATCAACCTCAAGAGTTTTGTTAGGCTCATCCTCGGGCCTAACATAGTTACATACCATGAATATATTATTATGAATAGTATATTTACATATTATACATTTTGTTCATACATAATAAAATTTATAGTATAAATAATATACAATTTACTAAAATAAAGTTACATACTATAAATAATATGCATCACTATGAATAATGAAGTTACATATACTATATATTTTATTATGACTGTGAATTGTATATATTATAACTATTATGACTAGCTACTATACATTATATACATTATTCATAGTGACATATCACATAATGGTTTAATGGTTTATGTGTTGCATGTTTGATGGTGTATCCCATGAACTACCCACTTATTGTATGATTTGTCGGGGTGTTGTACAACTCAACTCAAAATTTCTCATTTACTCAATTTTGAACATGTCATTTTGCTTACTCACTTGTGAACTTGACTTAGTGGGAACCTCCAAACCTAACTTAGTGGGATCAATTCTCAAAATATTTGGCATGGTTTGAACTTGGAGCTTACCCACGTGGAGACTTGGAAGCAATCATGCCTAGTTATAGTGTATCCTCTATGTACTAGCTCAATTTTAGAATTTAATGATAAATTTCTTATTTGTTTTCAATTCTATTTTTCTCTTAAACACCTCTCCCTTCCATTGTGACTTCATTTCATTTACAATTCAAATTCATCTCAAGGTAATCAATTTCATATTACAGTTTTAGATCTGAAAGTCTAGGTCTAGGGTTGTATTCTATTGGAGTGTTATCCTTCAATAAAACACTCCATTATTGTCATATGGGTTTTCTTCTTATTTTAGCACTAGCATTTGTTTTTTTTAGTAGAACCAATTTGTAGACCTAGAGTGTTTAAGGTTGTAGCCATTACAGTATAGGATTGAGGTTTTCCTATTTTGCTAGAGTAACAGGATAGAAAAATCTAAATAGCTCTATTTTTGTAATGCTTAGGTTAATAGATATATCAATTATATGTGTGTTTTCTTCTTATTCTTGTGTTAGTTTTTATTTTATTTTCTAAACCTAAAAGGTTTCAGGGTTGTAGCAATTACACTAGAGGGTTATAAGGCATGTCAATCTTTCTATTGATTCCAATATTTAATGCGATATTGATCATCAAGAACATCGGTTTCACATTCCTTGACATGCTCATGGTAAGAATTGGCATATTGTATATTCTAGTATTTTAATTATTAAAACAAATATTTGAATCTTTGAAACCTATGATTCTTATGGCTTGACCAAAAGAAATAACAACACGAGTTTGCATCAAAAAATAGATGATTGTTCTATTTTTTATTGATATACATGTATAAATTGAGAGCATGCAATATATTCTATGTCATATGCTCTGATTTTGTTTTCACTAAACACTTATTTGTTTTAAGTTGATAGGATATAGTATATAGTATAATGTTTTGTATGAATATAATATATGATAGTCCATTAATTAGGGATAATTTTAGTATAAACTATATGTTAAGAATCATAATATCTCTCTAAGGAATCTTTAAAATGTATCTATACTTCGACTTGAAAGAAAAATATAAAAAAAATCCATGGAAAAAAGTAGGCAAACCCTAGATGCTTAGTATGAGAAATAGTGGAGATGCACAAGGGAGAATTGTTATATTTGTGTAGTGATTATGTGAAAAACGTTATTTTTTACGGAAAATTATTTAGGATATTATTTTATCTAATCGAACATCATATGTGTGATTATCTATACCAATACTAAGTTGCAACAATATATCGATTGATCAATTACTCCATGTATTCTTGATATAATATGCAAATAAGAGCATTTCTTGCCTTGAATCTCTATACTGCAAAAGGGTAAAAAAATAAAAGAACACCTTACCCTCGAGCATGTTCAAGTTGAGGAATGTCTTAGTACATATCCTTCTAAAGAGTGATGTGCACTAAGATATCACATTGACTTGAACAAGATATTTGGTTGCAACAATGCATATGTCCATGGGTTAGATAATTTCCCTCACAAACGTTATTTTTTATTTGAATTAATCACTACTCTTTTAACTCATATAAGATAAACACACTTATTTTTACTCCATGCTACCTATATCCCAATATTTATTAACCTTTTTGCAACAACATCATATAAATGTTGTACCAATAGGAACTTCACCCAATGTCATTTTTGGCATGACTTTTAAGAAAATATGTATCATTTGTCACAATAAGGTGAACATGAGTTCAAATAGTCATTGGACATGCCATTATGTACTGAAAGTTATCTATCACTAACACCATATGAGTAGACATGATTTCCTAACCTTGTATTTTATACTTAATCTTGCAATATCAAGGTTACCTAATAGAGAAATGGAAGGGTCCCCGAGGTGTAGGACAGTCAGTGATGGAGTGTGTTGTTAAGCCACTATGTGATGTTAAAGTCACCGGTTCGAAACCTGTGGGGACAAAAAATCCAACCATGTTAAGGGTTGGTGTGGTTTAGGCCGGGTGCGATCCCCAGGTGATTTTGATGGCTTAGATGCCCCTGAGTCGTGGTTTCTCAAGCCACGGGTTAATCGCGTAGCCAACAGGTTCCGCACAAATTAACAAACAAAAAAAAAAATAGAGAAATGGAAGGAAATAAAAGATGGTGATATCATTCAGGAACACTTCTTCACTATCCACATCTAAAGATTCCTATGACATACAGTCCTCCGACGAGACTCAATATTGATCTTGGTGCTACTGATATTTTATAATTTAATCTATTTTTTGTTTATATGTACAATTATGTAAAAAAATTCTATGTTGATGTATGATATATGTATCAAAAGAAATATGCATTTTTAGTAATTCCCTATATAATTGAAACATCATAAAAATTCCTTCTAGCATAATATATTATTTAATGGCACTCATTCTAAGGTTGTTCAATGTCAAAGTGATGTTACCACTACAAAGTAATGAAAAATAATAATGGTTCATAACATTTATAAAGTAATCAAAGAATATTTTATTGTTCTAGGCATTTTACTCTTGTTGCTAGATAGCCCAATGAAGGGTTAGTCAACCCTTCCTTAGGAATTGTTTTCTTGATTGTGGGGAGCTTAGGAATTACTAGCCAGAGGTAGGAAAACAATTAGAAGTATTACCTTGTCTAAGTATTAAATAAGGACACAAATCTCCTTTGCACCAACCACCTTGAACTAATTTTTCTTCTTCCATGACTACCAATCCTTTTACACCACTTCCCAACAATTATGTGCATGTCAATTTGGCATGCACAGAAGCCATAGGGATTTTTTGCATGTCAATTTGGCATGCACAACAACCCTATGATTGTTGTGCATGCCAATTTGGCATTCACATCAACCCTAAGGTTGTTCTACATGCCAATTTGGCATGCACAAAAGACACAAGGTTGTTGTGCATGCTAATTTGGCATGCACAACAACAATTACTAGCCAAAGGTAAGAAAACAATTAGAAGTTTTACCTTGTCTAAGTATTAATTAAGGACACAAATATCCTTTGCATCAACCACCTTGAACTAATTTTGTTTCTCCCATGACTACCAATCCTTTTACACCACTTCCCAATAGTTATAGGCATCAAGCTAAAATTGCTTTCACAAGTTCACTACTATGCATCCACAAAAAACAACATACTAATGATACCATAACATAAAACCCACACCAAAAAAAAATCAATAATAGGGAGGCTAGGAAGCCTCGTAAGAATTTATGCAACAACTAATAACTAAACAGAGGAATTGTGCTCAAAATTTGCGTCACGTGTGGTTTTTTTTCCTTCACAAATTTGATTCATTGTTTCAACAATTACTAGCCAAAGGTAGGAAAATAATTAGAATCCTTACCGTGTCTTAGTATTAAATAAGAAGAACACAAATCTCATTTGCACCAACCACCTTGAAATAATTTTGTTTCTCCCATGACTACCAATCCTTTTACACCACTTCCCAACAATTATGTGCATGCCAATTTAGCATGCACAACAGCCATAGAGCTTTTGTGCATGGAAATTTGGCATGCACAGTAGCCATATGGATTTTGTGCATGCCCATTTGGCATGCACATCAACCTTATGGATGTTGTGCATGCCAATTTGGCATGCACAAAAGCCACAGGGTTGTTGTGCATGCCAAATTTGGCATGCACAACAACTATAGAATGAAGCACTATACGTATCATCTATCAACAATGTAAACTTTAAAAAATTCCATGATTTAATTTATTTCCTATCAATCATGGGAAAAAAAACCATGAGTTTTAGGATTTGTATTGTGTCCTTGTCAATCTGGTATTCACCATTTTTACTAATTATCATAGCCATTGTTTACCAAAAAATAGAATGAATTAAGGTTCTCAATAGCTAGAGAAAATAATGAGCCCCCAAAAAGAAACTTTTCTAAAACAAGAAGATAATCATATCAACTATTCACCATTTTTACTAATTATCATAGCCATTGTTTACCAAAAAATATAATGAATTGAGGTTCTCAATAGCTAGAGAAAATTATTAGCCCCAAAAAGAAACTTTTCTCAAACAATAATATAATCATATCAAGTAGCATTTTGAAACCCCAACATAAGATCTAAGTATGATCAATCTTCATGCCAATATCTAAATATGATATCACCATTAAGTGGTGTTGGTCTCAAAATTAACAAAAAATAATAAAAAATAAGAGGCAATTAACATTTATCTCCAAACTTCAACTCTAAGACATCGCTAAGATATATCTCTTCATACCTGGAAAAAAAAACATTTCTCAAATTTAAAATTTAAAAATTTAAAATAAAATGTACACATACCATTTTAGATAAATAAAACAAATTGTGATTAAAGCAAAACTAACATACCAAAATTGTTGAAGTTTCATCTTCCAAAATCCATGTGCTCATTTTCTACCAATAATTTAAACATCATTGTAATAATAAAAAGAAAAACCAATAACACATATTAGCAAATATTTTAAAGATATTTAACTTTATTAAATAACAATGAGAAAGAATAGCATACCCAAGCAGATCATCAAGATTAACATAACCATGTGAGCAAGAATAACATACCCAACCGGAGTTCCACAAATCTAAGATTATTGCTCTCTCTAAATATTACACGTTTTTGGCATTTTTTTAAAACCAAACTTGCATCACTTCCAAAATAGTTACTCTCCATATTAAGCCATTCTTAGCATAAATCTTTAATTTTCTTTTATAACCATTTATGCTCTTTCAACATTGCCTACATGATCTAAACAAAGTAAGATCATATCTAGAAAAAATTTAAAGAGAAAAATTGTGTGCTTGGTAACCAATTTTAGTGTTCAGAGTAGATAATACCCTGGAAATAAATTGACTTGTGTATGCAGAAAGTTCACAAATCTCCATATTAATCCATTCTTCTAGGAAAATACGTATCTCCTCTTCTACAGTGGAATAGATGTTCTCATATAATCAAATGCCCTTTCAAATTAAAGGACTTGCAAATCTCCATATTAATCCATTCTTCTAAGAAAATACTTATATCTATGAAAGTTCACAAATCTCCATATTAAAAGTCATTCTTCCAGGAAAATACTTATCTCCTCTTTCTACGGTGGAATAGATGTTCTCATATAATCTTTCATGTACATGCAGAAAACACAAATTTGCACATATATTAAGTCATTCCTCAAAAACCATTAAAATCTTTCATCTTTCTTCATGGGATGTATTCATATTACATATAATCAAATGCACTTTGAAATATTCCTTCATCATGATCTAAACATAAGTGATATCATGCACATACATAGCTTATTTGTAAATCTACAAATGTTGGTTTCTGGTTAGTAAGCAATTAGTTAAGAGTTTGACAATACCCCAAGAAGGAATTCACTTCATTGTATGCAGAAAACACATCTCCATATTATGCCATTCTTGGACAAGAAGGCAAGGAATGCAATCGAAGAAAATTTAGAATCTTCCCCTTTTCTGATGTGGGATAGAGTTTGTTCTCAAATAATCAAATGCTCAAGTTCAAAATTGTCTGCATCATGATCTAAAGTTTAAACATATAAATAAGATCATGAATAAGATCATGTAATCATATTTTTAAATCTAGAATAGTTCGGGTTGAATAATTATATAATCTTAAATAAGATTGGTATCCAAGTGAATTTAGAATCTTCCCTCTTTCTGATGTGAGAGATCTATATTTTGTTCTCATATAATCAAATGCTAATAATTAGGTCTACATCATGATCCAAATGCAAATAAGATTGAATGTACCATTTTAGACGACGATAAGATTATATAGGAGTTCTATATATTTCAAAATGATTGATCGAAACGTTGAGAAGTTATATAGACACTAATTGAGTAACCCTTCTATGAATAGGAAAGGTTTAATTAAAAAGTTGATCAAACATAAATTTGAAAAAAGTAAAAATAATATGCATATTCAACACAAATAAGATTGAACACTTATATATAAAAGGCCCATCATAAAAGAAAACTAAAACTCACTAATGTGCAATGTACATACATTTAATTAAGCATCATCATGAATAGATGCATCATTATCAGGTATGGATGCATCCTCCTCAACCCCAATCTCCCGCACTCTCTTCTCCACACTGTCCTATAACACATTTCAAATTTGTACATTTGAAAATTAAATTTAAATGATTTTAACACATTAAATTGTAGTTTTAAATTTTGAAACATGTAATACCTGTGATGTGCCAACCTGAATATCATCAACCACACAAGAGGATGGAATTCCCATGGTCGTTTGAGTCACGGTCTTACCCACAATACCCTAAGATTCAATAAATTATATATCGTTTAAGACATTTTTTTTTAAATTAATAATTTAAATGACATTGCAATTTTCATATATAACTAAATTTGTTTTCAACATACAATGATACTTGTGAACTCCCACCCTCTTCAAACTCTCCCAATAAGAATTGGGACAATCCTTCCCAATTAGTGAGAGACGAAATAGGAATCGATGTTTACATTAATGCAAAAACATTAAATTCCATGTATGTTGATTATTCAACGAGTTCTAAAGATTGGACAACTAAAGTGGATATTTTTAAGAACATACCGGATTCAACCCTTCCAAATTTAAACTTGATGAATCAAGTCCTCTATTTACTGGAGATTCATTCAACAAATGACCAAACCGCAATGCATGACAATAAAAACCCAATTATTTTTAAAGATACAATGATATGTATCTATATCTATAACTATAAGAAAACTATCCTCAAATAAATGAAAATTTTACTAACTGTAACATATACCTATCCGGTGTTCGGTTCATCATTTTGAATTAACTCTTTCAAGCCATTACGAAAACATTTTTCACACTCCTGTATATCCTCTATGGACATGGAATCTATCTCCTCACCTATTTTGTAAACAAAATTGACTCACAAATTGGCTTCAGCTCTCTTACGGTTAAAACCAACATCAACACCATAAAAAATTGATTCTAAATTTTCTCTAATTGCATTCCTGGCCTCCTTTCCAACATCTGATGTAGCTCGCATCTCTAAATGTGAGTAAAATTCCCCTGTTGGACAAGATACCAAAGTTCGTGGAGGCCTTTGCAATGTTGCATTTCTATATGTCCCTTTTCGATCATATGTTTGTCCTTTATGAGCCCCATAATAATTGGATGGTAGGCTGGTATAATCAGGGTGCATGCCCATGAAAAACACTACATAAAAGATTCTAGCAAATTAATGTGGAACCTCATCATTCCACTGCAATTTCCCATGTTCTACCAAAAATCTATTATAAAGGTGTCCTTCTATGTTCGGGTGCTTAAAATATTGCACCTTCAACAACTTTCGATTTGGCCCCTCTTTGAAATTGAACATAGAAATTGCATCTTCTTTTGAAATTCTACATTTTACTACTTCCCATTTATCGGGGTCCATCACCTCTGACTTTCGTCTCTTCATCAAATTGATAAAACTATCATTCATTGGACCCATATTTTGATATGCATCCATAAAGTTCCGCAATGAATGCAAAAAAATATCCAAGCTTTGCTTACTCTCTCGAGGGAGATCCAAGCGCCTCAAATCATTTTTCATCCTGCTTTTAACACATGAGCATCTTTCGAGGGTCATTACTTCAGTATACCCTTCCCAAGGAAGCTCATCACCAACATTTGAGGGATAGGTGGACGTAGGTGTGTAATCTTATGTTTCTTTATAATGCTCCCTAAATCCACCTTCACCATCTTCACCAACATTGGAATCTTCATGATAACCACTCTCGCTTTCATTATCTTATCTCACATTAAACTCATCCTCTACACATACACATTTGAAACTAATTACAACATTTAACAGAAACAAAAAACAAAAAACATATATATATATATATATAACATAAACATAAATGCACAAAAAAAAAAATTACCGAACAGTTTCTTGTCGTGATGTATTCCCTACATTCTCCGGTGTTGGAGTATTAATGTGCAACCTATCTAATAAAGTTGCATACATAGCACTATTTTGAGCACATTCTATGGATTATCTATTCACAGATTCATTTGATAATCTCCTCCTATGACTAGATTTCCTTTGGTCACTACTAGTTTCCCCTCCCAAGATTCCATGTCTTGTTGAGATATGGGTTTATGACGTCCTCAGAGTCTCAGTCAAAGAAGGGATTCCTCTGTTGGATTACTGAGAGGGGGGTGAATCAGTAATAGAGAAATTTAATCATTTTTAACCATATAATCCAAGTGTTATATCAATGTAGCATTATCATCCAATAAATGTAGAGTAAATAAGCAATTAACAAATGAACAATCATACACATACACAGTACACCAGTGTTTTACGTGAAAACCCAAAGAAGGAGAAAACCACATAATGTTTTTTCTTATATGTCTTGAAGAATTACATTCATTGGAAGAACCAACTTCCTTTGATTTCTAGCTGCAACTGGAAGGAGGATCCAACCCCCTTGTTTCTCAAGCTACAACCTGAAGGAAGTTCCAACTCCCCTATTCTCTAGCTACAACCAGAAGGAGGCTACAACCCCCTATGTTCTCCGGCTACAACCACATGTCCTTCTCTCATCCAACCGCCCTGAAGTATAAGTAGAATGATGGAACCACTGTCACACTATCACTATGAGATATACCGCTATAAAACTATACCAATAAACCTAAACCATGCATCAACCTGTACCTCAACCCATAATCGACCTGTACCATAAACAAGTGCATCAACCATGCACCAACCTATACCAAACAACCTGTAATCAACATATACCATAAACAAGTGCATCCAACCATGTACCAACTATGTACCAATCATGTGTCAACTACTCATCAACTATGACTCATCAATATGTACCAACATCATCAACTATACACCTCATGTATGTGCCAACTCATCAACTAGTTGTCTCAACCATGTACCCAACATGTACCTCAACCAAAAGAACTCATCAATATCATCATCCAAATATAATTTGTAACTATGTAATAGACCTGGTGTATATGATCACATACCTGCAAACCTTCCTTAACTTTAACAACAAGAGACTAGTAGTTTCACCAAACTTTTCTTTAGTCTCACATGACTAGTTTTGGATTAGTCAACAACCCTAACTTGAAATAATCATAACTATGTACCTGTAATGAATAAATATTTGAAACTGATACACAATGTTATTAAGTTTGTTTTATGCAATTCCTCTAGGTGTCACTACTTGGAACCTCTCAAAAAATGAGTTATAGAAAAAATGCCATACCTTGTTGAATTCTGGCTTATTCTAGAGAGCGACCTTGTAGAGTGTGCCCCGCACGGAATATTTGTTGAATCGATATTAAAATGTTACACAGCATAATACACACTATACTATAACCAACACATTTGGTATTAGTAAATTTGGATCTGTTATGAAGAATTTATGACGTTTTTACCCAAAACACTTGTTTTAGACTAGTTTCAGGACTAGCCACAAACCTTATTTTCCACGGAGTGTAACTCCAAAACTACAATGACCCACAAGCTAAAAATTTTACCATGGATACTTGGATATGTTTCCTCAATGTTTTATCCATATCATGGTCTGAATCATTCTAGAAAAAACGTTATTGTGAAAATGGTGAGATGACCTGTAAATAACATACCTTAGAAAGCATCATCAAAAGAATTTATCCTCCCTTGAATTTCGGCCCTCTTTTCTAAACCTTCCCTCTGAAATTTGGCTTATATTTCCTTTGGTTACCTCAGTCACCTATAGATATTCAATATGATTAAGTGTGATTTAAAATGAGAGAGCCTTGCCTCTTATTTATACTCTCCATCTTCTAGGTCACTTAACCCATTTATAGGTCACTTAACTTGTTTTCCTCATTTTTAGGGTTAACCGCATTCCATAATTAGAAATTTCTACATTACTTTATCATTTAAATATTCCTCCTTGACTTTGTCACCTCACTTTATCATTTAAATAATCTTCTTTGATTTTGTCACGTCACTTTATTATTTAAATAATCCTTATTGACTTTGTCACTTTACTTTATCATTTAAATAATAATTTTTTCTTTGCAATCTCTTTGACTTATTTGACCTTTTGGGGCTTCAATCCAACATATGAGGGTCCTCCAACTTCGTAAGGCCATAACTCTCAAACCATGAGGAGTTATGTGACATTCCACATACCACCAGAAATGGAATGACATGTACTATCCATATAGAATAATATTACCTTCAAATATATTAAAACACATACCATTATACATGAAACAACCTTGGGTCCATTACCCAAACCTTTATGCTACCAAAATTCTCTACCGGACTTTCTTCAAGGGTTGACATCAATGACAACCAACCTTAATCAACAATATCCCCCTTTGGCATTGATGGAAACACTCTGATGCAATACTAAAATTATGTCATGCAATATTGAAGTCATATCACTCATGCTCCCCATGGAAACATGGTTATGTCCTCTACATATCTGTGACGATTTCTCCCCCTGGAACCATGCCTCTTTCCTCTGCATCTGATGAATCTCTCCCCCTTTGTCATCAATGGAAAAGGTATCTTTTCATCCAGGGCTACTCCCCCTGACCGAACTTTCCTCTTTATGGTGCTTCCTCGTGTACATCTAAGACATATAAGATAAGCATTCAAAAGAATTCATTTTGGAGTAGAAATAACTCTGAGTCTCTGGCGAAGATACTCAAAGGATTCACGTGGAAGTGGTTTTGTAAAGATGTCTGCCACTTGTTCTTTTGTGCCCACAAACTCAACTCTGGTGTTATTTTATGCAACATGTTCACGTAGAAAGTGATACTTGATTGGAATGTGCTTCATCTTGGAGTGCATCACTGGGTTCTTTGAGATACTGATGGCACTTGTATTATCACAATAGATTGGAATGGGCTCATCATACTCAACCTGTATATCTGTCAAAGTTTGTTTCATCCAAAAAAACCTATGTACAACATGTTGTTGTTGCAATATACTCTACCTCGGCTGTAGATAGAGATATTGATGATTGTTTCTTGCTTAACCATGATACTAAACACTCACCCAAGTAGAACGTTGCTCCACTAATGCTTCGTCGTTCATCAATACAACCTGCCCAATCTACATATGTGTAGGTAATAAGAGATAGATCCTTTCATTTTGGATACCATAATCTAAACTCTTTTGTTCCTTTGAGATATATGAAAATTCTCTTCATTGCTAATACATATGATTCCTTTGGTGTTGTTTGAAATCATGCCACCTATCCAACTGTCTGCATTACATCTAGTCTGGATGTTGTCACATATAGTAGGTTGCCAATCAGTGACCTGTATTACCTCTGATCTATAGACTTTGAATCATCATCTTTTCTTAACTTGCAATTGGTTTGCATGGGAGTGATAACTGGTTTGCAATCTTCCATTCTGAACCTCTTTAGCATTTCTCTAATATACCTGGTTTGAAAATTAAAAATTCATTGGTTTCTTTGACGTATCTGAAGTCCCAGAAAGAAGGATAGTTCTCCAAGTAATGACATTTCAAATTCATTATGCATATCCTTTGCAAATTCCTGGCTTAACTTGTCATCATCACTACCAAAAATAATATCATCAACATAATCTTCAATTAATAAAATATTACCTTGACTTACCTTGATGTAGAGGTTGTTTTCTGCACTTCCTTTTCTGAACCCTGCATGTTGTAGATATTTATCCAGTCTAGAGTACCATGCTCTAGGAGCCTATTTTAGACCATACAAGGCCTTCTTTAATTTGCACACATAGTCTGCATTCTCTGACAACTGAAATCCTTCTAGTTGTTCAATGTAGACTTCTTCTTCAAGTTCCCCATTCAGAAAAGCTGATTTTACATCCATCTGATACACTTTAATATTTTTGGAGCATGCATAAGCTAAAAGCAATCGGATTGCTTCCATTATGGTAACTGGGGAAAATGTCTCTTCAAAGTCAACTCCTTCAACCTATGCATATCCTTTGCATACCAATCTAGCTTTGTTCCTTGTAACTTGTCCATCTTCGTTCAATTTATTCCTGTATACCCATTTTGTGCCAGTCACATTCTTATCCTTTGGTCTTGGAACCAATTCCCAAGTGTCATTTTTCTCTATTTGATCCAATTCTTCATCCATGGCCTTGTTCCAAAATTCATCATTGCTGGCCTCTTCAAAATACGTTGGTTCAATCTTATATGTGAGTGATAGGTGTGTTTGTTCTGGTGAACGGATTCTTCTTCTAGTCTCAACTCATGCGTCTTTGTTTCTGATAATCTGATCTGAAGGATGATTTTTCTGTACTCATCTGTTAGGTGTCTTTGGAGGCACTTGTTGAACTTGTTCTTATGCTTCTGTTAGATTATCTTCATCTTCCTCTTCTAATTCCTTTTCATCTTCTGCTTCTTCTTCGAAAAGTTGTTCCATTGATTCATTTTCTTTTTTCTTTGATTATGGTAAGCATGTTTCATCAATTGTTACATTGATGCTTTCTACAACTTTGTTCAATATCAGATTGTAACACTTGTATGATTTCCTTGTATTTGAGTAACCAACAAGTACTCCTTTATCCACACGAGAGTCAAACTTTCTCATTTTTCCATCTTCTCTTTTGATGTATCATTTGCTTCCAAAAAATCTGAAGTTATTCACATTTGTTGGTCTTCCTTTCCATAGCTCATAGGGAGTTTTGTCAGTGTTGTTTCTGAGCATTACTCTATTTTGAATGTGAATTGTTGTATGCATTTCTTGTGTCCAAAATATATCTATCAATTTGGAATCCATTAGCATTGTTTGAGCCATTTCCTGTACTATCATGTTCTTTCTTTCAACAACTTCATTCTTTTGAGGTGTCCTAGCAACGAATAATTGTCTTTTTATTCCATGATTGTTGCAGTAGTCCATAAATTCCTTTGAAGTAAACTCTCCTCCATTATAATATCTCAAGCATTTGATTTTTGAATCCATTTCATTTTCAACCATTTCCTTGTAGATCTTGAATTTTTCAAAAGCTTCTGACTTATTCTTGAGAAAGCGAACTACAGTCATTCTTGTATAATCATCAACTAATAACATAAAGTATTTCTCACCTTTTAAACCCTTTGTTGTAGCCGGTCCAACTAGATCAGTATGCACAATTTCCAGTGGTATTGTCGTTGAATATTCCTTTGATTTAAACCTGGTCTTTGTTTGTTTTCCTTGTTGACAATGCTTGCATAAAGTGTTGGTTGGTTTCATGATCTGGGGCATTTCTCTGACTGCTTCTCTTCTGTTGACTTTGACAAGGTTATCAAAATGTATGTGACCCGTTATTTTGTTCCATAGTCAACTTTCATCTTCCTTTCCTAGACAACACTTTTCATTTTCAATTTCACTTAATACATATATGTTGCTTGAGGTTCTCGCAGCTGTAGCAATCAATTTTCTTGAACCTTATTTTCTTATCTCGCATTTTTGTGAATCGAAAGTAACTTTATGACCTTGGTCACACATTTGACTCACACTTAGAAGATTATGTTTCATATCTTCTACTAGTAGAACATTTTCTGCCTTGGTATTCTTGTTCCCAATTTTGACTGTGCCTTTTCCAATGATTTTAGCTGAATCATCATTTTCGAAGGAGACTGATCCATATCTTTCCTTTTGTAATGTAAGAAACCTGTCTCTATCACCTGTCATGTGTTTTGAATAGCCAATGTAAACATACCAACCATGTCTCTTATTCTTAGCTTGTAGAGCGAGTGTGCATTCTTCATTTCTATACAGATCTTTCTTTCTTATCCATGTCCTTTTCCGAGATTCCTATCTGTGAATGTTGTTATTCTGTTGTGGTTCTCTAGGAGGGATTGTTATTCTACAATCTTTGGCCATGTGTCCAAAATTGTTACATTTGTAACATTCCACTTCAGTGCTCAAAGATTCAAACCTATTGTAACTTCTTCTCTATGTTTCACTAGGCCTTCTTGGATAACCCCTTTGTGTATTACTTTCAAATTTGTTTGTGTTCCTGTTGTTAGCTCTACAATTCACAGCTTTATGTCCAAAATTATTACATGCATAACATAAATCAAAAAATATAGTTTGTACCTGGGAGTTGAATATATTCTGAAAGAAGGTACTCTTATAAATTCTTCTTCTTCCTAAGGCCTATCTTTCGGTTGTTGATTCTGAAATCTGAATCTTCTCGGTGGAGGAGTGTCCCTGTAATCTTTCGTGTAGATCTTCCTATCCCCCTTGATTGTTTATGTATAGATTTTTGGATGTGTTTCTTGCTCTGTTGTTTTGGATCTTGATCTTTTTTCTTTCTGATTGTATCCAAGTCCAGACTTGTCATGATGATATTTTTTACTGCTAATAATGTCATCCAAAACTTTTGAGTTGTTTTGCATATTTTTCTTTTGAATATCCTTTTGTAATGTGCCAATATTTTCTTCCAAATTTCCAATGATCTTGTCTTTTTCTTCTAGTTGTTCTTTTAGTGCTTCTTCAGTTCTTTTATCTTGTTCTATTTGAACCTTCAAATTTGTGATCATTTGTTCTAGTTCTTGAGTGTCTTATTTCTTGTCTAGTTTTGTTTGTAGTTTCTTGTTTTTCTTCTTTTCTCTTCTGATAACTTCTATGGCACACATTAATTCCTCTCGGTAGTCAACTTCAGCCTCTTCAATTTCTTCTTTGACTTCTTCATATTCTTATTTGGCTTCTTCATATTCTTCTTCATAGTTTTCTTCATCAGAGTCTTCTATTGCCATGAATAGAACTCTTTCTATCTCACTATCATTGGCTTCATCTTCATCTGATGATGAGATGTATTCTTTGGTGCATAAGTTTTTCCTGAAAACTTTCTTTGTGGTTCTTTTGCCTTTATATGTTTGTTTTCATTTTGAGTAACCTTCATCATTTCTCTTTTTCTTGTAAGGACATTTGTTAGCAAAATTAACAATACCATCACAATTAAAACAAATTAAATGAAGCTTACCTCTATACCTACTTTTGGTTCCCTTGTTCAGTCTTTTGACAAAGTTGGCCACTTCTTCATCATCTTTTGAGCCGTCACTGCTGCTACTATGTTCTTCTTCTTCCCTTCCCTTTTGCTTTAAATTTTGGATGCTTTGAAGGTTGCTTCTTTTATATCTGGATTTTTTCTATTCAGTTCTCATTTCATATGCTATGAAGATTCCATGTAATTCATCCATGCTTATTGAGTTTAGATCTGATCTTTCTTCTAGTGTTGATATCTTAGGGTCAAATATCATAGGAAGAGATCTTATTACTTTTTGAACAATTACAGATTCTTTGATTTCTTCTCCCAATCCTATGATTTCATTTATTGTTTCATCAACTCATAAAAAGTAAGCTGCAATATTCTCATCTTCCTTCATCTTAAGTTGTTCGAACTAACCTCTATAAGTTTGAAGCTTTGTTACTTTGACTTTTGAATCTCCTTCATAAATATTTTGAAGTTTATCCTAAATCTCTTTAGCGTTACAATGTGAAACTTTGGTGAATATCATTTCACTAAGACCATTCAGAAGTGCATTTTTGTCTTTGGAATTATTCTGATCAAGTTTCACTGCTTTGTCATTTGTTGGTGAAACTGTTGGTGTTGTGTATCTATCTACAATTGATTTCCAAATTTCAAATCCCTATGCATGTACATATGTTTTCATCCTTGTGCTCCAAAATGCATACTTATGTCCATTGAACTGTGGTATTCCATTTTTATATAAGTTGTTTCTCTCCATGATCTACCTTTCAGTGGTTAAACTGATTTCTAAAGGAACCTGCTCAGATACCAATTGTTGGATTACTGAGAGGGAGGGTGAATCAGTAATAGAACAATTTAATCATTTTCAACGATATAATCCAAGTGTTATATCAATGTAGCATTATCATCCAATAACTGCATAGTAAATAAGCAATGAACAAATGAACAATCATACACATACACAGTACACCAGTGTTTTAAGTGAAAACCCAAAGCGGGAGAAAACCACGGAATGTTTTTTCTTATATGTCTTGAATAATTACATTCATTCGAAGCACCAACCTCCTTTGTTTTCCAGCTGCAACTGGAAGGAGGCTCCAACCCCCTTGTTTCTCAGGCTACAACCTGAAGGAAGCTCCAACTCCACTATTCTTTGGCTACAACCAGAAGGAGGCTACAACCCCCTATGTTCTCTGGCTGCAACCGAAAGTTGGCTACAACCACCTGTCCTTGCCCCATCCAATTTCCCTAAAGTAGAAGTAGAATGATGGAACCACTGTGTTAGCACATATTCTTGTAAGGGGGAAGATTCTCTCTGGATTCGGGTCCTTGGAGAAAAATAAATGAAATGGGGCTTAAGACCCATAAAATGAAGTTATCCAAGGTCGCATCCATGAGCGCCCAAGCGTAACATGCATAAAATCTCTATTTCTGGGTTAACAATCAAGCAAGCGGGCATTTTTTATTTTTAGCGGTGAAGATCCATCGATGGAGTAAATCAACGGTCATAGGGTAAGCCAGAGCCATGGATTTGCATGAGGTTTAGTGCATGGGCTCATCCCTTAGGGCCAAAGTCATGAAATGATCGTGGTCGTCTAATCCAGTCAGGACATGTGGTGCCTAATTAAGTCTGGTCGCCATTTCGGCTACCGGGACTTTGAAATACAAGGGTCGACTCCCTTCCATCCACGATATGTGAAATGTGAAGGCACCTTTGGGTGCGGGCCTACGGTCATAGCACAGGGTCGTATGGAAAGGCAGGTCTTAAAGAAGGGGGACAGGTGGTAGCTAGTCGACATTTCGGGGATTTTGAAGGAAGAGAAATGAGAGCTCCCAGTGGGAGAATCCCCGAAAGGATCGGGACCATTAATATTGAAGGATACATGGTGTGTGATTAAGTCTGGTCACCATTTTGGCTACTGAGACTTTGAAATACAAGGGTCAACTCCCTTCCATCCACGATACGCGAAATGTGAAGGCGCCTTTGGGTGCGGGCCCACAGTCATAGCACAGGGTCCTATGGAAAGGCAGGTCTTAAAGAACGGGGACAGGTGGAAGCTAGTCGACATTTCAGGGATTTTTGGAGGAAGAGGAGCGAGAAATCCCAGTGGAAGAATCCCCGAAATACAATATGGATTGTTGATCAAGGATCGATATGAGTCGTCCATGTAGAGGCACATGGTCGCAGCCCCAAGATCGTATGGAGTGGGGACAAAGAAGATGAGGGGTATGGAGCCAATTTATTCAAGGGAAAATGGATTGTGTCCGTTGATTTTGAAGCCAGATCCAACCGCAGATATGGAGGGTCATTTCGCAGTTTTAGTCACCAAGGATCCTGGACGCTAGAGTGGTGGAATCTCCCGAAAGGAGAAGGGTCGAACCGCCTCTGGAGCGAGGCACCAGGTCATGGCCCTAGGTTACATTGAGGGCGGAGCCAAAATAAAAAGCAGGCTAGCCTCCGAGCCCTGGGAAGAAAGCGCATGGTCGTCCCTTCTACTTGAAATCTCAAACACTTGCCATGGAGGAAGGCAATTAATGAAAATTGAGCAGGTAGATGAAACCTCATCTCAAGCCATGAATGTAAGGCATGGAGGTTTTGGCAGACAGTCTGCCCAAGATCGCCCTGTGTGCAGGTTTTCCTAAAGAAGCCATGCCAATTTGATGTCCTCGTCTGACCAGAGGAGCCTGCACATGCTAATTTGGACTTTAATGTCTCAGCTACCCTCCTGTTGCCAAGGTGGCAAATTGCTCTGAGTATATATACTCATTTTTTGTATTTTTGTAAGGATGGATGGTAGAGCAGAGCTCCTGACTGTAATGTTTTAATGAAGCACTAGTTTTCCTGGCTATGTATTTGCATATGAAATTTTCTTGTTTAATGTAAGGCAAATCTCTTTTTCATCTGGTTTCGATCTCATACTAAAAGGGTTCATGATTGACTGATTCACATGAATCGTCATGACTATGTTATGATAAAGGATTTATTATAACGTTGTTATGTTCTTTTAGTGTTTCTAATTTTGAATATAAGAGGTTCTTGTGTTCAAGTTTTTCTTCTACAGGTTGTTAGAAGCTCGATGCCTACAGCAGGCCTTCGCATTTCCTCACAGAAGTCTTCCTTCTACTCACCCTTGTTACAAATTACTGTATGAAGTTAAACCAAGACCTCATCTGCTTGTGCATGCCTAGCCTAGTTTTTGAGTTAGAATGATATTGTTCTAAGTTTACTTCCATTCATCACCCTTTATCAAAAAATAGTGACATAAATTGATGGGCATCAGGCTTACTCCTATTGCAATCCAAAAGTGACTTCTGATGCCAACATTTTTGGTGTCGTTTAGGCTTACTCCTGCTGCAATCCAGGAGTGACTTCTGACGCCAACATTTCTGGCGTCGTTGTCGGGGATGACGTTGAAAATTTTCCCTGGGATCGAATGACATCGAACCTCTAATTATGAAGGTGCATCGTGCATCAGAGCCCTACGAGATTGCTACTGTGCACCTGGCGACTCCATTGTGACGACTCCACTGTGGTGAACCTGTTGTTTTAGTTGTGGCTTCCAAAGGTAGACACATGCGGTTCCATCCACAGCTCCCTCTAGCTACGCCTGAAGCTGATCCGAAGGTGATTATCAGAAAAGGAAAGGCCTCTGAAGGAGAAAATTCCACCATTGAACTAGGTAATTTTCCATCTCCTTCTGTAGAAACTCCATTTTCTTCTTCTCATCTTCCTAGCAGACCTTTTTCTGAAGTTTCTCATTTCCTGAATTTCGGAAGTGTTCCTGCTGAGTTTTCCTCTCCTGGTCTGGGATTGGAGGGAGAAATCCTTGTCACTCCCCTCTCCCCTGAAGTTGTACCTTGGCGTAGACCCAGGACCACAGAATATTTCCATACTCCTAGCTTTACCACCCCTCTTCTTATTATTGTTGTTGCTACTACACAGAGAGAACCATCTGTTGACTCAATCCCCTTAGCCTTCTCCTTGAATCCCCCATTGTTTCTCCTTCCACCTGGAAGCTCATTTCCAGCATCCCCTGCTCGAGCTCCCTCTCCTCCGAGTTCTCCTCCACCTAATATTCCTATGGCAGGAGAAAATCCCCCCATGACCAGAATGGAGGCTATAAGAGATGCTAGGTATGCTCCCCTTTTGTTACCTCAGCCTCTCAATGCCCTTCCAGTAGATGGCTACCTTAAGCGGTTGCCCAATTTTATAGGCGAAGGGTGCATAGCTGCAGAAGAACACCTTGAAGCCTTTTACAGTTTTACATATGATCATGTTATCATGCATGCAGACGTATGGATGAGGATTTTCATCCATAGCCTTGAAGGCAAGGCTAGAAAGTGGTTTAGGGCCCTGCCTCATGGATATATCGATGGGATTGAGGCTTTGGATAATGCCTTTTTGAGACATTGGGGAGACAAAAAATACTTCATGTATTACATGACAGAGTTTGGGTCTTTGAAGAGAAAGGAAGGAGAGTTTGTCTCTGACTTCTCCAAGAGATTCAATAAAATGTACAATAAGATCCCCGCTAAGATAAATCCCTCAGAAGCCTCTGCTAAAATAACTTATGCTAGCGCTTTTGATCCCGATTTTTTCCTCCTATTGAGGGAAAGGAGAGCCACTACTCTGGCTCACATGCAGGATGCAACTGTGGAAGTAGAATCTAACATATTGGTTGTTGACCGACTCAGGAATAAGGTTGATAGAGACATATCCAGGAAGAGACTTGAATCCTCCCCATACATTTCCTCTCCCCTTCCCCTTCAGATGGATGAGGTAACTAAAGTGATAAAATCACTTTCAGCTAGGATGGAAAGGTGGGAGTTAGAAGGGAAGCCCATGTACAGAAATCCCCAAAATACTGATAACAGAGGCTTTAGGAGGCCTAGTAACAATGTGCCACAGGCTTTGCCAAGGGAACAAAGAACAAAAGAAAGAGATGATCATAGGATTCAAACCCCTCTCCAAAATAACCTAGTCACTCATGAGGAAGGAGAGGAGATAGATGATCTCGACCCTGAAATTCACTGTATTGAAGACACTTCCCCTTTTTCCCATTTGACTCAATCTACATATGAAGAATCCCTTAAGAACATTCAAATCAATGAGTTGAGTAAAGGGGAAAAGGCCAACAACACTCCTAACAGATACCATCTCAGGTCAAAGAAGAAAGAATGGAATTTTGATAGCCATGATCAATCCCTCATAGCGGAAAGGCCTACTAAAGATGCAACAATCACTACTAAAGAAAAGAAAACTCAGAATACTCGGCCAACAGCCAAAGAACCTATCTCTGAGGTAAGGGATGCTCCTAATACTCTTTCCTCCTTTAGTTTTGAGCATGAAATTCAAAAGATTAGAATTCCCGTACCCCTCTCAGAACTAGTTAAAAATGAAGATTTCAAAAGGTCCCTATCCAAATTGCTACAATCTGAGTCCCCCCAGCCTTCCACAGACTTAGTAAATCTTCAAGATGAAAATCCAGTAGTCGTCCTAGGTCCCATGGTAGAATACAAAGATTATTCATCCCCTCCCTTCTACACATCCCTGAACATACATGATAAGGTGTTGCATAATTGCCTCATGGATTCAGGAGCTTCCCACAATCTTATGTCCAAAATAGTCATGGGAGAATTGGGACTGGAAGTGACAAAGGCTTATCACAATTTGTACTCTTTTGATTCAAGGAGGGTGCAATGCCTTGGAGTCATCAAAGACTTGGTGGTCTATTTATTTCAGCTGCCAATGAAGAATGTGGTCATGGACATTGTAGTAGTTCATGTTCCCTCCAAGTTTGGCATGTTGTTGTCAAGATCTTGGATTAAAAAACTTGGAGGAACATTACAGATGGATCTCACATATGCCACCATTCCAGTCTTTGGAGGGGAACACGGGAGGTTTTACAGAGAAGCTCAGTTGGCCTACATTGTTAGTAATGAAGCAGACCCCACCAATCATCCTATCTTTTCACTTGACACTGATTTGGGGTCTAGTTTATTGCAGATCACTGATACTCCTAAAGCCCCTTTTCAAATCAGAAAGCAGCCCATATTTAATCACGAGATACCTCCTCCAACCACTTCTATTTGGAAGATGTTCTTCGACGGAGCTTCTTCTAGCGAAGGCGCTGGCGCTGGAGTGGTTTTTCTGTCGCCTTGTCAGGAAACCATATCCCTGTCATATAAGATAGAATTTGGAACTACCAATAATGTGGTAGAATATGAAGCTCTTGTTTTGGGTTTAAGGGCTACAAAAGAAATGGGAATTGAGGGGGTAGCAGTGTTCAGAGATGTTGAGTTGATAATCCAGCAAGTCGGAAATTCTTATCAGGCTAAGCATCCTCGGCTCAGGAGTTTCAAAAATGAGGTGTGTGACTTGATTGATAATTTCTTCTCGGCTTTCAACATTTCTTTTATTCCAAGAGAGGAAAATACTTTGGCCGATTCCTTAGTTATCTCAGCTAGTGATGCAGAAGCATCATCTCACATCAGCCAGCCACGTCAAGCGCATGCATACAATTGTTGAAGAGAGGTGCAGCCCTCATTTTTTATTCGAATGAATGTAATTAAATGTTTAAGTTGTTGAGCTGGGAAGGCGTGCTTTGCACAGGCATAGAAGTAAATAGGCCTTTAATGTTTGTAAGGCTGAGATCTAGATCCGACCTATGGACTAGACAGCCATTGAATGTAATTGAATAAGGTAGTTGAGGTTTGGGGGGAAGAGCTCGAAGATCCCCCTCAGGTAATAGATCGGGAGGATATCATTTTGATGATAGGGAGAGTTAGAATAGAAAGAGTTAGAAGAGAAGAGAAGATCTGAGACCTTGTTACAGGTCGTGCTCAGGAACACCCTTGTACAAAACAGACATTTTCCATTTTAATATAAACAATAGTTTTTCCTGCATCTTTCATGTGTTGAATGAATGTTTGTGAGTGTTCTTTATATGCTGTGAATGTATGTTATGATTATGCAGTTGTAGGAGTTGTTTTGGTTTCAGGCTTGAGAGGTATTTGAGGCTTCACACCAGGAGGGTGTGACAGAACACTGTGGGTTCTGATAGCCATGCACAGAGGGTGCATTTCTAAACTCTGTGGATTTAGACAGAGGCGTGCCAAGTGGGCACAGAATTTGAAATCAACAACTTAGAGGAAGACCTCAAGGTTGTTGAATACCTTGGAGGTAAGGTTGTGTATGAGGAAATACAATTGCAGACAGAATCTCTGAGGAGTTTTGTGAAGCTCTGCCAGGAGGGCATCAAGCCAGAGCAAGGAGTGCATAGGAGAAGAACTCTGTTGTGATTTCAGATTAAATTTAGAATCACTAGGGATTCTGAGAGCTTTTCCAAGTGGGCATTGAGCATATGCATAGTGATGCATTGAGAAGAACTCTGTTGTGAGTTCAGATTGAAGTCAGAATCACTAAGGATTCTAAGAGCTCTGCCAAGTGGGCATTGAGCATATGCATAGTATTGCATTGAGAATAACTTTGTTGTGAGTTCATACAGGAGAACCAGAATCACTAAGGATTCTGAGAGCTCTGCCAGGTGGGCATTGAGCAGGTGTAAGGAGGACACAGGAGATAGAACTGATGGATGTTTTGTAAGAAGATACTCTACCATGTGGGCATGGAGTAGGTGCCAGAGCACACAGAGGGATTCTGTTGACTTGAGAAGAAGGTGGAAGCTCTAAGGAGTTCCGTAAGAGGCTCTTCCAGGTGGGCATTGATCATATTTGCAGGGTTATTGGATACCCGAAAATACTCAGCAATAGGTTGCTTGAGAAGACTGAGGGCCAGGAGGGCCTCGTAATTCTCCATCTGTAGGAGAAAGAGAGAAGGATTTGTTTCCTTAGAAGTCTGGGTGAGAAGAGAAGCTCAGGAGGAATAGCACTTTGCGTGAAGAGATTCAGAAGTCAGAATCCTTCAAGGATTCGGGAGTGGAAGCTCAGGAGGGGCAGCGTTTCCATATGCGCGTAGGCGAGAATTCACGGTTGTGAAGCTCACAGAGAAAAGAAGGAAAAGGTCGAGGCCTTTAAACAATTGAAAATTCTTCTAAGTATTGGAAGAAAAGTGCCAGAGCTCGGGAGGAGCAATAGCTGCCATTAGATCAACCGAGGAGATCTGGACAGTTGAAAAGGTTTTCACGTCCAGGGAGCAGCAGGAGGAGCACACTGAACAGAAAGGATTTGGACCGTTGGATCTTGGTCCAATTACCCGACAGCCATTAGATCTATCAAGAGTTGCAGGGGAGTTAAACCCTCATACAGTAGAGCAGAGGTGAAAGTACTGAAGAAGTTGGTATCGGGATATCGGTGTTTGAGAGTTCGGGAGTCCGGAGGACGAAGGTCTAGACTCTTGATATCGAAAGTCCTGAAATAGTGAAAGCATCTGAGTCATTCGATTGGAAGGACATGTGTCACGAGATCAACTATATCGGGGTTTCACAGGTTGAGGATTTGAAGGCTTAGCATCCGGATTCATGAATTCGCGAAGTCCGAGAACTCCAAAAAGGCGGGAAGTTCTATCGTGGGACCTGCGTAGAGGACATGTCGGAATTTCACCATTTCGACATATCGGAGGGTAAGGGGTCGAGACTTTTTTCCCGAGAGTCTTGAAGTGGCAAGTAGTGAAGTCGCGAAGGAATCTAAGCCGTCCATTGGGGAAGGATAGGTTGTAGAGATCAGAGGATCTCGTGGACTCAGAGGTTCGCAAGGTAAGAGTCAATGAGTTGGTTGCTCAAACTCGCAAGAGGCGAAGTCGCAATAAGATCGGAATCGTCCATCCGAGGAGGATAGGTGGCAGCAATCACGGAGTCGGAAAAGAGACAAGATATCCACGATTCAGGTCTCACGAACTCAGAAGTTCGCAGGGTGAGAGGCCAAGCATTGGGTTCTCCAAGTCAGGAAGTCACGAGAAGCGAGGAAGGAGGATAGTCATTGGATCTCGGTCACAGGAGGACCATTAGATCAGAGTCCCATCACATTTCGAAGGATCAGGAATTCCGAGGACAAGAGGTCCAATGCATTTCAGCATTTGAAAGCCCAAAATCGCAAAGAAGGGGAAAGCTGGGAAATTGCCAATCGACATTTCGCATATCGGTATCTCAGGGGTCCAGAGGATGAGAGGTTGAGCGCTTGGGTCGCAAAACCCCGAAATAGAGTCGTGGTCATATGAGATATGGTCATGTGGACCAGGAGATAGCCCTGGGGATAAATGTTGTTGAATCATTTCGGCATATCGGAAGATCAGTGATCGGGAGATCGTGAGAACAGTGGTTCTCGTGACATCAAGAATTAAGAAACCCCAACACCCAAAGTTTGCATTTCCTATGGGGAAAATGTTCACGGTCGCATTCAGGCCGTGAAGGAAAAGGAAGGACCTGTGGATTGGATTTTAACAGAGATTCAAGTGGGAATCGAAAGAGCTAATTCGTCTCAGGAAGGTGAAATTAGAATGATCCTTAAGACCAGGAGGTCAGCGTAGAGACTCTGTCGAGGCAGAGAGGTGGCATCTGCGTCAGTTGGTATCAGAGCATAGATTTTGTTTGTATATTTCAGACAGAAAGAGAAAGTAAAAGAAGATAGAGTGTTGGAGACTCTGTGGTGATTGTTCGCGGGAAGGCAGCAATCGAGAAGACAGTCAACAAGACTGTAGGAAGAGGCTGAAGCACTCAGGTTTGCAGGAGTGAGCAGCATATTTTCCAGGAGGGCGGGCAGAGACAGCAACATGGCTACTGAAGGCCAAAGTCATGCTGGGAGGAAGAGAAAAGAAGAAAATCTTACAAAAATAGATAAAGAGCTCGCTGATATAAGGGCGGACATAGAAAATCTTGCATTACGGATGCAGCAAAAAGCCAAGCCAAGGTGGGTGTATGAATGGCCCATGAGGAAGGCAAAAGAAAAATGGCTAGTCAAGTAGCTGATGGTCATAAGACAGCATAGGTTGTTAAGAGGATGGTTGAGGCATGTTGAAGACCTCAACGGACCAAAAGAGGAAAGGGTTTAGATATGTGAACCAGAGACTGGGAGAGATCTCAGTGAGGATAAGGATGAATTGGGATCAGTTGAATATCTCATGGACTGTCAGGAGGACAGCCAAGGAATTTCACAGTGCTAGGTGGGAAATGGATCGAGATCATTGCGGGATCTCATAGACTGCCAGGAGGGCATTGGAAGGTCTACATATTTCCAGGTGGGCAAGGGAACAGAGATGGGATCAATTGATTCCATAGACTGCCAGGAGGGCAGCAGAGAAATCCCATATTGCCAGGTGGGCAGGGATGAGAAGATGAGACTATCTGAGGGTCTCATAAATTCAAAGATGGATTTGGATCAGCAGGTACAGCTGACAGAAGAGGAGAATCTAAGGGACCTTCTAATGATTGGGCGAATTCAGATATTCCTACCATTTTCCCAAGAGGAGGCAGAAATCTATGTTGCAGGTGCAGCAACAACAGAAGGACAGCTAGCTGAGACTGTCAAAGAGGAGTTGGAGCAGATATCTGAGGCTGCCCAAACAAAAAGAGAATATGAGAATTCCAAGGAATGGCTCAATATTTTCAGCCAGGAAGCTAAAAGGAAAGAAGCTGCAGCATTGAAGCTAGCAGCAGAAGAAGCCGAAGAGTAGGCAGGCAGATTAATCACTCCATGGGAGATGGAACTGAAGATGTTGGAGGATTGGCTGAACAATCCAGAGCCAGCAAGAGAACTGGCAGAAATTGAATTGTTAGAGAAGGTGACTGAATAGTAGGTCATTCAAAGGGAGACTGCAGAGATGAAGTCTGCAGCAGAGTGGACACTTAGTGCCACAGAAGAAGATGAAGAACAAAGCATGAGAGATCACAGTGATCTGCCCAATTGCAGAAAATTTTGTAGTTGAGGAGACTGCATGAATAGGGCCAGCCACTGGAGCAGCTGGACGAAGTGATCGAGAGGATCAGAAGGCTAATGATAGAGTCAGCAGAGACTGCCCGCAAGGAGGCACTGGGAAGAAGAAAGGAAGCAGTAGCAGCAACAACAACAACAGTAACGCAACAACAGCAGTGGTGAGGGAATGGAGCGAGGAGACAGCTCCAGGAGGATTTCCACAGCTGAGAGGGGAAGCTCATGAGTAGGAGCTCATAATTTTTGCAGTTGAGGAGTATGATGCAAGAGCATCATCTCACGTCAGCCAGCCAGTCAGCCAACCACGTCAAGTGCATGCATACAATTGCTGAAGAGAGGCGCAGCCCTCGTTTTTTATTCGAATGAATGTAATTAAATGTTTAAGCTGTTGAGATGGGAAGTCGTGCTTTGCATAGGCATAGAAGTAAATATTCCTTTAATGTTTGTAAGGCTGAGATCTAGATCCGACCTGCAAACTAGACAGCCATTGAATGTAATTGAATAGGGTAGTTGGGGTTTGAGGGGAAGAGCTCGAAGAGCCCCCTCAGGTAAAAGATCAGGAGGATCTCATTTTGGTGATAGGGAGAGTTAGAATAGAAAGAGTTAGAGGAGAAGATAATATCTGAGACCTTGTTACAGGCTGTGCTCAGGAACACCCTTGTACAAAATAGGCATTTTCCATTTTAATATAAACAACAGTTTTTCCTACATATTTCATGTGTTGAATGAATGTCTGTGAGTGTTCTTTATATGCTTTGAATGTATGTTATGATTATGCATTTGAAAGAGTTGTTTTGGTTTCAGGATTGAGAGGTCTTTGAGGCTTCACACTAGGAGGGTGTGACAGAACACTGTGGGCTCTGATAGCCATGCACAGAGGGTGCATTTCTGAACTCTGCAGAGTCAGACAGAGGCGTGCTAAGTGGGCAAAGAAGATGAAATCAACAACTTAGAGGAAGACCTAAAGGTTGTTGAATACCTTGGAGGCAAGGCTATGTACGAGGAAATACAGTTGCAGACAGAATCTCTAAGGACTTCTGTGAAGCTCTGCCAGGAGGGCATCGAGCCAGAGCAAGGAGTGCATAGGAGCAGAACTCTGTTGTGAGTTCAAATTGAAGTCAGAATCACTAAGGATTCTGAGAGCTCTTCCAAGTGGTTACTGAGCATATGCATAGTGATGCATTGAGAAGAACTCTGCTGTGAGTTCAGATTGAAGTCAAAATCACTAAGGATTCTGAGAGCTCTGCTAAGTGGGCATTGAGCATATGCATAGTGATGCATTGAGAAGAACTCTGTTGTGAGTTTAGACAGGAGAACGAGAACCACTAAGGATTTTGAGAGCTCTGTCAGGTGGGCATTGAGCAGGTGTAAGGAGGACACAGGAGACAGAACTGTTGGATGTTCTGTAACAAGATACTCTGCCAGGTGGGCATGGAGTAGGTTCCAGAGCACACAAAGGGATTTTGTTGACTTGAGAAGAAGGTGGAAGCTCCGAGGAGTTTTGTAAGAGGCTCTTCCAGGTGGGCATTGAGCATATTCAAAGGGTTATTGGATACCCGGAAATACTCAGCAATAGGTTGCTTGAGCAGACCGAGTGCCAGGAGGGCCTCGTAATTATCCATCTGTAAGGGAAAGAGAGAAGGATATGTTTCCTTAGAAGTCTGGGCGAGAAGAGAAGCTCTAGAGGAATAGCACTTTGCGTGCAGAGACTCTGCAGAGACACAGAAGTCATAATCCTTCAAGGATTCGGGAGTGGAAGCTCAGGAGGGGCAGCATTTCCATATGCGTGCAGGCGAGAATTCATGGTTGTGGAGCTCGCAGAGAAAAGAAGGAAAAGGTCGAGGCCTTTGAACAATTGAAAATTCTTCTAAGTATTGGAAGAAAAGCGCCAGAGCTCGGGAGGAGAAATAGATGCCATTAGATCAGCCAAGGAGATCTGGACCGTTGAAAAGGTTTTCATGTCCAGGGAGCAACAAGAGGAGCGCATGGAACAAAAAGGATCTGGACCGTCGGATCTTGGTCCAATTACCTGACAACCGTTAGATATGTCGAGAGTTGTGGAGGAGTTAAACCATCATATAGTAGAGAAAAGGTGAAAGTCTTGAAGAAGTTGGTATCGAGATATCGGCGTTTGGGAGTTCGGGAGTCCGGAGGACGAAGGTCTGGACTCTTGATATCAAAAGTCCCGAAACAGTGAAGGAATTTGAGTCGTCCGATTGGAAGGACACGTGTCGTGAGATCAACCGTATCGGTGTTTTGCAGTTTGAGGAGATGAAGGCTTAGCATCTGGATTCACGAAGTCGCGAAGTACGAGAACACCAAAAGGGTGGGAAGTTCCATTGTGGGACCCGTGTAGAAGACGTGTCAGAATTTCTCCATTTCAACATATCGTAGGGTAAGGGGTTGAGACTTTTGTCCTGAGAATCCTAAAGTGGCGAGTAGTGAAGTCGTGAAGGAATATAAGCCGTCCATCGGGGAAGGATAGGTGGTAGAGATCAGAGGATCTCGTGGACTTGGAGGTTCGCAAGGTAAGAGCCAAGGAGTTGGTTGCTCAAACTCGCGAGAGGTGAAGTTGCGAGAAGATTGGAACCGTCCATCCAAGGAGGATAGCTGGCAGCAATCGCGGAGTCGGTGAAGAGCCAAGAGATCCAGGATTCGGGTCTCGCGAACTCAGAAGTTCGCAGGGTGAGAGGCCAAGCATTGGGTGCTCCAAGTCGCGAAGTCGTGAGAAGAGAGGAAGGAGGATAGTCATTGGATCTGGGTTGTAGGAGGACCATTAGATCAGAGTCCCATCGCATTTCGGAGGATCGGGAATTTCGAGGACAATAGATCCAATGCATTTCAGCATTTGAAAGTCCAAAATCGCGAAGAAGGAGAAGGTCGAGAAATTGCCAATCGGCATTTCGCATATCGGTATCTCGGGGGTCCAAGGGACGAGAGGTTGAGCGCTTGGTTCACAAAACCCCGAAATAGAGTCGCGGTCATATGAGATATAGTCATGTGGACCAGGAGATAGCCCTGGGGCTAAATGTTGTTGAATTGTTTCGGCATATCAGAAGATCGGTGATCGGTAGATCGCGAGAACAGTGGTTCTTGTGAAATCAAGAATTAAGAAACCCCGACACCCGAAGTTTGCATTTCCTGTGGGGAAAATGTTCACGGTCGCATTCGGGCTATGAAGGAAAAGGAAGGACCTGTGGATCGGATTTTAACAGAGATTCTAGTGGGAATCGAAAGAGCTAATTCAGCTCAGGAAGGTGAAATTAGAACGATACTTAAGACTGGGAGGTCAGCGCAGAGACTTTGTCGAGGCAGAGAGGTAGCGCTTGTGTCAGCTAGTCTGTTCAGGATCCCTCTACCGCCTAATATCAAATATGATGTTGAGATAAGATATAGGCCATCTGTACCGTACAATATCAAGCATTAGAAGGTGTTCGAAGACGATCTTGAAATCAAAAAAATTCTTCAGTCTGTCGATGAATCTTCTGCATTGCACATTGATCAGGATCCTGATCTTGAAAGTCACCCTCACCCTGAGGTATTTTTAAATAAAATTGTTAATCACCATATTATTCATCTGCCTAGCAATCACATTCCGAAGGGACTAGTCCCTTTAGAAATATTGTTCGATGGGAATGATGTGGAAGTAAAGGGTAGGGTTTCAAATGAAGATTTTGATACAGCGAAGTGAAACATCGGCACACAGGAGGAGCCTAAGTTTGTCAAGTTGTCAAGCATTTTTCCCAAAGAGCAGAGGGCCAAATATACCGAGTTATTAAGAGAATTTGTTGATGTGTTTGCATGGACCTATGAAGACCTCAATACATATGACACATCTGTCATTGAACACAAGATCCCACTAAAGGAAGAGGCTAATCCATTTGGGCAGAAGCTAAGACAGATAAATCTCATGTTGTTGCCTGACATAGATGGGACAAGAGGTAAATGGATTGCCAATGTCCTTGAGTTTGACCTGGAGATAAAGCCCACCAAGTTGGTTAAAGGGCAGGGTTTAGCCAAGTTGTTGGATGAATCCAATTGCAAGGCCTTGGGGGTTAGCTTCATCAATGCTTGCTCAAAAAATAAGCAAGCTGAGTCATCCAGCAAAATCTCTCAAGGTGGCTTATCACTAGCTGAATGCACCTGGTACAGAGACATTTTGTACTTTCTGCAAGAGTTGAAGCCTCCTGATGGAATGGGAAAAAGAAAGGCAAGAGATTTAAATCTCAAGGCGGTCATATATTTCCTTATTGACCAAGTCTTGTACTGGAGAGACCCTCTAGGGGTGTTTCTGAGGTGTCTGAACCCACAGGAAGCCCAGAAAGTTATGTTTTATTTCCATAGCAGAATTTGTGGAGGGAATCATTTCTGGAAGACCACAGCTCACAAAATTCTCAGGGTTGGGTACTACTGGCCCACCTTATTCACTGATGTCTGCAGAGAAGTTAGATCTTGCATCAAATGCCAAAGGTTCTCAGGAAAGCAGCAGCTCAAATCTCTGCCACTATAATATGTAGTAGATTCAGCACCCATTCAACAATGGGGGTTGGACTTCATTGGAGAAATTCATCCTCCTTCAAGTGGCTATCACAGATGGATATTGACTACAACAGACTATTTCACCAAGTGGATAGAAGTTGCCCCCACTAGGAGTGCTTCACACAAGGTAATTATCAGCTTCCTGGAGGATATCATAGCCATATTTGGTTGTCCTAGCAGAATTGTCATTGATAATGATGCTTCTTTCAAGTCTGAGCCTCTGGTTAAGTTCTGTGAGCAGTTCGAGATTTCACTAATTCACTCCACTCCCTATTATCCTCAAGGAAATGGACTGGTAGAATCTTCCAATAAAAGTCTAATCAAACTCATTAAAATATTATTGGAAGACAATAAGAGGGCTTGGGATTCAAAGCTCAAATTCTCTCTATGGGTCGATCGAGTGACAATAAAGAAGTCCCTGGGCACCTCACCTTTTCAACTTGTTTATGGAACGGAGGTTGTGTTTCCCACTCAGCTCGCTTTACCTGTAGCGAAATTCTTTCAAGATCATGAAGGAGATCTAGAACATATCGTCAGAAGAATTTATCAAGTGGTGGAAGTGTAACAGATCAGGGAGAAGGTAATGGACATAGCTCATAGTCATCGGTAGAAGATCAAGCAGGCCTTTGACAAGAAGGTCGGGAAGGAGGAATTCGAGCTAGGAGATTTGGTGCTTAAGTGGGATGCACCCAGGAAGGATAGGGGAAAACACAGCAAGTTTTATGCCCTCTGGATCGGGCCCTTCAAAATCTCTGAAGTATTCTTAAATAACATGTACAGGTTGCAGGATTTGGAGGGTGAAGAAGTTTTTAACGGCCCAATAAATGGGCATTTCCTAAAGAAATGTTTTGTTTGAGCCTTAGACAGCTCCTCTATTTTTGTAAATATTGTTTTTCTATTTATTTTTGGCTTAATAAATGACTCCATAGCCCAACAGCAAGGCACTGAAACTACAAAGAGTTCTTAGAGCCTCACAGGGAGGACTCTATCCCCCATGGAGCCTAATGTTAGCACATATTCTTGTAAGGGGGAAGCTTCTCTCTAGATTCGGGTCCTTGGTGAAAAATAAATGAAATGGGGCTTAATACCCATCAAATGAAGTTATCCAAGGTCACAGCCATCAGCGTCCAAACGCAGCATGCATAAAATGTCTATTTTATGGTTAAAAATCAAGCAGGCGGCCATTTTTGCTTTTTAGCGACGAAGAACCATCGATGGAGTAGATCAACGGTCATCGGGTAATCCAAAGCCACAGAGTTGCATGAGGTTTAGCGCACAGGCTCATCCCTTAGGGCCAAAGTCACGAAATGATCGTGGTCGTCTGATCCAATCGGGACACATGGCACCTGATTAAGTACGGTTACCATTTCGGCTACCGGGACTTTGAAATATAAGGGTCAACTCCCTTCCATCCATGATACGTGAAATGCGAAGGTGCCTTTGGGTGTGCACCTACATTCATAGCACAGGGTTGTATGGAAAGGTGAGTCCTAAAGAAGGGGGGCAGGTGGCAACTAGTCGACATTTCAGGGATTTTGGAGGAAGAGAAATGAGAGCTCCCGGTGGGAGAATCCCTGAAAGGATCGGGACCATTAATATTGAAGGATACGTGGTGTGTGATTAAGTCTGGTCGCCATTTCGGCTACCGGGACTTTCAAATACAAGGGTCGACTCCCTTCCATCCACGATACGCGAAATGCGAAGGTGCCTTTGGGCGCAGGCCCATGGTCATAGCACAGGGTCGTATGGAAAGGAGGGTCCTAAAGAATGGGGACAGGTGGCAGCTAGTCGACATTTCGGGGATTTTTTCAGGAAGAGGAGCGAGAACTCTCGATGGGAGAATCCCCAAAATACAATCCAGATCGTTGATCAAGGATCGATCTGAGTCATCCATGCAGAGGCACACAGTCTCATCCCCAAGATCGTATGGAGTGGGGACAAAGCAGATGAGGGGCACGGAGCCAATGTGTTCAAGGTAAAATGGATTGTGTCTGTTGATTTTGAAGCCAGATCCAACCGCAGATATGGAGGTTCGTTTCACAGTTTTAGTCACCAAGGATCCTGGACGCTAGAGTGGTGGAATCTCCCGAAAGGAGAAGTGTCGAAGCACCTCTAGAGAGAGGCACCAGGTCATGGCCCTAGGTTACATTAGGGGCGGAGCCAAAATAGAAAGGAGGCTAGCCTCCGAGCCCTGGGAAGCAAGCGCATGGTCGTCCCTTGTGCTCGAAATCTCGGCCACCCGCCATGGAGGAAGGAAATTAATGAAAATTGAGCAGGTAGCTAAAACCTCAGCTCAAGCCATGAATGTAATGCAAGGAGGTTCTGGCATACAGTCTGCTCAAGATCACCCTATGTGCAGGTTTTCCTAAAGAAGCCATGTCAATCTGATGTCCTCGTCTGACCAGAGGAGCCTGCACATGCTAATTTGGACTTTAATGTCTCATCTACCCTCCTATTGCCAAGGTGGTGAATTGCTCTGAGTATATATACTCATGTTTTGTATTTTTGTAAGGATGGATGGTAGAGCAGAGCTCCCAACTGTAATGTTTTAATGAAGCGCTGGTTTTCCTGGCTATGTATCTTCATATGAAATTTTCTTGTTTAATGTAAGGCATCTCTCTTTTTCATCTATTTTTGATCTCATACTAAAAGGGTTCATGATTGACTGATTCACATGAATCGTCATGACTGTGTTATGATAAAGGATTTAGTATAACATTGTTATGTTCTTTTAGTGTTTCTACTTTTGAATATAAGAGGTTCTTGTGTTCATTTTTTTCTTCTACAGGTTGTTATAAGCTCGATGCCTACAGCAGGCCTTCTCATTTCCTCACAGAAGTCTTCCTCCTACTCACCCTTATTACAACTTACTGTCTGACGTTAAACGAAGACCTCATCTGCTTGTGCATTCCTGGCCTAGTTTCTGAGTTAGAACGATATTATTCTGAGTTTACTTCCATTCATCACCCTTTATCAACAAATAGTGACATAAACTGATGGGCATCATGCTTACTCCTGCTGCAATCCAGGAGTGACTTCTGATGCCAACACACTGTCACACTATCACTGTGATATATACCATTGTAAAATTGTACCAATAAACCTGAACCATGCATCAACCATGCATCAACCTATACCTCAACATGTAATCAACTTGTACCATAAACTAGTGCATCAACCATGCACCAACATGTACCAAACAACCTGTAATCAATCTATACCATAAACAAGTGCATCCAAACATGTACCAAGTATGTACGAATCATATGTCAACTACTCATCAACTATGACTCATCAACATGTACCAACATCATCAACTATACACCTCATGTATGTGCCAACTCATAAACTACTTGTCTCAAACATGTACCCAACATGTACCTCAACCAAAATCCCTCATCAATATCATCATCCAAATATGATTTGTAACTCTTTAATATACCTGGTGTATATGATCACATACCTGCAAACCTTGCTTAACTTTAACAACAAGAGACTAGCATTTTCATCAAACTTTTCTTTAGTCTCACATGACTAGTTTTGGATTAGTCAACAACCCTAACTTGAAATAATCATAACTATGTGCCTGTAATGAATAAAGATCTAAAACTAATACACAATTTTCTTCAGTGTTTTTTATGCAATTCCTCCAGTTTCACTACTTGGAACCTCTCATAAAAGGATTTATAGCAAAAATGGCATACCTTGATGAATTTTGGCTTATTCTGGAGAGCGAACTTGTAGATCATGCCCTGCATGGAATATTTGTTGAATCAATCTGAAAATGTCACACAACATACTAAATACTGTATTATAACCAACACATTTGGTCTTACTAAATTTGGATCTGTTATGAAGAAGTTATGATTTTTTTACCCGAAACACTTGTTTTAGACTAGTTTCAAGACTAGCCACAAACCCTATTTTCCACGAAGTGTAACTCCAAAAATAAAACGACCCACAAGATGAATTTTTTACCACATATACTTGGATATGTTTCCTCAATTTCCTATCAATCTCATGGTCTAAATCATTCTAGAAAAAAAATTATTGCGAAAATGGTGAGATGACCTGTAAATAGCATACCTTAGAAAGCATCAGCAAAAGAATTTATCCTCCCTTGAATTCTTGCCCTCTTTTCTTCACCTTCCCTCTGAAATTCAGCTTAGATATTCTTTGGTTACCTCAGTCACCTATAGATATTCTTTGGTTACCTCAGTCACCTATAGATATTCAATATTCGTAAGTGTGATTTAAAATGAGAGAGTCTTTCCTCTTATTTATACTCTCCATCTTCTATGTCACTTAACCCATTTCTAGGTCACTTAACCTATTTCTAGGTCACTTAACCCATTTATAGGTCACTTAACCTATTTTCCTCATTTTTAGGGTTAACCACTTTCCATAATTAGAAATTTCTCCATTACTTTATCATTTAAATATTCNTCCTTGACTTTGTCACCTCACTTTATCATTTAAATAATCTTCTTTGATTTTGTCACTTCACTTTATTATTTAAATAATCCTTCTTGACTTTGTCACTTTACTTTATCATTTAAATAATAATTTCTTCTTTGCAAGATCTTTGACTTATTTGACCTTTTGGGGCTTCAAGCCAACATATGAGGGTCCTCCAACTTCGTAAGTCCATAACTCTCAAACCGTGAGAAGTTATGTGACGTTCCACATACCACCAGAAATGGCATGACATGTATTATCCATATAGAATAGTATTACCTTCAAATATATTAAAACTCATACCATTATACATGAAACAACCTTGGATCCATTACCCAAACCTTTGTGTTACCAGAATTCGCTATCGGACTTTCTTCAAGGGTTGACATCAATGACAACCAACCTTAATCAGCATCATCTTCCTCCTTCATTGGATAGCCTAGAGTGTTTGTGAGGCATTTTTGGAGACTCTTGTCTCAACATCTCTCCTCGATAGATATCCTTTGAAAATCCCTAAATATGAAATTTCATAAGTTATAGAAACATAAAATGGAAATATAATTTATCAAACAACTTGAAGGCGTTTAAGCATTTATAACAACTTCAAAGCATCAAAGACATATATTGAAAAAAATAACAACTATATTTTTTACTATGATGTTATATATATAATGAACATGAAAATATTTAAATATAAAAAAAAAAATAACATGTAGAAGATAATATATATCTATGTGTAAATTGTAGAAGGTAATTTATAAGATAATCTATGTGTAAGATGTAGAAGGTAATTTTTTTATAATGTTTATTAAAGAGTTATTTAAATTATTTAAGATTCCTACCAAAGTGAACTTGTTGTGGTATAACTTGGATAAGGAAACTCATCCTTAGTGTAACAAAGCATAGGACAATGCTTGTGTCCCACTCTTCAAGAATAATCAATAAAATATAGTATGAGACTAGGGATGGAGGGAAATAATGAGTAAAAACTAATATGTTTTGTACTCATTATCCCTCACCTAAAGAACGATTGTTGCCACCACCATCAAACTCCTAAACCTATGGTTCTAAGCCAAGGTTCTAAACCTAGATGTTGATGCAATATGAAGGAAAGCTAATTTAACTAGTACCTTATAGAATATTAAGATATCGGATATATGAACTTCCAAATTAATAAAAGAACTTTAATAAATGCATCTAATAAAATTGAAACAAGGAAAAATAACATAAAATTTATTTATTGTTATCAGTGTCATCTTCTTCTTTGGGCATGGCCATGCATTGACTTGACTTGGCACTCTTTTCAATACTTATTTTGTTATCTGATTTTGGGTTATAATGATAATTTTCATTAGAATAAAATCTATCGACAATCAAGGAACATAGAACATCATTGAATCATTGGAATGAATACATTCTCTGCCCCACCCACCACCCTAGGAATCTCTTTCATTTTATTTTTGATTACCACATTATTTGATCTCCAATTTTGTATTCTGAACACGAGGTTTGATCTCAGAATCAGACTATAAAGAAGGAATTAAATATGAATAAACACAACTGAATCATTATGGTAAACTAGCTACTACTTAGTTAATATCAACAAGTTCAATATGTTTGTAACTAGTATTGTTGTTTCCATTGAATAGGTTGAATTGAGTGCTAGTATTGAGATAAGAGTGAATAAGGCTTGGTTCAATGGGCTTGTACAAATATAAGACCTATGTTGTTACTTGTCATATTGATTACTAGTAATGATTACAGGAATAAGGTACGTGGAAACAAGCTTACAAGGAGTTATGTTAAGTTCATGTACAAAGTTTGATTTGGTTTTTTTGTAAAAAATACTACAAACCTATAAGATTTAATAGGGAATATCAATAGGGTTCGCAATAGCTTAGATTAGTATGGGCTTTATTAGGCAAATACAAGATAAGAAGAGTAATCAATGGGCTTAAGTATAAGGGTTAGAGTGATTGTAAAGTACGATGTTTAAGTAATGAATACATACTGTAATTAGTGACGTATTCCACATAAATTGAGCTATTCAATAGAACAATAATACATATATGATTATTATGGAAACACTTATACACCTATCTAAGAAGCAGAGAGTAATAGTGAAACCAATGTATTGTATAGAATGTTGTGCAAGTAATCACGATCATACTCTTATTTATGATAGGTTTACAACTATCTAGTATTCATTTTTATATGATTAGTATCATTATTGATTGGCTCTTTCCATAATAAGTAAGCATAACAATAGTGATTACTAGTTAATAGGGTATAACAAGTGCTCTATACTTATACTAGTAATAGCATTGAAACCTTTACTCTATGTATGGAATACAGGAACATTTAGCCATAGTAAGTAAGGTGTAAGCAACATATTATCCATAATCAAGCATATATCAAATCACATTGCTTAATATAGCTTCAACCTCTATAAACATGGATTATATCATCACATTGATTTGATATCGGTATAAGCACCGCAGGTACATGCAACAATAATTGTTAAACTGGATAGGTTGAATAAGGTTAGACAAGTTGTCTCATCGTAAGATAGTGTTGTGCATGCCAATTTGCATCACAGTGCAGAAATGGAATAGAATACAAGAAAGAAAGAAAACAATGACCATTGTTGTTATATAATGTGATGCTAGTGAAATATAAATGTCAAATTTATTTAATATTAAAAACGGTAATGAGTGGATTTTCAACTTCAAATAAAACAAATAAAATCGGTATGTAAATGTGCCACAGATGGAAAATCTAAATAAGTAACTCTACAAATAAAACAAGCCTTTCAAGGTTTAGTCCAAAGGTATGGCTATAAATGAAATGAAATTTACCAAAGATATGACTCTACTCAACAGATATGAACTGTATGGATTGGTCAAATGTCAGGTTTTTTGAAAGGGTAACTCACATTGTTGCACACGAACCAAGATCAATATGTACAGGTTATAAAGACTCTAACATCCCACTCACTAAGAAGAAAGAAGAAAATTTTAACTTCTATCAATCAACCCTTAAATATGAAACTTTCTATTGATCATATCCTATGGCATGGGAGTCAACTAAAGACACCATTATTATTAATTTGGTACATTACAAAATTTTAGAATATTATATGATTTAAGTGGGATGTATGAGGCTCAACATATTCTCACAAAATTGGATCTTGTTCTATTTATTAAACTGAAATTAATACTATCAGTTATCGAATAGATTGGACTCCTAATGTCAACTCCCAGACTGGACTCTTATTGCCAGTTCTCTATCAAACTACCAGCGACATGCTTATTCATTTATTCTTGATTTCTAACACATATCCTCTACCATGTTAAGGTTTGCTACAATCCAACTAAAGACACGCATTCTTATTATTTATGGACATTGATTACATTGAAAAAATGGCCAAATTGTATGTTGAAAAGCAACTCATATATTTATATTTACAAATTGAATCCAAGGCTTAGATGAAAGAGGTTGATGAAGAGGGTGAAGGTGGATTCAGGGTGAACTAAAACCTTAGGCCATCTTAGCTAAATATGATATTCTCCTAACAGTAATCCCCACAAAGTAAAAAGGAGTGGAAAAAAATGTTTTTTCTTCTTCTAGTCAAATAACATGGAACATTTTACATACTATCTACAAATCTATATAAAAAAAAAAAAACAATCACACACAAATTTGGGAAGGAGGTAGGTTTTTCCATTAAAGAGATATAACCTAATATAGGTGTAATTCTCATGATAAAAATAATCACCCTTTCTTGTGTCAAAGTTTTAGGTTTCCACGGTCAGGTGCTTAGGTTATCTCCCACTGATACAGCTCCATTTACAGTTCCAAATCCAGCTATCGAGACAATTGATCTTGTTTACTTCGTTGACCCAAAAATAAATAATCCATTAAAGAAAAAAGCGAAGGCAAGAGAAGCAAGGATGGCAACATAGCTACTAGGACCTGTAAATGATCGCGCAGATGCATACTCATGGCCAACAGAGCGAAGAGCAAGGGAGAAGTCACATTAATTAATAGAAATCAACTATCTTTCAGGTAGCATGAGTGGTAAAAAAATCCATAGGATGGGACAACATGAAAGGAGATAACACCATTAGCAAAGGCGAGGGAGTAGGCAACTAAGGTGGTAAAAACACCAGTAACAATAGCATCAGTTTGTCATGTTGCGGCGGAGCCCACTTCAATATGAGAGCCATAACCTCGCATAGATATAGTCGAAGACCCACCACTCACGGATCGAGATACAAAGAGGTTTTCACAATCATGTTCTTAGGTTTCCATAGTCATGTGCTTAGGTTTCCTACTATTTTTTAAATTTTCCAATTGGTGATGAATTTCATTTGAAATAATATCACCTAATCAAAGAATATATTCTTATGAAATCTGTATTATGTCACATATAGATCATACATAGGTATCTTAACGATAGAGACCTTGTATCAGTTGAAAATCATTTTGAAATAATGCTCAATCTATCACTCTACTTGGTTCAACAAATTTACCAGATATGAATTGAAATTTACCAACAGATATGTATTGAAATTTACTAGAAGATATGAATCTATCACTCTACTCAGCAGATATGAATTGAAATTTATCAGCAGATATGAATTGAAATTTACCAGCAGATATGAATTGAAATGGCTATAGAAATATGACTCTACTCGGTGAAGAAGAAGAGTAAGAGTTGAGTACGATTTGGGAGTCTAGCTCCAACAGTTGAGTACGATTCAAGAGTCCAACTCCAACGCCAACCGCGACCAATAGAAACCACGACAACGCCAACCATGACCAACATCAACCGTCAACCTCTCATGCACCATACTCTGAGAGACCATGACCAACAGTGATCGCAACCAACATCGACCGCGACCAATGCCAGTCACGACCAACAGCAACCGCCTACCTCTCATGCACCAGACTCTCAGGAGTTCAGAAAAGGGTGGACTGATCGATGTGCAGGTGATATATAAAAATGTTTTCAAACGAAAACAATTTTCGCCTGAAAGATGCTTTCGGTCGAACAATATTTCGGCCAAAAAGATGGTACCGAATGAAAAAAATTTGTCTCGCTAATAACTTTTCAGCCGAAATAGTCTTTCGGCCGAAAATATGTTATCGGATGAAAAAAAAAATCGTCTGGATAATATGGTACACAAAAATCGAGGGCATCATCACAGTACCGTTTGATTTGATGTCTAAAGGTTCAGCCAAAAGTATTATTAGTTCGGCCGAAAAATGGTCTCTAGGAATTTTGGAGACCCGATTCTCACAAAAGTGTTACCCACCTTCATGATTTTACCCTACTCATAAACATAAAGTTAAGCAAGCTTGATTGTAAGGAAAACTCTACACTCTTGGGATGGGTGACCTTCCAATAAGAGTCTTGATCACTAGGTGCAAGCGAATAAATTCTAAGTAAACTATTCAAAATCATGAGAAATTGGTCAATTCTCACTAATACTCATAAATATAAAGTTAAGCAAGCTTGATTGTGGGGAAAAATCCACACCCTTGGGATGGGTGACCTTCCAAGAAGAGTCTTGATCACTAGGTGCAAGCCAATAAATGCTAAGTAAACTATTCAAAATAATGAGAAATTGGTCAATTCTCACTAATACTCATAAATATGAGTTATTGATTAATAACTTACTTTACACAAATAATCCCAAAAATAATGTTTCATAAATCATTTTTTTGAAAAATAATTTTTTTATTAATTAAATAAAACTATAATTAACAAAAAATTTAAAACTATAATTAAATTCCTATTGAATTTGAAAATTTGACATCAAAAACTTAGTACTATCAATATATTTAAACATGATGAGATGGTAAGAACCCAAGAACCATCAAAATCTCTGATGCATTAACGTCCCAACTGTGATGTCATATGAAATGAAAGTCCACCTATCTCGATCCCTTCATTGTTCAACTTTCCACCAATGAGGGTTCCTCTATTTCCTTTTGCTCACGGAAAGTCCCCCACTAATATTTGACATGGGGGACAAATTTGAGGAGCACAAAAGTAATATTTTCTCTATTCAAAAAGTTATGGACAGAAAAATACCCTTCTAGCATATTCAACCATTTGTCTATAACACCTGTGTCTATTTGACCTTCAAATACAGGAATATTGGACAAACAAGTTGATAAAGACAAAATCAGGATGCAAAATCAACCAAGTCAACAAGGTTGGCTTGAAATTGATTGGACTTCTTCAGAACATGAAAATTATTAATCAAGTGTACCTTCTTCTTCATCACAAAATTCATCTTAATCTTCATCAAGTAGTTCATCAAATAATGAAACTCCACCTCCAGATACTTCAAAGGAAAGGAGAGCTTATGTTTTTATCAATCATGTTTTTAATAATGGTGATAATTCAGATACACAAACAAGTCAACATCAACTCCCTAAGTGGGATATTCAACTTTTGAAAGATGTGAGACCTAATGAATGAAACAAAATAGGTATAAGAAGTTCAAATGGGGATGAAGAAAAAATTTCCTTAGTATCGAATGATTTTACTCAACCATCAACTTTTAAAGAGTCAATAAAACATGAAGAATGGAATAAAGCAATGGTTTGATGAGTATAAAGAAATGATTGAAAATGGGACTTGGAAACTTGTTAATTTTCCACCGGATGTTAAACCCATCGGATGCAAGTGGTTTTACCAAATTAAGTATAAGACAAATGAAATGATAGACAAGTATAAGCCACGACTTGTAGTCAAGTGATTTGCACAACAAGAAGGGATTGATTACATGAAGAAACTTTTGTGCCAACAACAAAGTGGAACACAATTGGAATGACACTTGCATTATCAACTAAAAAAGGATAGAAGGTACATCAAGTGGATGTCAAAAGAGCCTTCCTCAATGGAGATTTGCAGGAAGAAGTTTGTATGACTCAACCTCCCGATTTTGAGCTCGAAGGACTGGAACAAATTATTTTTAAGTTGATCAAGGCATTATATGGATTGAAACAAGCTCCCATAGCTTGGTATGCCAAAATGGATGATTACCTTAAAAAAGTTGGATTTCAGTGAAGTGAATCTGATGATACCTTATATGTACACCTACAAGGTAAAAATTTGGTAATTTTAGTAATGTATGTTGATGACTTGATCATTACTAGGAGCAATGATGATCATATTATATAGGTAAAGAAGGAAATATAGGTTGGATTCAGGATGACAAATCTAGGGTTACTTCACTACTATCTTGGAGTTGAAGTATTCCAACATTCAAACAACATTTTCATTAGTCGATGCAAGTATGCATCTGAGTTATTGAAAATATTTGATATAACTGATTGCAAATATGTTCTCACCCCAATGGAGAAAAATTTAAAACTTTCAAAACTTGAAGGGGGGGAATTGGTAAACAACACTAGTTACATGCAGTTGATTGGTAGCTTGATTTATTTAACCACTTGTCCATATTTATCACATGCAGTCATTATTCTCTCAAGATTTATGAAGGAACCAAGGGAAACCACTGGAATGCAGCAAAACAAGTTCTTAGATATATTCTAGGTACAAAATATTTTGGTCTTCTATACAAGAAGAATAAGAATTTTGCACTTATTGGATATTCAGATGCGGATTTTGCTTGAAGTGTTGATGATAGGGCATCAACATCATGTTACTTGATGAATATGGGATCAACGACAATTTCTTGGAGCTGCAAGAAGTAGACTAAAGTGGCAAATTCTTCAATAGAATCACAATATATATCAGCAAGGGAAGCAACATGTGAGATAGTCTGGTTACAGAGAGTTTTACAAGATTTGATACTTTCTCAAATAAAATCTACTTCATTGTTAATTGATAGTCAGTAAGCCATTAAACTTTCTAAATATTCATTTTTTCATTCCAAAACAAATCATGTTGACACAAAGTATTATTACACCAGGAGAATCATCAGAAAGGGCGTCATCAAACATGTATATTGTCCTTCAGAAGATCAGATCTTAGATATTTTCACGAAACCACTTGACCCGATCAAATTTACCAAGTTTAGAGAAGAACTTGGTATTTGTTCCAATGTACTTTTGGATCAAAGGGGGGAATGTTATATATTATGATCCTAAATTGCTTAGTATAATATTATTTTATCATACTTAGGATTTTCTAGAATGTATTTTGTTAGATTAGATAATAAGTCTAGAAAATAGTTGTTTCTTAGAAGCAACAAAGTAGGAAATTGTTAGAATCTTTGTTTAATGTACATGGACACTTGTCATACCCACATGATTATGTGATAAGATGTCCATAAAAAAAATTAGAATTAGTATGATGAGCTTATTAAAGCTCTCATTTTCTCATGCGAGAGTAATGTTGGAGATTGTAAGTTCTTGCATTAATTTTGTAATTATTTTCTTTCTTTAATAAAATGTGTGTGTGTGAGGACACTTATGCTAGCTTCAGGGATGTCGGCACCAAATTTGAAGAATCTGAGACTCAATATGTGTTTTCTGCATGTACGGATTGTAATGTCCCCCACCTCTTAGAGAAGTGATGAGGAGACTCAGTGGCCTGGGCACCCCCACTAGGTCATAGTCTCACACTAAGGGGGGAAAAGTCAAGAAATTAAAAGTTATATTTTTAAGTTGACTTAAGAAAGGAAAAGGATAAAGGAGTAAAATATAACTCAACAGAAGAATAGAAGATTAACCCTGGGAGTTAACCTAACTCAACAGAGAATTAGAAGGAAAAGTATAAGTAAGAGGTTGGG
>ML784980.1:311454-326950 GCA_009831015.1 Picea engelmannii | reverse complement strand
TGTGATCTCCATGTGTTGATGAATCTTGTATGCACTTAATAACTCAATCAATTAGTAGTAGTTAGTGATTCCAAGAAAGAATTTGGCTTGGGATCATTACACGGATCTAAAGAGGAAAAATCTAAAGAAAACATGTTCTCAATTGTAAAAGTGGCAGCATGCATCACCGACAAATTATGTAGACTCAAATCATAGATTGGAATTTGTGCTAATCATAAACTTGATGTAATTTATTTTTTTATGTTGCTTCCATTTTCACTTGACGACTGCATAGTGGGATGAGTGTTCTCTTGTTGCAGGAAATGGCAAACGCCACTTCGAGATATGTGACTCAGATAGATAGGTAGTGCATGTGTTGATTGTGTGGATCCCATGGATCTTTTCAACAGATGGTATCCCTTCATATACTTCGCTAATTCATCCCCAAAATTGCAGAAAACCCCTCGAGGATTTCATGTTAAGTGTTGATGAAACCATGAGCATGTTCATAACCTCATATCTGTGCATCACCTTGAAAATACATATTGATTCTTTCAATCAATAAAATTGAATGATGAGTTGTAAACGTTGTATATACATTCATAGTATATCCGATGTGTACATGCCTATCATGGATGGATGATTTCATTGTCCCAAATGAAAATCCAATAAATTTCAAGTAGCAATCCCTTTACCATATTGATCTTATGTTTGTGGACCTTTCTTGCATTGGATTTGCGTGTTTATCAATCCTTCAACGAACATTATCATGGTGTCATATTCAACTCACTACTATTGGCAATGAACTTCTCGAGCATTAACTTCATATTGCAAATCTTGCATGGAAAACTACCATGGAATTATCAGGCCCTAAGAACTATAGAGCTCTGGTACCATGTTAATAATTAGAGCACAAACAAGCACAACAGGAAATGGAGGAAAAGGCTTAAGCCATTCTCTTCAACACATTGTATTGATCCCATGATATCAATTTATAATATATGGACTTGACCACTTCTAGATCTCAATCTCAATGACAACGCATCAGTGGATCATGACAACACCTCATCAATAGATAAAGATAACAACTCATAAGTAGGTGGTCTCAGACTGTGTGAGTGTCTAGGATTCATAGTCTAATATATTTAATTAATTAATCTTCACGATCATTTTATTATTAATTCTCAACAAATACGTGTTTATTTTATTAATAATTCCTAATAGCTATTTCACACTCTTTTCTAACGTTATCAAAGCTTCATTTGTCCCTGATGATGAGTGGAGGGTCCACCTGAAATATTCACTTTTCAAAAAACATACATCGTTCAATCTCTAGAAATATCAAGCACTATAATGAACACTTGTGAAAACCTACATACTCAAATTGAAAAGAGTTAATTAGTAGTTAAAATTTTATTTCTATATGAGTTGTTTTCACACAATAAATTTTTATTTTAATATTTTTTTTGAAATCTCAACTATTTAAATTATTTTAAAATAAATAGTTAATAAGGGCACAATACATGCTAAGGTTTTGTAATTGGGGTAGAAAATTAAGCAAGCTTGATTGTGGAGAAAACTCCAAGCTCTTGGAATGAGTGACCTTCCAAGAAGAGTCTTGTGAAAGCCAATAAATACTAATAAACTATTCAAAATCATGAGAAATTGATCAATTCTCACTAATACTCATAAATGAGTTAATGATTGATAACTTACTTTACACAAATAATCCCAAAAATAATGTTTCATAAATCAATTTTTTGAACAATAATTTTTTTATTAATTAAATAAAACTAAAATTAACAAAAATTTTAATACTATAATTAAATTCCTATTAAATTTGAAAAAAAAAAAATCGTACAAGTTTAATTAGTTCACTAGTTATTGCATTTTCTTCGATCACTGTGTGGGAATGATCCCCAAACTAATTCATTGGTTCCGTCTCGTGGGGAATGGTCCCTTAACTAAATATACTTGAACGGACGCTAAGTACTAAATGATGGTGACGAGGCGTAACAGTTAAGAAGTCTTGAGAGGTAGTTATTGCATTTTCTTCGTACAAGTTTAATTAGTTCAGTGGTTATTGCATTTTCTTCGTTCACTATGTGGGAATGGTCCCCAAACTAATTCATTGGTTCCGTCTCGTGGGAAATGGTCCCTTAACTAAATATACTTGAATGGATGCTAAGTACTAAATGATAGTGACGAGGCGTAATAGTTAAGAAGTCTTGGGAGGTAGTTATTGCATTTTCTTCGTCCAAGTTTAAATAGTTCAGGTTCAAATACCCAATAAAATTGTGATAAAGTTAGATGCAGTAATACCTAATGAGAAGTTAGATGCACTAATACATCCCAACTGTAATGTCGTATAAAATGAGAAGTTTAAATAGTCCAGCTTCAAATACCTAATGAAAATACCAACCATAACTTAGTACTATCAATATATTTAAACTTGATGGGATGGTGATGTATCTCGCTGGATAAGGGGGTTCCTGGAAGGCATTCAGGATGGGATGGTCATATATTTAAACTTGATTAATATATTTAAACTTGATGGGATTGTGATATATATTGCATTCAGTGTACCTCTGTAGTGAACGAATTCAATTGCATTGGATCCTCTTTTGCCTTAAATTTCCTTGGCTAGTTGTTTGGAGACATATGTGGGTTTAGTTCTTGCAGGAATTTTTGGGTCTACCTTTCAGCGTGCAATTCCTTGTTAGTTCGTTTTTGGTAGTCTCTAGGGTTTCATCCTCAAGCACAATCCTCAAATTACCGAAATTGAGACCTATCTGAACAAAGACACAATCAAGGTATTTGCTGGGATAAAATCATGTAAGAAGTGGCACCATGCTTGCCCTCCTCGGGAATTTGGAATTTCGAATTTGGGTTTTCTGGTTTGACACATTCTCGAGTTGGGGAGATTTTGGTCATCTCACTATGGATCCCTCATGGAGAGAGATCAAATGAATAGTGCGAAGGCACATAGATATTTTAGCTTTTGATAGTAGGATAGTAGAAATGGTCTTAGTCGGCAACCAGCCAAATTTTATAACAACTTTTGTAATAATCTTGATTGTTGTGTTGCTTCGGAGGAGCCATATATATATATATATATATATATATAGTTAAAAAAAAATTGAAGGGATACTTTTAATTTCATTCATTTTGTTAGCACATATTCTTGTAAGGGGGAAGCTTCTCTCTGGATTCGGGTCCTTGGTGAAAAATAGATGAAATGGGGCTTAAGACCCATCAAATGAAGTTATCCAAGGTCGCAGTCGTGAGCACCCGAGCGTAGCATGCATAAAATCTCTATTTTCGGGTTAAAAATCAAGCAGGCAGGCATTTTTTCTTTTTAGCAGTGAAGATCCATCGATGGAGCAGATCAACGGTCATCAGGTAAGCCAGAGCCACGAAGTTGCACGAGGTTTAGCGCATGGACTCATCCCTTAGGGCCAAAGTCACGAAATGATCATGGTCGTCCAATCCAGTCGGGACACATGGCGCCTGATTAAGTCTGGTCGCCATTTCAGCTATCGGGACTTTGAAATACAAGGGTCGACTCCCTTCCATCCACGATACGCGAAATGCAAAGGCGCCTTTGGGCGCGGGCCCACGGTCACAATGCAGGGTCGTATGGAAAGGCAGGTCCTAAAGAAGGGGGACAGGTGGCAACTAGTCGACATTTCGAGGATTTTGGAGGAAGAGAAATGAGAGCTCCAGGCGGGAGAATCCCCGAAAGGATCAAAATCGTTAATCTTGAAGGATATGTGGCGTGCGATTAAGTTCAGTCGCCATTTCGGCTATCAGGACTTTGAAATACAAGAGTCGACTCCCTTCCATCCACGATACGCAAAATGCGAAGGCGCCTTTGGGCACGAGCCCATGGTTATAGCACAGGGTCGTATGGAAAGGGGACAACGCAGATGAGGGGCGCAGAGCCAATGTGTTCAAGGGAAAACGGATCGTGTCCATTGATTTTGAAGGATACGTGGCGTGCGATTAAGTTTGGTCGCCATTTCGGCTACCGGGACTTTGAAATACAAGGGTCGACTCCCTTCCATCCACGATACACGAAATGCGAAGGCGCCTTTGGGCACGGGCCCACGGTCATAGCATAGGGTCGTATGGAAGTCCTAAAGAAGGGGGACAGGTGGCAGCTAGTCGACATTTCGGGGATTTTGGAGGAAGAGAAATCAGAGCTCCCGGTGGGAGAATCCCTGAAAGGATCGGGACCGTTAATATTGAAGGATATGTGGCGTGTGATTAAGTCCGGTCGCCATTTCGGCTATCGGGACTTTGAAATACAAGGGTTGACTCCCTTCCATCCACGATACGCGAAATGCAAAGGCACCTTTGGGCGCAGGCCCATAGTCATAGCACAGGGTCGTATGGAAAGGGGACAAAGCAGATGAGGGGCGCGGAGCCAATGTGTTCAAGGGAAAATGGATCGTGTCCATTGATTTTGAAGGATATGTGGCATGCGATTAAGTCTAGTCACCATTTCGGCTACCGAGACTTTGAAATACAAGGGTTGACTCCCTTCCATCCACGATACACGAAATGCGAAGGCACCTTTGGGCGCGGGCCCATGGTCATAGCACAGGGTCGTATGGAAAGGGGACAAAGCAGATGAGGGGTGCGAAGCCAATGTGTTCAAGGGAAAATGGATCGTGTCCGTTGATTTTGAAGCCAGATCCAACCGCTGATATGGAGGGTCGTTTCGCAATTTTAGTCACCAGGGATCTTGGACGCTAGAATGGTGGAATCTCCCGAAAGGAGAAGTGTCGAAGTGCCTCTGGAGCGAGGCGCCAGGTCATGGCCATGGGTTACATTGAGGGCGAAGCCAAAATAAAAAGGAGGCTAGCCTCCAAGCCCTGGGAAGTGAGCCCGTGGTCGTCCCTTGTGCTCGAAGTCTCGGCCACCCGCCATGGAGGAAGGCAATTAATGAAAATTGAGCAGGTAGATGAAACCTCAGCTCAAGCCATGAATGTAAGGCATGGAGGTTCTGGCAAACGGTCTGCCCAAGATCATCCTGTGTGCAGGTTTTCCTAAAGAATCCATGCTAATCTGATGTCCTCATCTGACTAGAGGAGCCTGCACACGCTAATTTGGACTTTAATGTCTCAGCTACCCTCCTGCTGGCAAGGTGGTGAATTGCTCTGAGTATATATACTCAGTTTTTTATTTTTGTAAGGATGGATGGTAGAGCAGAGCTCCCGACTGTAATGTTTTAATGAAGCACTGGTTTTCCTGGCTATGTATTTGCATATGAAATTTTCTTGTTTAATGTAAGGCAGCTCTCTTTTTCATCTGGTTTCGATCTCATACTAAAAGGGTTCATGATTGATTGATTCACGTGAATCGTCGTGACTGTGTTATGATGAAGGATTTATTATAACATTGTTATGTTCTTTTAGTGTTTCTACTTTTGAATATAAGAGGTTCTTGTGTTCAAGTTTTTCTTCTACAGGTTGTTAGAAGCTCGATGCCTATAGCAGGCCTTCGCATTTCCTCACAGAAGTCTTCCTCCTACTCACCCTTATTACAACTTACTGTATGAAGTTAAACCAAGACCTCATCTGCTTGTGCATGCCTGGCCTAGTTTCTGAGTTAGAACGATATTGTTCTGACTCTACTTCCATTCATCACCCTTTATCAACAAATAATGACATAAACTGATGGGCATCAAGCTTACTCCTGCTGCAATCCAAGAGTGACTTCTAACGCCAACACATTCAACCCTTTCATAATGGAAAGTTGAACAAGTAGTTGTACTTCAATTGACAAGATTAAACTAGGTACACACTTCAAAAAAATATTTTAGATAAAATATTGTCCTTCAAATTATTTAAAATATTAAAATTTAATGAACAACCAACCCCGTATAAATAAGTTGAAATTTCAATAGAAAGTAATAACAAACATACTTTGTGATTTCAAATATAATTTTTTGGTGGATTATATATACATTAATAATAATAATAACAATCCATAACCATTGAGCTAAGATTTCTTTGTAGGAATTTCAAAATGTTAAAAACGAAAATATAAAACTTTAGACATGGTCACAAAATCAAAATTTGTTGTGAACACCAATACAAGAAAGGATGTAATCTATGTATCCATATGATGCTTGAATACTGCATCTTATGTTCATATTTTGAGCATACCCCAATGCTACTTAACCATGGGAGTCATTGTAACACACCCGGCCCCTAAATGCTCTTTTAAAGGGGTGGACATCATAATTTTGTTTTCCTTAACTCTCTCTAGGCTCCCCTTTCTCCAAAGTGTAGGTTCTTCCAAACCCGCAGGCTCTTTCCTGGCCCCTTTGGAGAATTTGAACAACAGGCACTAGCTTTCCATGCTAGGCCCCTTCCTTCATATGACCTCGGGCTGTGACTCGTCGCCTACTCAAAGGGCACTTCAAAACTTCGGGCTTCGGGCATTTTCACTTCACTACTCTCCAATTCTCAAGAACTCTGAATTGGCGAAGTTTCTAAATGACGTGAGAGGTATCAACAGTCCCTTCTCCCTTTCTAGATCAACGACCCACCGAAACTTCAGGCTCAGGCGCTTCAACGAGTTCCAAAACACCTCCCCTCAAGTCTTCCCGAGTGTCAAGTCTCTAGACTGCAAGATCTTACGCCACGCATCCACCGAACATCAACGATTCTGATTTGCTTCGGGACTCTGCACTTCCGCGAATTCCAAAGTACTCACAAATGCAAAACTTCAAAGTGAAATCCTTTCAAAGTGTCAAATCTCCTGACACGCATCCTCCACTATCAATGGTCATGATTGACTTCAACACTTCGACCTTCGTGAGTTCTCCATCCACTCGACCCCACTTTCTCCGAAGTGGTTATCCTCTGAAACGAAGGATTTGCTAACACATATCCTCTACTAACGGATGACTACGATGAACTCCGACACTCCAACCATCGGGAGTTCTTGCCCCAACCAACTCCGATTTTCTCCCGGAATGACTTTTCTTTGAAGTAGTAGATCTTATGCCACGCGTCCTTTTCCAACGGACGACTGGGGTGACTTCGGGACTCTGGCCTTTGGAAATCCTCATGCCTTCACACTTCAATTATCCCAGAGTGACTTTTCTCTGGAGTGTAAGATCTGACGACACCTGTCCCTTTGGCTTGGACGGCTCAGATCTGCTTCGGCTCTCGGCTCTTCGGGATTTTTGCGACCCAAACTCCTCTTTTATCCCAGAGTGGATCAACGTCGGGCTAACCACAACCTAGATCTGACAATCTGAGGGTATCTACGTGACCCTAGATATCTATGGCTCGTAACTTCTGTTCAAGGGTCCCTTTGGTCCCATTGTTGTGCCACTTCGAGAGGGACACCTGGCAACGTCGTCACTCGACACATGGGCCCCCACATGATCTCGACGTAATACATGCATCCCCATGATCAAACGATCAAGAGGGATCTTGAAGGATCCTTAGATCCACAATCCACATTACTTCACGACTTCAGCCTTCAGGGGTTTTGGTGTTACCAAACCTCTGTCCTCCCGAAGTGGTAAACATCGGGCTCACTATATCGTAGATCCGACGGTCGGGATATTTCCCAGGCATCCTTAGATCGACGACCCAGATTAACTTCGGGACTTCGGGAGATTCACCTCTTGTACGACAAATATGCCCAATTCGTTGGACCCACAAAGTCCGAAGGGCTCGAAGGGTTAACGCACGCGTTCCTTCTCCAGATCCGACAATTGTGAATAACTTCGGCTCCTCCCGAACTAATCTCATTCGTTCGTCTTCCTAACGAAAAGATCTTCCCTTTCAATACTTGAATCTCGCTATCCTTCCTGAGCTTCGTCAGCTCTGAATATTTAGGCACTTTGTGCTATTTCTCCTATACTTAACACTTAGAAGAATATTCCATGCACCCCTTGCACTTATTTATCAACTCTAGAACTTAAGAGGTTCTTAGTCTCTACTCGCCTCATAGAGACTATGTGCATACATACACTACCTCTCCCGAACTTAACAGACTCCTTCCTCCATGAGACTCAAAACCACTGGGAGTGTCGACATACACACATGAAATTGTGCCCAAGGTCAACGAACTCACTGTTCATTGCTCTAACTTAAGCCACCACGGGGCTCAAGCATTTATGAGTACAAGTCATGTCTAAACCATATAATTTCTTACTTGCCTAAATACACAATCAAGCAGAAATAAAATGGACATGGTCTAACCATCAAGCAAACATACACATCCTTGAACATTCACAGGGTATCCAACTTTATTTCACAGTTATAGCTCAATTTACACGGAGTATGAGTATACTTATCTTTTACAGGTTGTAGCCAACTCATTGATTGTGGGTGTTCTCCTTTCCACCCAACCATAGGCTCAGAGGAATTCATTCTTAGTGCTTTGACCACCCCCATTCCAAGCCATGATATCACCAAGGAATTTATGCCAATTCTCATTGATCATTTCTCTTTCACTTCTTCTACGAGGTTTATCAGATGTTTCCTCAGCATCAAGCTCATGGCCTTCTGCTCAAGTATCGTTCTCTACAAACTCTCAAAGATTTTCTCTATCACGGCCTCGACGAGGTTTATCATATGCTTCCTCAACATCAAGCTCATGGCCTTCGGCTCATTCTCCGCTAGATATTTCCTTGCACTCTCCACTCTTCTTTTTATTCTCTTGTGTGTATTGCACGCACATCCCTCCTATCATGTTTCCTTCTATCAGAAGGAAACTCGGGTCAGTCTGGGTCTGTAGGACCCTATGGTACTTTGGGCTGACCTTCTACAGCTAGACCATGCTTCCATTCATGGGGGTGGTTGATGGTTCAACCACCGGTTCTTTCTTCATTAATTGATTCCTCCTTGGGAACCGGAGGAGGTTTGTTATCCTCAGCACAAGAAATTTGGGGTCATTTGATATAATGAACCCTCTCTTATAGTTTTCACATTCTTTCCTCTAGTGATATCATGGTCATTACTTTCAAGGATTCACCCCCACAGTCAGTTATTGGCAATTCAAACAATAATACATTTACATTGTTCCCATGTCACAGTATGGTAATCTTAATTAATGATTAATTACAAGTTGGGGGAAACAAGGGTGTTACAATCCCCTCCCCCTTAAAAGGAACACCGTCCTCGGTGTACTTTCTCAGTAACACTTGTCATGCCTTTCTCATTCAACCACTTCAGAAGTCTTAACCTTCTTTCTTAGTCGGGTCCTTTTTCAGACTCTTAACCTTCGTCACCTACCTTCAATAATTCTTAGACAACAAGCACATCAATCATAGTCTCATGCAAGAACATTTTACATTTGCATAAAATTCTAGGAAAAATTCATAATCTAGCACAATACTTATCTGTGTAGTTTGTGGATTTGTATCCAAATGGTTGTCTTGTTATCCAGGCTCATTTTTTTTCCTTGACATACCCATTGTGTGCATGATCCCAATCTATATTTTACAAGAACTATCAGAGTCTCCTCTTCATTGCGGTCACTCACCCTCCAGGCCCAAGCTCAGGCATCCCCTTCTCTGTTATACAATTCCTTGAGTGATCCATCTTTTCTTTCTATGGTTTTATCGCACATGAAGAATCTCAGATACTTTATCAAGCCTTACAGTCGAGGCGTCCCTCATACTTGCTCTGGCAAGACGTCCCTCCAACTTGTGTTACCTCAATACAACATATTACAGGCGATCATGGCTTACCATGGGGTTCTCATGGCTCAACAATAGCCATTTTTCGTGTTTTTCATCTCGACAACTTTCATTTGTCCTTTCTGAACAAATATTTTCCTCTCACTTGTATCACAGGTATACAGAAATTTGTGAGACATCATCATAAATTTTTAATTTAGAATTTTCTTGTAAATCTGTCACCCACAGATTTCCAAATTCCACATTTTGTTCTTCATATTTGTTCCACACCGGGAAAAGATTCACAAACATGGGACTTTCCTCCCCATATCATTTTAGCTCAACAGGCAATCAGTCTTCCTTATGGGCTTACAACATTGCCATATCCAAGACTCTTTCTTCCTTCAAGTGATTATTTACACAACCAAACAAATTGTTAGTTTCTCATATATATATATATATATATATATATATATATATATATATATATATATATATATATATATTCTCACCGCATTTAAAATGTCATCACATCCTTTCTTAACTTGTGCATTCTAATAGTTGCACTACATCTATATAAACATGAGAGGAAAAAAAATCATCCCTTACCTATGCATCATTTCAGCCTACCAAAATTTTTAAAATGTAATTCAGATGTCAATTGAATTTAATGAATGTGCCAACATTCGTGGCCACATTCATACCCAATGCACCCTTGCATTGATTTCAAGTTTTCCACACTTTATGACAAACACTCTTCCATGGTGTGTGGGAGGTTATCCAAGCTCTTCACCACATGGCTTATTCATTCTTGTTCATTATTGCAGTTGGATTGTGCCTCCTGCTATAGGTTGATCATGATCCCAAGTCGGCACATATGAAATTACAAGTTTCTCTTGAATGCACCCAAGCATTCTTTCCTCTTTAGTAACCAATGTGCCCACACTCATGGCCACCCAAATTTTCTTTCCTTTGACATCCATACAATGTTTGTAAAATTTTCGGAAGGCCCTCCTTCCTCAATGGAAGGTTCATTGTCTTCCCTTCATGCAAACATGAATTTCCTCGAAGAAATTCCATGCAATGTGCTAACTATGAGCACCTTTATTCCCATAGAACCAATCCCCGCGACCACAGTCTAACGCAAAGTGCTAAACTCTATCTTCCTTGACTGGCCCGAAGGAACTCTGTTTTCTCTCCATGCGATCGAGAGTTGTGACCTCGGCTCTATTCTTGTCAGGCACTATCATTTCATCTCTCGTGTCCAGGCGCTATGATCATGGCTTAATCCCTTGTCTAGAAATCAATGGTGTAGATTCGTCTTCCCCCAAATCCAACGGTTGCAAGGGATTGTGGAACCTCAACTAGTTCGTGGTTTAACTCTCCTCCCAATCTCCGCAATGAATATGGGTCGTTTGATCTATGATCAGATCCCAAACTCAAAACAATGCTATATTGAGTTTAAATTACGAGTACAGGTCTCGACGTTCACTTGTGTGCATATGTAATCTCTATAATGATCGCGGGTTGTCGATATTAGTCGTCGATCGATTTTAAACCACACGATTTCCATATAATAATAATTCCAACACAAAAGTGTTTGACAAAGAATTTAGATTGAGAACATAGCTTCGATTTGCTAAATTCAACCACGGAACCCAATCACAGTACAAGTTTATGTGACATTAACGCATGGGTTCCTTGCAATTTCACCCACTGATCATTCACAGATCGGCAATTCACAGCGATTGCGGAACCCCAATATGCTTTCTCTTTATCGTAGAGTTCAATCTCCGCAATATGAAAAAGTGTTCGCCCGACTCTTTTAATCGTGGTCGTTGATCATCCACCCCAACGAGATCAATGGTGCAGGGTGATTACAGACCGTGAACTAGTACATCCGTTAATTTCTCCTTCGCATTCCACAATGATCCCCAACCCTCAATCTAATCGAACGACTGGTGTTTGATCCATTAACTCCAGTTGATATTGAAGTCGATTTGACAACTGCGATCGGTTTTCCCTCCGATGAACGACTCGCATTCATCTCCTCTGCCAGGTTCTTGATTAACCTGATTCGATCAGGTTTTTCTTCCTGAATCATACTCTACTTGGGTATCTGTGGCATACAACTACCTTTCAAAAAATTTGTGCATAACATTAAGACAATAAAACATTTTCAGACATGTCCTAGCATATCTTTATGCACTTCATCACATTATCCTTAATGCTTTCATGAGTGAAACACAAACAAATCTCGATTGTTTCTACAACAATACGACCATCATCACTATGGTGCCAAAACATTTACTTTCATCATCGTACCATCTCTCTCATCCCAGAGAATACATAATACTCAGCAAAAAAAGAATTGAGAGCTCTCCCCTTCTTCTAATTCTTTCTACACCGCCTGGGACTTTTCAACCTAGTTGAGTTATCTCTAAGGCCTCACTTCCCTTTCTTAACATGGCTTCAACCAAACCTATTAAATCAAGCATACTCATTTATTTATTCATTAGTCTTCTATTCATTACATGATGCTTTCAAAATGTAATCCATGATTCTTATATATATATATAAGCTTGTATCTCACTACTTAATTCTCAATAGTTATTAAGGTTGTGACTTTGTCCTCCTAACAAAGTTTTCACACAGTTCTTCCACAGGGAACTCCCCCAACATGCAACTTCCTTATTGCATGTCCATCACTATCCGTGGTGGCCTCAACCTTCAGTTAGCTTTAGTTTTTTACCAAATATTCCATAAGGAATATAAACATGCATCTTTGTCGTGCACCCAAATTATGTATCCATACATATTTTGGTTTTGTTAACTTACATCCATGATGTACTTAACCATATGCATAATCAAAAGTTTGTGTGTAGCTGCCATGGGTATATTTCAAAGCCTACATACATATCTACTTTAAAATTAGTCAACTCATAAATTGTTCAAAATCATTCTCATGTGATCCTCAAGGCATAATCATTTGCTTCTTATCCTGACAACAGACCATCCTTGCTCATTTACTCTTTCATTTATTTATACTAGTCTTTCCTGAGGGAATGGAGTGAATTCCCCTTAAGCTATCATTCAAAACAGAACTTCCATGACTCTTCAAAATGGATTCAACCATGCATCCATGGTATTCACTTAATCTTGGCAGGTGCAATTTTTTCCTTACATATCACTCATCAAGGCAACCATATTGTGCCTTTAGTATACATATATCCTTACATCATGCATGTGCATCATTTTCACATGGACCTATCATACTTCTAGATCCTCCTCCAAGGATATTGTTGTTGTCCTTATGAAAAGCCTCATAGGGACACTCAACATTGAGCTTCCCTCTCAATTGTGAGCTTGCAGTCGTTCACACGACATCCACATGGAAGTTTAATCAGACATAGTCATAAATATGTTCCCTTTCTATATGATAACAACTAGAAAGAAAACACTCTTGCCTCAACCTCCATGGAACATTACCCAACTTATAAATACAATCTGGGCAATTATAACCATGCCCAATGTAACAGAATCATCCAATATAGCTTCCAACTATATCTATATGGATATCATCCACCATTGGATGTCCATCTGACCCACTGGGCTTCTAGAAGTGTCCCAACACTTCCTTTACCACATTCATGATCAACATTTAGTCAACCAATTTATCTTACTTATAACAATTAAATGTCTAATATCATTTGTACTATTCACTTAAAAGCCCAAATGCAATTTCGAATTATGTTACTTACTAAGTATCCTAGTTTAGAAATCCAGAGTATCTTTAGGTCAAGTTCAGTCTTGACCATTACACTTATAATTTTTCCTTTTGTTCAGAAAAAGTCAGGGACGGAGGCCACTCTCCTCCTCCCACAATAAATCTAGCAGATTAGTTTCCTATCCACCAAGCAAGGGAGGTTGTTGTGATTTCTCACTCAATCACTCTATATTTCTACAGCTTTGTTTATCAGCTTGATTAGAAAAACCTTGTCCAAAAATTCATGTACCCAGAAAAAAAATTTGTTTCTCAGTCCACTTTGAAACCCAAGAGTTGTGCATGCTCTCCCTTTTCAGAGAATGGTCACCAAACTCATTCCTCTGATCATGAGGGGTTATACACATATACAAGGTTTAACCCTTCATTAAAGCAATAATCATTACTGCTACGGATCCTTTCCATCCGTTCACATTGCTATTTTAGTTTGAATATTAATGTTCTTCGGCATAATCCCATTTCTGTAGGATTAGCTATCATTTCCCAAAGAAATGCTAGGCTTCCTTTGTCACAGACTAGCATGATTCAATATCATTGGGTAAAATCCCAACTGTATTTTAAATATGTATCCTTCTACTCAAGGAACTTATGCAGATGATTTCTGTTTGGCAATAATATTCTCAACATGCTCATCCTAGCCTTGGTAACCCAATCTTATGTCTGTGCAACAACACATACGATTCCAGAGTGAAGTCAGCCTCTTTATTTGGGAACATTAGCAACATACAGTGCAAATTTCCAAACCATCTATCAACAGTAAAATATATCATTCCTCTCTCCAGTAGAGGTTTACTAAGCCTCTTAGGAATGCGGTAAGATAGGGTGTTATCCCTTAAAGTCCTCCAAAAATATTTTCATACAACTCGTGCATGAGCCCAAGTAGGACAATTGTTGTTGTCGTGCTCTGATACCAATTTGTAACATACCCGACCCCTAAATGCTCTTTTAAAGGGGTGGGCATCATAATTTTTTTTTCCTTAACTCTCTCCAGGTTCCCCTTTCTCCAAAGTGCAGGCTCTTTCCTATCCCCTTTGGATAATTTGAACAACATGCTATAGATTTCCATGCTAGGCCCCTTCCTTCATATGACCTCGGGCTGTGACCCGACGCCTACTCAAAGGGTGCCTTGAAACTTCAGGCTTCGGGCGTTTTCACTTCACTACTCGCCAATTCTCTCGAACTCCGAACTGGCGAAGTTCTGAAATGACGTGAGAGGGATCGATGGTCCCTTCCCTTTCCAGATCAATGGCCCACCAAAAATTTGGGCTCAAGCGCTTCAAAGAGTTCCAAACCACCTCCCCTTGAGTCTTTCAGAGTGCCAAGTCTCTGGACTACGTGATCTTATGCCACGCTTCCACCGAACATCAACGGTTCTGATTTACTTCAGGACTTTGCGCTTCACTGAATTCCAAAGTACTCACAAAAGAAAACCTCTAAAGTGCAATCCTTCTGAAGTGTCAGATATCCTAACACGCATCCTCCGCTATCAACGGTCACGATTGACTTCAGCGCTTCAGCCTTCGGGAGTTCTCCATCCACTCGACCCCGCTTTCTCCGAAGTGGTTATCCTCTGAAACGAAGGATCTGCTGACACATGTCCTCTGCTAATGAATGACTCTAATGAACTCTGACACTCTAGCCTTCGGGAGTTCTTGCCCCAACCAAATATACTTTTCTTCCGGAGTGACTTTTCTCCAAAGTAGTAGATCTTCCACCACACGTTCTTTTCCAACAGATGGATGGGATGAATTTGGGACTCAGGTGTTACACATTATTTTCGTCATCCCTATGACCATTAATGATGTAAACCTATATGTTGCCTTCAGAGGGGTCAGTGGCTTGAGTTCCTGAAGAGAGAAGGGAGAAGAACTTTTCCTGAGAAAAGAAGTTGCATTTTCCCTTGTAAAAACCCTATTAAAAAGGAAGCTCGCGGGTTGCTATATAGGCAGGGTGCGAGAATGCCTGATTCTCGTAGGTTGCACCATAGCTAGGGTGCGATATGTTCGCAGGTTGTTGTATAGGCAGGGTGCGAGAATGCCTACACGTGGGAAAAACAAGTGTTTTCTCGAATCTTCTAG
>ML784980.1:284326-304580 GCA_009831015.1 Picea engelmannii | reverse complement strand
CCATAGCTAGGGTGCGAGATGTTCGCAAGTTTCTCTATAGGCAGGGTGCGAGAATGCCTACACGTGGGAAAAACAAGCGTTTTCTCGAATCTTCTAGAAGGAGAAACTTCTATGGTGAGGTGGCATCCGAATGGTTTGGATCTTACTCACTTTCATGGTTTAGTGGGATCATCCTAACCTCCTCACCTTATCCTCTTCAACTTATAAAAGGAGAGGATTTCTCATGAAGAAAGTTATCTTTGGTTGGCTTGGAATTATTAGCTTGGTTGGAGTGGCTTTGAGATTTGCTTTGTCAAGATAGATTGTGAGTAGCTATCAGATCCATGGTTTCAGATTCCTTGGAGCAAGAAGTGTGTGGGGAATGAAGGACAGTTGGAAGGGACCTTACGACATCAAGGCCATGGTTGTAATCTCTCTTCCACATTTAATATGATACAGTAATATGATTATTTCCTATAAAGCTTGTTGTGTTTTATTGTATGATTCCTTGATCACATACATAGGTTTATATTGAGTTTATGCTATTGTTATCACTTTGGTTGGTTGTGTTCTTTTGCAGGATCATCATTGTATGAACATTGGAATGGAGCTAGGATGGCGATGGCGAGAGGGCATTTAAACGGTATGTCACCTATCCCTCTTTAGTTAATAAATTCAATATCTAAAACTTAAGGAAAGCGTCATGTTCTATCATGTTTTGTTCTAGATCTAGGTGGATCTAGGGAGATCATTTAGTGTCCACACCTACCAATCAGTCTGATAACATCGGGCCTTTAGAAATCCTCGTGCCTTCACACTTCAATTCTCTTGGAGTGAATTTTCTCCAAAGTGCAGGATCTGATGACCCCTGTCCCTTTGGCTTGGACGGCTCAGATCTGCTTCGGCTCTTGGATCTTCGGGAGTTTTGTGATGAAAAATCCTCTTTTCTCCCGAAGTTGGTCATCTTTGGGTTGACCACAGCCTAGATATGACAGTATGAGGGTATCTATGTGACCCCAGAGATCTACGGCTCGTAACTTTCGTTCTATGGTCCCTTGGGTCCCATTGTTATGCCACTCTGAGAGAGACACCTGGCAACGCCGTCACTCGACACATGGGCCCCCACATGATCTCGACGTTATACATGCGTCCCCACGATCAAATGGTTGAGAGGGATCTTGAAGGATCCTTAGATCCGTGGTCCACATTACTTCGCAACTTTGGCCTTCGAGGTTCTTGGTGTTACCAAACCTCTGTCCTCCCGAAGTGGTCAATGTTGGGATGACTATATTGTAGATCTGACGGTCGGGATAGTTCCGGAGAATCCTCAGATCTATGGCCCATATTAACTTCGGGACTTCAGGGCTTCGGGAGATTCACCTCCTGTACGACGAATATGCCCAATTCGTCGGACCTGCGAAGTCTAAAGGGTTCTAAGGGTTAATGCTCGCGTTCCTTCTCCATATCCAACAATCGTGGAGAACTTCAGCTCCTCCCGAACTAATCTCATCCGTTCGTCTTCCCAATGAAAGGATCTTCCCTTTCGATACTTGAATATCACTATCCTTCCTGAGCTTCGTCAGCTCTGAATATTTAAGCACTTTGTGCTATTTCTCAAGTGCTTAACACTTAGAAGAATTTTCCTCGCACCCCTTGCACTTATTTATCAACTCTAAAAATTAAGATTTTATCAGTCTCTGCCTGCCTCACAGAGACTCTGTGCATACATGCACTACCTCTCCTGAGCTTAACAGACTCCTTCCTCCAGGAGACTCAAAATGACTAGGAGTGTCGACATGCACACGTGAAACTGTGCCCAAGGTCAACAAACTCATAGTTCATTTCTCTAACTTAAGCCACCACAGGGCTCAAGCATTTACAAGTACAAGTCATGTTCGAACCATATAATTTCTTACTTTCCTAAATACACAATCAAGCAGAAATAAAAGGGACATGGTCTAACCATCAAGCAAACATACACATTCCTGAACATTCACATGGTATCCAACTTTATTTCATAGTTATAACTCAATTTACACAGATTATGAGTATACTTATCTTTTACAGGTTGCAACCAACTCACAAACTGTGGGTGTTCGCCTTTCCACCCAACCATAGGCTCAGAGGAATTCATTCGTAGTGCTCTGGCCCACCTCATGCCAAGCCATGATATCACCAAGGAATTTATGCCAATTCTCATCAATCCTTTCTCTTTCACCTCTTCTACAAGGTTTATCAGATGTTTCCTCAGCATCAATCTCATGGCCTTCATCTCAAGTCTCATTCTCTGCAAACTCTCAGAGATATCTTTTTTTGTCACGACCTCGACGAGGTTTATCAGATGCTTCCTAAGCATCAATCTTGTGGCCTTCGGCTCATTCTCCACTGGAGAGTTCCTCACATTCTCCACTCTTCTTTATGTTCTCTTGTGTGCCTTGCACGCACATCCCTCCTATCTTGTTTCCTTCTTTCAGAAGGAAACTCGGGTCAATCTAGGTCTGTAGGACCCTATGGTACTTTGGGTTGACCTTATGCAGCTAGACCATGCTTCCATTCATGGGGGTGGTTGATGGTTCAACCATCGATCCTTTCTTAATTAATTGATTCTTCCTTGGGAACCGGAGGAGGTTTGTTATCCTCAGCATGAGAAATTTGGGGTCATTTGATATAATGAACCCTCTCTTATAGTTTTCACATTCTTTCCTCTAGTGATATCATGGCCAGTACTTTCAAGGCTTCACCCCCACAGTCAGTTATTGGTAATTCACACAATAATACATTTACACTATTCTCATGCCACATCATGGTAATCCAAATTAATGATTAATTAAAAGTTTGGGAAAACAGGGGTGTTACAGTCATGTTCATTTTGGATATCATTATAAAATAAGAAATTGTATTATATCTTGAGACCTTTTGTTTAAGGGTGATAATTCTATCAAAATACTATAAAAGCAATGAAGAGGCCCTACTTGCATCATAGGCCTCTAAGAACAAGACAATCTAGCATAATTACATCCATTGCTTATAATTTAAGTTAAGATGTTTATGATTTGGAGATTCTCAAGATCCATAGAAACACAAAATTAAATGAAATTACTCATCAAGACCACTAAGTATGTTATTTTTATTGAGGATATTGATTGTTCACTTGATCTCTAATCCATGCGAAAATGCATGAAAGACTAGGATGTTAGAGCATAATCCCTAATGCATAGGTTTGAAGATAATAAAAACTACCTTCTCCCTAGCCTTCTTAAAAATCCCACCCAGTTATAAAAGTGTTGTTCCAAGCACTAGTGCTACAAAGGATACACCTTGGGATTGGGATGAGGGAGGGGGAAAGAGAGTTACAGGGCATTCTCAAAATATTTACAAAGTATCATCACAATGAGGTCAAATGATACACCTCCTTGATATTGGGATTGCGATGAGGGAGGGGGAAAGAGAGTTATAGGGCATTCTCAAAATGTTTACAAAGTATCATCACAATGAGGTCAACGTTTCTAGAAACAAGAACAAGATAACAAAAGAAATGGAATTAAGGAAAGTGCCGAAGAAAAATATAACAAAGTAAAGGGAATTATGGTGAATGTGAGATTAAAAAAGGTGAAGTATGTAAACTAAATGAAATTCCAATTTCTATATTGACAAGAATCGACAATGCTCATAACACATGAATTCAAGTGGGGGTTCACAAAGACAAGGTGTCTAAGCTTCTTTGTTAATATTTCAATAAGTGACACATAAAATAATGCATAAACCAATACAATTGGAGGATATTTATCTATGTGTGAGTTGTGTGATGGATTTAATGTTGTGGAAGGGTACACCATAACAGGGAATAGATAAGAGCCAACTAGAACATAAATTATATTAGTCTTTAAATTCCAAAGGAAAATGTTGTGTGGAAGTGAGGACATTGATGGGTTATTAAAAATGTGACCCTTCTTTTGACATTTTATTATATTTGTTGTCCTAACAAATGATTTCAAAAATTAAAAAAATTTTGAAGGGTGTTTTTTTAATTACCTTTATAATACAGGTTTGAAGGCCTTGAAAGAATTAGAAAGAATTCAATTTTGATCGTTGATAAGTATCATTATAATTTAATATTGATAGTTGATAAGTATCAATTTAATTTAATAGTTTGTTTGAATGGTTAAGAAATAGGTGTTGGTTAAAAAAATTTATAATACTTTAACTCGTTGTGATAATATTGTAAGGAATAAACACCCCATAAGTAAACTCGATCACGATGTATCTTCAAACATCTCAAACTAAAAGTTGACTTGTAAGATATTAATATTAACCTAAAAATTATATAACTAAAACCAAATTTTTAGGTCCATAGGTGTATACTTATTGGAAATGGGCACATTTAATAGGTTTTTAATCCTTAATGTGTTTTTTATGGACGTGATTAAATATAAATAAGAACAGGAAAAAAATAAAATAAACCCTACAAAGGCATATGAAAAAAATAAAAGAACATCGCGCACGCAGTTAAAACCCCATGCGCAGGAAAATCTCTGAGCACACTAAATAATTGATGCAGTGAAAACCAGAATAACAACATTTATTTGCTCCCCGGATGGGGTGTTAGTAGATTACAGGTGTCCAAGTGGAGGGGACGGAGCCTGCCAGCGTAGTACCAACCACGTGACTAGCGCTTGCACCTCCCCTCCTCCCACACCATGAAGTTACGTAGACCTCACTCCAACCATAGCGACATTAACTCTTCGAGCGCGCTCCTCTTTGTCTCCTCATCCGATCAATGGATCCTCCTTTATGGTGGTCACCTCTATGCGTTTGCATCTTCCCTCTCCAACACTATTCATACCATGGCACTCCTAGGTTGGTCCATAAGTTCTTCCTCTTCCCAGCAGAGCCACCACTTGGTCTGCACTCCTCCTTGGTTTTTACATGTTACGTTAGCCAGCTCATAGTGCCTTCATACCTTCTTTTTTCTTCAGCCATGCCTCGACTACGGGGGAAATCCTAACGGGGCTCATCCTGGTACTAAAACAAGCCCTGCATGGCCATTCATCCTCAGCCTGCCCCAACACCTTCTCACAACTCTCCGCCCTCTTCGGCCTCCTCATATGGTTAGTCCTCTTAGATCCAAAGCGGCCACCTGCCTTTGTCCTTGCTATGGGCTTGCCAAGTCGAGTGGTTCAACCTCCTGGGGAATTCACTAGGTTTCGCCCCTGGACCATTACCAGACCTGGCCTCTTCCTCGCAACCCGTCTTGGTCATCCCACCAAATTCACCTGATAATTAAGCTCTCGCGCCACCACTAGTGCACCCACCACTGGTCCAGTCTCCTTAGGAAGACACCTCTGTCCACCGAGAGAAACCACTAGACCAGCCACACTCTTGTTTGGACTATGCCACCAGCACAAGGCTTCAAGATAGCCTTGCAATTCTGCAAGACCTGGTGTTCGAGGTTCGCAAGGAGGTGGACAATTTATGATTCCTTCTGGATATTCTGGACAAGAAGGGGACGCAAATTCTGCAAATGTTATCCTCTTTGCAAGGCACTCAACACTCCACAGAAGAAGCACCCAGTGCACCAGCAGCCTCAGCGGTGGTCTTGGTTCCGACTCTCCAAATTCCAGCAGTGGACAATGCGATGACGGTCTCAGCTTCATCTCTCCAGGCACCAATAATGGACAACATGGCACACAACAAACCGGTTGCACGAGCTGCGACATTTGCACAGGTGTCAGACTGCATGGTATGTTTTAAGTTTTGTTTATGTTTGGACAAATGTACTTTTGGACAATTCTCTTTTTGCCTGTCATAAGTCAGTGCTAGATGTTCTAGAAGGTCAGATGAATCGGTTTCCCCACTGGGCAATTATGTTCCAGGTGTTTAAAATTGGGGTCTGTTTTGGTTTTGGAGGCACTGGCTGAATTGGTTTCACTCATGATGCTACTGTAATTTTTGCTTCTAAAAGGTAATTTATAAATACTTACTTAAAAACAACAACAACATTTATTTGCTACAGTAAAGAATCGATCATCATTAGCAAGTTAATCTTACTAATCAATCTCAATAATATTAAGTGCCATGTTTTGATATGCCATAAAGATAATTCATAAAATCTTAATTTTTAATTTGTTGTGAGGACGAAAAATATTCTAGACATATTAAATAGTGTCCATATAAACTATATTTGAGATTAAACCATCATTAAATCTCAGTCATATAAAAATGGAATTTTCATTTTCAACATAGTTTTAAATGAATTTTTACCACATTTAAAGAAAAAATTAACATAGAGATTTGAGGGAATATCACTTTCAATATAGTTTTGAATGAGTTTTAACGACATTTAAATCAAAATTTAACCAAATTTAAATAGAAAAACAGAGAAATATAAGCCATAAGTTCAGGTAAAGGGGAAAAAACACATTGTTGATATACGTAAAATGTATACATAGATATAGCTAAAAGGTGACTTTGTTGTTCTTATGTGCCTTAAGTTAGGTTAAGATGAGGATTTAGGCAATGTCCTTGCTAATGTTTCGTTAGATTGCCTGAACTTATAATTACGTTAAAGATGCAGATTTAGGCAATATCTAGTTCTGAATCCAAGCTTCAACTTGACACAATTGTAGATTTAAATTGCATGACAACGATAAACTAATTATGTCATTATAGTAACAGTAAATCATGGCGAAATAATTAGCAGAGTTGATGAAGCAATAAACTAGAAAATGGGAATTGAGAAAATGGATTAATGGGGAGTTTTTCTTGGGCATTTGAGATGGTCATAATATGAAACTAAACGTCATAATTTTATTTACGGCATCAAGCGGTGATCCAAATGGATATCGGTGGTCACCCACCTTTTCCAACTAGCTCAAAACAGTTTTTTGGCAATTTTGGTAATTTACTATTATTAACAGTTTTTAACTTCAAGGGCCATTTTGACGCCCTAAACGACGTTTTTGAGAAAATGGAGAAAAATATGGAAGTCTCTTCAATATTTCCCTCAAAATGAATCTCCTCGACAATACCTTTCCAACGGGCTATCATGCGCCTAAAACGGAGATCGTATGCAAAAGTTACGACCCTGGGAAGTTGATGTACTAACTTACCCAAACGAGGCCCACATGACTTTTGGCGCTTCATCTCCTAGGGTTAGGTTTTTGGATGTATAGGGCTTTGGGCATTCATGTTTATTGTAAAAAGGCCTTCAGTGTCTCATTGTAATCATCTTCTTACGAATGTGAGTAATCGTCACATCTATTCTCAGAGATAAGCTGCCACCATTCTAGCGAGTCTTTCACTCTGTATTTTTACAGTCTCTGTACATTAATTTCATTAATAAAAATCGTGTATTATTGTATCTCTATGTTTATGGTTTCATATCTAATACATTTATGTTATATTATTGGGTATCCACGATATCTCTGTGCATTTCTTTATTATATCTTCGCTCTTATTTCATGCCGAAAATAATCTAGATTAATGGTATCAAAGTAGGCTGCTCTTGATCGTTTTTTCAATGCATGTCCCTGACGAGGTCCTAGTATAAAAAGTTGGGTCTCAAGCTTGTCTCTCTTGAAGACAATCACTCTCGCACGCCCAAGAAACCCTCCATGGCGAAAGAAAAGAAAAATGACGGAGTAGACGATCCTATAAATTTGTTGCTTCAATCTCTCACGCGACAAAGGGACGAAATGATGGAGAATTTTTCCCACATCCTTCAACGCTTGCCGATAGCAATAGCCACATCTTCATCAAACAACCACTTTGGAAGCACCTCTCTTTTAAAGGTACAGGTTAATTTTGATATTCCCGTATTTGAAGGTCAGATAGATGAGGATGCCCTAGACAAATGGTTAAATCTATTAGAAGATTATTTCTCTGTCCATAATTTTTCCGACAGGGAAAGGATCACCTTCACACTCCTTAAAGCTCTCCCCCATGTCAAACATTGGTGGGAAAATTACTAGGAGCAAAGTTCCACAGAGGAGTCTGGAATATATGGGGCTAAGCCCACTTGGGATTTTTTTGTGGATGCGGTAAAGGAAAAATATTACCCTGTTGGCAACTATGAGGAGCAGTACATGAGATGGACCACACTGTGACAAGAGAGGGGCCAAGTAGCTCTGGAGTTCACCAATACCTTCCATACCTTGCGCACCAAGATGGGTATCAAAGACTCTGAACGATATTTGGTTCTGAAATATCGTGGGGCTCTACACATATACATCCAAACTAAAATGGATTTTCTGGACATCTCATCACTTGGTGTTACTTGTCGATATGTTGTTAAAATCGAGAAAAAATTTAAGCACCAAAACAAATGAGAGTTCGGGTCTGCAATTCCGCAATAACCAAAGTATGACAAAGACGGCCCTAACAAACAGTCTCCTGAAAACCAGTTCAAGCCACAGGAAAAGAAGGGTCACAGGAAGACAAAGAAGAACACTGGAAAATGGTGTGATTTCCACAAAAGCCCCTGGCACAACACCGATGAATGTCGCTCAAAAAATTCATTGGTAGTCGAGATCAAAGACAAGGAGATGAACCCTGATTTAGAATCTAATTCTGAAAATACTGGTAAAGGACAGATCATTGACACAAACCCCACTGTTATTGTCGCGACCGCAGCAATTCAACCAAAAGAACCAACATATCCTGAATAGGGGGAGCTCATTTTTCATTCACAAATGTGGGTGAAGGGGACCCCGCTGCATTTTATTGTTGATAGCGGAAGCCAAAAGAATGTCATCTCATCATAGATCATCAAATAGTTGGGATTGTCGACAACACCACACCCGCAGCCATACAACATCGGGTGGCTTCGCTAAGGATGATATCTTCGTGTCAACCAGTAGTGTTTATTGTCATACGGCATCTAGCCCTTCAAGGATGAGGTATTATGTGATGTTGCCCCACTGGATGTCTGTGATTTTCTCTTGGGCCAGCCATATATGTGGAGACGCCATGTTGTTTATGAGTCTTGACCCCGCAGTGTCATTGTTTCTCTAGGGGGTCATCTCTATAGAATACCAGAGGTAGTTCTGACTATTTCTCCACCTAAACAGTGCCGCAAGGTAGTATCTCATACTGCAAAATTCAGCTTCTTCACAATCTGTTCAAAAGGGGAACAAAAGGACACTGCAACCACTACAGCCTCGCCCCAAGCACCTTATATCCAACAGAAGCAGGTCGACAAGGTTGCAGCAAAGCGCAAAGATTCCTTCTACACATCGTCCTCTCGTGTATCTCGACTTGTTGAACAACCTCAGCCTCAACAGGTTAGTGACAGACTTCCACAAACTGAGCAACGCAACGTCTCCAGCAAGGCAAGCAGCTCACAAAGATGCAGATTCAAAAAATGTTTTTCCCTCTCCCCTCGGGCACTCAATGCAATGGAGACCCTTGCTTCCTAAGGAGGTAGGATTGATCCAGATGGATATCAGTGGTTACCCACCTTTTCCAACTGGCTCAAAATAGTTTTCTGGCAATTTTGGTAATTTACTATTTTTAGCAGTTTTTAACTTTCGGGGCCATTTTGAGGCCCTAAACGACGTTTTTGGGAAAACAGGGAGAAATATGGATTTTCCTTCAATATTTCCCCCAAAATGAATCTCCTCGAAGATACCTTTCCAACAAGATATCATGCACCTAAAACGGAGATCGTATGCAAAAGTTACGACCCTGGGAAGTTGATGTACTAACTTACCCAAACGGGGCCCACATGACTTTTGGCACTTCAACTCCTAGGGTTAGGTTTTTGGATGTCTAGAGTTTTTGGCATTCCTGTTTATTGTAAAAAGGCCTTCAAATCCTCATTGTAATCATCTTCTTGCGAATGCGAGTAGCCGTCACATCTCTTCTCAGAGATAAGATGCCACCATTCTAGAGAGTCTTTCACTCTGTATTTTTACAGTCTCTGTAAATTTATTTTAATAATAAAAATCATGTATTACTGTACCTTTGTGTTTATAGTTGCATCTCTGATACATTTATGTTATATGATTGGATATCCACGATATCTCTGTGCATTTCTTTATTATATCTCTGCTCTCATTCTGTGCCAAAAATAATCCGGATCAAGCGATTAAGACTCCCACACTCTATAAAAAACGAATGTCATTCACACTCCAAACGTGGCATGAGGGGGTTCACATTCCAACACTTCAATCCCTAAACGTAAACGTGACAATAAAAACTTTCACAGATAACGACGAATAATATGCTAGCATCTTTTATTTTTATTTTTTTGTAAGTTAGAATTTGTATTAGAAACTGCTAAGGAATAAGAGTTACAATTGTCATACTATCCCAAGAGGTTGTGGCAGCATTTCCTTGGTGGGAAACCAATGTTGCCACATGGCCATTAAGGTTCACAGTACCCATGCAAAACTTTGAAAAACTGTAAGAAACCTGAAATGTAAAAACTAGATCTAGTATGCCACGTAGGACGAAAATACTTTTTGCAAGATTGTCCATACTGAGAACACAAAATTGAAATGAGCTAAAACTGTAAATTCCTAGATTTGAGAAGCCGCGTAGGGCAGAGAACTTGTGATATATATTATCTGGAAACATAAAAGCATGGGAAACTTGAGCAGGAAGAAGCTATCGAGAGATGGGGTCGATCCTCTGCTCGTGCCTTTGGTCTTGCGCGGTGTCCCTGCTTAGCGCACCTGTGTCTGAAATAACATGCATGAGATCGTGTAAGAGAGTCATCAAGTGTTCCTCACGACGAGTATGTTCTTCTTCTCTGTGTTGCATCTCTTTAATAGCGCCATTGACGTCCTCAATTGCTCGCTTAATGTCGTGCAAAGAGTCCTTAAGAGCTTCCTTCCCAGCCCAGCGGGTGCAAACAGGAGAGGGTGGAGTTAAATCAAAGGACGAGGTGGGGTAGTCGGGAGAGGGGAGAGGAGAGGACAAAGAAGAGAAAGGGACTAGTGGAACGGGGGAGCGGAGGGTGGTGGAGGGAGAGGCGGACGGTGGCATGNNNAAGCAAGGGGACGCTCTGGGGTGGATGCACACGCGCAGAGGCTTGAGGCAGGCTTGGAAGAGTCTGCTTGCCTCGCCCTCTGGAAATTCTTCCTCTTACAACGTACCAGGCCACCCCCCGTTTCGATTTTCCTCGAAGTCACGGCATAAGGAAAAACATCGCACACCAGAGATGGAGTGTGTGAGAATTGTTGTTCAAAGGACAGGAATCGACCCAGAGCCAGAAGCAATAGCGGACCAGAGAAAGAGTGTTGGGTGCAGAGGGCCGAGAGCGCCAAGGAAACTTGAGCCAGTTGCAAAAAATTAAACAGTCTGTGAGAGGAGGCCAAGGGCTCGAATAATCCATGGCTTTCCAAAACCTTGACCTAAAACCGCTGAACCGAGCAAGGTGATGGGACTGGGCCTTCGGCCAGCCCATTGCCATTATTTCTCCCACGAACTTGAGCGCCATAAAATTAAACTGGTCCGAATTCAAATGAATGGAGAGGTGTTTCGGCCGAAGAATTAAACTCATGTATTAATGGTGGAGGTGAGTGTCCGTTGCGCAGGAACAAAAATACAAAACACATCGGAATATTTGATGCCGTGCAAATGCGATGACGTCCCAACCTGTTTCGATCGTATGAAATGGTCCTCAATTAATTACTGGGTGAAAAATCCATCTACCCAGCTACGAGAAAACTCCATCTCTGTGTGAGGGAATGGTCCTCAATTCCCTCTATGGTGATTATTGTCAACGACGTTGCAATTCTATGTATCGATCAATCGACAATAACATCATTAATAGTTCATCGTCATAGAATTTCAGGCCTTTTTCTTGGCTGTCTTTCTTCTGCCATCGGATCGAGAACGGGAGGTTCAGTTTTTACAGAATGTCGAATATCGGCAGCATGGAAACTGGAACATCACTTTTTTATGAAATAGATTGGGATCATGTATTCAGTAGTCTGCCGCATGTAGATTGGGATAGTAATTCCGCAGCATTAGAACAGTTGGACGTGGATTTGGATGCAGCCGAATGGTCGTTATGGGATTACAACAAGGGCTGCTCCGTTGATAACCTATCGTTGCCAGAAGACTTGCAATCAATTGAAGATTATTTAATGGATACAGATCTCCAAGATGACAATAATAACAGCGAGGGAGATCCAATATCGGGTCGTCAGAGTGATGCCATTGTCTTGCAATGCCCAATAGACAATGAGCATCCAGCCGCTCTAATTGTCGGGGATCAACTGCTTTCTGACTGTGCTGTGGTCACAAACAAGGCAGGCTCGTCCTCTGTTGACGTCGACCATGGCGCCCTTGAGGATATGGAATACAAAGGCTTGAGGCTTGTACATCTCCTGACAGCATGCGCAGAGGCAATGTCACAGGGAGCACAAGATGTAGTGGAGGTCATACTCTGCAGGTTACGAGGGCTGGTTTCTCCCACAGGCTCCACCATGGAGAGAGTGGCTTACTATCTCTTCGATGCTCTACTTCACTCTAATGTGAATTCCCTCGCCCATATGGAGCCCAATGATAAGAGCACTAAGGACCATTTTCTGGGAGCTTTAAAGCTGCTGCATGCAGCTTATCCTTACATACAAATACCTCACTTCACTGCTAACCAATGCATTCTGGAAGCAGTAGCGCCCGCTGGCGGTTCTAATAATGTGGGAATCCATATTATTGACTTTGATATAATGGAGGGCATGCAATGGCCACCATTAATGGAGGCCCTGAAGAATAATGGAAATTATGACGTTGGTCACTTGAGAATCACAGCCATCAAATGGGCAGAGGACGACGAAGAATGCCTGCTTTATTCTGGGCACACCGGAAGAAGGCTGTCGGAATGCGCAAGCTCTGTGGGGATCCCATTTTCGTTCCAGGAAACAGATTTGAAAGGGCTGAAAGAGGTCCTGCCATCGCATGAGGAGGAGATTGTAATAGTGAATTGCATATGGCAATTGCCTCACATGCTCAATCTGCGAAATAAATCTCAGTTATCGGAATTCCTCGTCGACGCACGCTGCTTGAATCCTAAGGCCGTTACTCTCGCTACGGGTCCACACGGCGCGAAGAGAGACAGGGCCAACTTCTTGGAGAGCTTCTCTTGTTGTCTGGAGGAGCTGTGCACCATTTTCGACTCGCTTGAAGCTGGATTTTCAGAGCATGGGCTTGCAACAGCGATGGTGGAACGCATATTCTTTGGACCGGCCATGTCTAGGAGACTTGTGAGCAGTAGTGCGTGTGGGCCAGCTGATAGCAGAAAATCCAACGTTGTTGACCTTCCTCTGGAGTGTGGTTATGGTGAAGGTAGTATAAGCAAAGACAATATGTTGTATGCAAAATGTACGCTGCAGAACGGGCGTAGCGGATGTTATGAAGTAGAAGTGGTGGGTCATCATCGACTGGTTCTGAAATGGGGTTCTACCCCTTTGCTGTGGGTTTCTACATGGAAATCAACGTGATCATCATCCTGCATATCCAACTAATAAGGAGGTTGAACATATACCACCAAGGTAGACCCATATCAACCAATCTGTTTGGGTATTTGGATCTGGACCTTCAGCTCTCGGTTATTCCAAGAAAGTCAACAAATCTAGATGCATGCAATTCTTTGGATGCTTGAATGATTTCATAAACTGTTCCAGGTAAGTGTATTGTTGTGTTTTGGAATCTCAATTGCAAGGTTGAACAGTTATCTAAAGAAGTATAATGCTATTTATTTGTGGATCCTAGGATAAGTGTGTCACTAAATGTTTAAAATGTAATATGATAATTTTTGTTTTTTATTTTGTAAGGAAGGATAATGATTAAGCTCATAAAAGTGTGTTTTGGTATTTGTGGAGTTTTGGTATTTGTGGATCCTAGGATAAGTGTGTTAACTAAATGTTTAAATTGTGATATGATAATTTTTGTTTTTTATTTTGTAAGGAAGGATAATGATTAAGCTCAGAAAAGTGTGTTTCGGTATTTGTGGATCCTAGGATAAGTGTGTTACTAAATGTTTAAATTGTGATATGATAATTTTTATTTTTTATTTTCTAATGAAGTATAATAATTAAGCTTATAATGATTTGGTATTTGTGGATGTGTTATTAAATGTTTAAATTGTGATATGATAATTTTTTTATTATTATTTTTTAATGTATTGGTGAGATCTAGTTTTGTAATAAGGAATGTTAAAAAATTTAAAGTTTGATGATGATAAGATTGCTAAGCACCAACTTAGTAAGAGATATCAATCTCTCAGCTGCACCAAATTTTACTAAGTCTTCTTTTTTTTTTTCTGCCTTCACCAAGCTGCTTCTACTTTTTCCAGGTCTACTTACTACTCCTTCCTTCACCTTCTGCCTTTACCATTTATGACCAAAATTAGAATTTCCAAATGGAAACTTTCCCAAAGCTTGTTCTTTTGGGCCTCTTCCCAAGAACAAACTTGTACATCATGCCATGTATCCAATTTTTCAAATCTAATTGAAACAACACAGAAAATAAGTTATGGAAAAAGTGTCAAGCTCGCTTGTTTGAAACTCATTTCAGGAGCATTCAGGAACCCTAACTTCCAGAGATCATATCTTCAAAATCATAGCGAAACCACATCTGATATTTTTACGACATGTACACCACGATATCTCCTCCGTCTCCGCAAAATATTAGGGTTTGAAACATCCCATGTCTAAAACTAATTTCAGGAGCATTCAGGAACCCTAAGTTCCACAAGGAATATCTCCAAAAGTATAGTGAACCAACATATAATATTTTAACCACATGCACACCATGATCTCTCCTCTATCTCTGAAAAGTGACAAGGTCTGAAACATCCTAGAAAATAAGTTATAGAAAAAGTGTCAATATGGCCTAATTAAAACTGATTTCAGGAGCATTTAGGAACCCTAACTTCCACAGGGCATATCTTCAAACGTGTAGCGAACCAACATATGATATTCTTACCACGTGCACACCAATATTTTTTCTCCATCTCGGCAAGATATCAGGGTATGAAACATCACAAAAATAAGTTATAGTGAAAGTGCCTAGATGACATGTTTGAAACTGATTTCAGGAGCATTCAAGAAACCTAACTTCCACGGGGAATATCTGAAAAAGTGCATCGAACCCACATCTAATATTATTACCCTATGTACACCAAGATATCTCCTCTATCTCTACAAAATATCAGGGTCTGAAACATCACAAAAAATAAGGTATAGTGAAAGTGTCAAGATAACATGTTTGAAGTTGATTTCATGAGCATTCAAGAACCATAACTTCCACAAGGCATACCGAAAATATATCAAACCATGATTTGATATTGTTATCCCATGTAGACCAACAAATCTCCTATATTCCTAAAAAATCTGGTCTGAAACATCACACAAAATAAGTTATAGAGAAAGTGTCAAGTTGACCTATTTGAAATTTATTTCAGGAGTGTTCAGGAACACTAAATTCCACAGGTCATATCTCCAAAAGTATAGAGAACCAACATATAATATTATTACCACATGTACACCAATATATGTCTTCTATATCTGCAAAATATCATGGTCTAAAATGTCCTAGAAAAAAAATATCGCGAAAATTCCAAGATGACTTGAAATTGATTTCACAATTTAATCTTTCCTAATCCATTTTTCAAACACACACACACACACTTTCTCGTTTTATAATTTTCCATAACCCTTCATGAAGGGACATGTATATTAATTGAATAATTAATTCACAATACCATGGAAAAATACCCCAAATACCATGGGAAAATACCCCAAACCCATGGGTTTGAAACCACCATTTCACTTGTTACTTCTTCACATGCACCCCTTTATAAATATACTTGTAGACCTATATATATAAATCAATATTGGAAAGTTATGTGTATTGTAATATCGTAATATGAAATTAATTGAATCATTAATCCTTTGACATCAATGATAATAATTCCAATAGTGGAAAGTCGAGCACAAAGTTAAAATATGTATGATTCCCTAGATGGACATCAAGGAGGATTATCATCTATCTGATTCTTTGTTACTATCCATTCATGAGGCTGAAATTTTCACCTTGGTGGATCTAGAAGTGCAGTCTCTCCATGTTATAGGGAGGCATGGTTGGAATATCGGAAAGTAGTTAGGGTTATTAGGGAGTGAAGTGATGGAATGGTCACTCTATACTTGTAATTTGGTTTCCAATTTCTTTTTGTTAAAAGAAGAGGAGGAAGATGTTCTATGTTAGTCCAAAAATGCAGGAAAGGGTGAATACAATGCAAAACTGGGGTATGAGGCCATAATAGAGGTTAACTTCTCTAGAGAAAAACTATGGTGGAGGAGTATCCTTTGGAAAATCCATGCTCCACTAAAGTGAAAAATCACTTTGTGTCTAGCTCTGTCTAATAAACCATTAACATGGGAAAATGGTTTAAAGAGAGGTTGGGTCAGCCCAAGAAGATGTTCCTTATGAAAAGCAGACGAGGAGACAAGCTCATATTTGTTCACCTAGTGTCCCTATATCATTTAGGTTATGAAGCATGTGACGACATTTTTCAACCAAAAGCTAGTTGGACACAACAGGGTATGGACTCTTGTATGCAAGCTTGGATGAACGATAAGGAGGTAAAATATTTAAAGTATTTTTCTTGTATTGTGGTTAATAGTGTCTGGTGGGCATGCAACAATAGATTTCTATAGACTCATTCATTCCTCTAGAAATTGTGCAAATTGGATCATACACTTCGTGAAAGAATTCAAGATCATTGGAAAAACTAAAAGAACCTCAGATCCCAATCATGCTTGTTCAAGACTTGGACATTCTATGAGGTTTCTTCGATGGAGCTAGTCAAGGAAACCCTCCCTTTTGTGGGGTCGATGTCGTGTTGTTCATTAGTCAAAGCCATTATATACACATTTAGTATCCACTAGGCAGAGGCACCAATAATCGTGTTGAATTCATTTCTCTAAGAACATTGTTGGCTATTGCTCACGAAAAGGGAGTCAAAAAACTACAACTAATGGGGTACTCCAAGCTTGTTATCGATTGGGCCCTTAAAAGAGTGAAGGTGGAGAAATTGCACCTGGAACTGTTACTTCAAGATAGAAAGAATACTCGTCATTCCTTTGAGTGGCTCTTGTTCAAACAGATATATAGAGAGCTCAACTCAAAAGTTGATGAACTAAGGAAGCTCTTTCTCTTTCCACATGGGCATTTGGATTTTATGAATTTATAGATGACATATAATCAAAAGAAATGTAATTTTGGTTTTAATTTGTAATGTTGAATACAAGGAATATAGACCGTAAAGGTACTTTTTGTATGTATCTGTATATTGAATGTAAATAGATGAAATGTCCATTTTGCAAAAAAGATAGTAAAATAAGAACACATTTTTATATGATTTATAGTAAAATACAATAGAAGCTTATAAAAGTCATGAACAATCTCTACATGAAATCGTAATATGTATATTCAATGCTCATGAATATCAAAAAAAATCCTTTGAAAAAAAATAGATATCATTGAAACTTATCCATGTTTCATTGCTTTTTTTTTTAAATAATTTATTCTTTTATATAATAAATTTAAACATCATTGAAACCTATCTATACATCAATATTTTGTTCTAAACACATTTTTATACACATTTCATACATATTTATTACTATAAAAACTATATATTTATATGTATATTTATATAAAACTCAAAATTCTAAATAAATATAATTTTATAACTTCTTTAAATATTTCAATTACACTTATATATTCAAAACAAAATTTACAAAACATTTTAACATTACTTTGTATCAATACACTACTAAAAAAAAGTTAATTCATAATTCATGTTTTTTTAAATTTAAAATCCATCTTTAAGACCTTCAAAATGTCTTGGACATTGGATATAAAATGAATACACTACTAAAAAAGTTAATTCATAATTCATGTTTTTTTGGTTTAAAATCCATCTTTAAGACCTTCAAACATGTCATGGACATTGGATATAAAATGTTTTTCATATAGAGGATAACATTTTTAATACAAATGGGTTTTGTGACATAAACTATGGGTTTATGATTCATCTCTTAAATTTTACTCATATTCTATGTTTTCCTCTTTAAATTTATGTGAGATAAAGTCATTTTTATTGAGAAAAAATACAAATATTATAAATGGTTTTGTTTCTTAAACCATAGTTGGAGGGCTTAACTATTGGAATTTACCCTTAATATATATATTTTTTGGACTTAAAAATTTATTAATGTGAAACATAAATTTCAATTAAGGATTATTCCATTATAATGGATGGTTAGACTTGTAATTATTATTAACATATTATATATAATGAACATAAGGAAAAGAGAGTCCACAATAAAAATAACTAGGTAAAAGGACTCAAAAGGCATGACAATAAAAGTGTTGGTGATTTTAGTACCAAAGTGAAAGAGGATAGTAGTTTTAGAATTATGTTCATCTTAATATTATAGTGAAAGCTTGAGAGTAAGAATATTGTTATGAACATCACATAAATAACAACCACAAACTAAAAAGAATCCACCACAAAAATCACAAGAAAAATGTAGACCCCACAAGACATGATAGTATATATATTGGTAATCTTAATACTATAGTGAAGGGGGGAATGATCTTAGTACTAAAGGTACAAGAGGGAGGAGGGAAGATAGTAATCTCGATAATGAATAAGAGTCGAAAAAAAATAATTATTATAAACATCACATAAATAATAACCATAAGGTGAAGAAGACTCATCATTACAACCACAAGGAAAAAGGGTCCATAAAAAATAACACCATGTTCTTAGTACTAGAGTGAAATGTGTGATATGTGAAATGCATGATATTTAACATTGAAATTTCCAACAATGTTAGTATGAAAGAGGGAATGAGCTAGGATCAAATTGGCATTAGTATGAGAGTGAGGATGATATAGGATGGTGAACATAGTATTTTCTTAGTACCAACGTGATGGATAAAAAATAAGAGAATTATTATGGACATCCCATTTTCTTAGTCCGTGTGTAATGTCTTGCCACGTGTTTCATATGGCCGCCTTTCTGCTGGCTGGCGTTTCATTTTATGGCAGCCTTTTTGTGGCTTTCGATTTAGCTGGTACATGGATTTCTATCTTTCCCACTGATAGGCAAAGCATGATAAAGGCAGAATATTGTAGTCTGGTTTTATTCTGTGAGATTATCAGGGTTTTCAGTGTTCAGTATATGTATTCTATTTTTTAAGTTAAATAATGCAGTACTTTTCCAGGTTCATTACGGTTTTATAAGCTGACAGTCTGCTTGATTTTTATATATAATAACAATAAGAGTTAAGTTATTTCCATCTTAACTGCTCATGGGAATAGAATAATGCTGACTTATGTGGGGATCATGGAGTTGAATCTAAACCCTTAGCTTAGCGAGCTCAAGATCGAAATGACTTGGATAGTATTTACCAAATCATGGCCGAAGCACTGCTTCAAAGCTGAATGTTCATTAATATGGATGTTTATGATTATGTAAACTTTCATAGTATAGATTCATTTCAAATCGGAATCGGGATCTATAAGCTTTGAAATCTATTAAGCTTATACAGAGAACAAATTTTATTCATAGAGAGCAAAAATTTTATAGAGAGCAATATCTTAATTTCATGAACTTCTCCCGATATTCTTCATCTCTGGTGGAGGCTGTTGCTTTGAATTGTTATGAAGAGGTATTATTGAATAGATATTATTAAAACTTTCGACACTTTTAAATAACGGGTCTGCAAGTCTGGCTGACCAGGAAAGCATTAGACAAAAAAATCCTAATAAAATAAAATTTTTTATTAAGGCTTTATTGAAAGAAATCACCCGGTACAGTTTTGCTATTTGCACGACATATTTGGTTGGTATGTTAGAATTAATGATTATGTTGAGTTGGAGATTGGTTTGAAGATTTGTAGGAGGATATTGAGATATTCTCTCAACCTATCCCTCCAAGAATAGAGTTAGTTGGATCTGAATCCAGCTATATATGTAGCTATGTATGTGTGTAACAAACTATAATACAATCTATTTTTCTGTGTGTACTTCGTGTGTCTCACTGCTCTCATGATTTCTAACTTGGTATCAGAGCCTGGTCTGGCTTGATTCCCTCACGGGAAGGTCAGGAGAATGTGAGAGCTGTAATTGCTTATATTCTCTGTATGTAGGAGAGTATATATATATTGTTGTTTGAATTTCTAAAATTTCTGTGTGTAAGTCGTGAGGTTGTGCTGCTGTGTAAACCGTCATCCAACGCTGCCATTCA
>ML784980.1:265340-283674 GCA_009831015.1 Picea engelmannii | reverse complement strand
TCCTACAAAACTGTTGAAATTTATTCTTCGGGGTTATTTCACAGATGGAAGTATTTCAATAAGGTGGTTTAGTATCTAGACTCTTCTTCGGGGGTGTCAAGAATCTTTGATCCTACAAATTCATCAAAGATGGTCAGAAGTGTAAATGGGTCGAGAGGGAAGCTCGAAGTTGTGGAGAAGAAAGAGCGTAAATCTGGAGATTTCAGAGTGGGTGAGAGTGCTGATGAAGACCAGATCAGACAGAGATATATGTTGTAATTTGAGAATTGTAATATGTGGTTTATTTGTAATGTAATCATTAAGGGAGGGTGTTAGAATTAATGATTATGTTGAGTTGGAGATTGGTTTGAAGATTTGTAGGAGGATATTGAGATATTCTCTCAACCTATCCCTCCAAGAATAGAGTTAGTTGGATCTGAATCCAGCTATATATGTAGCTATGTATGTGTGTAACAAACTGTAATACAATCTATTTTTCTGTGTGTACTTCGTGTGTCTCACTGCTCTCATGATTTCTAACTTGGTACAGTTTTGCAATTTGCACGACAGATTTGGTTGGTACAGTTTTGCAATTTGCACGACAGATTTGGTTTCCAGTAATTGGATCGTGAAGATACAATCAAACTTGAAGAACCATGAAAATTGGTGCCTTTAGTATTTAAAAATATTTCTGAAAAACATCGTTGTAAGATACAATCAAACTTGAAGGTGCTTCAGTATTTAAAAATATTTCTGAAAAGCATCGTTGTAAGATACTAAGCGTCTCATTTAATTCAAGGGTTTTGATTGTACAACTGGATATTGGGAACCCTCCATTCATTAAATTTAAAATGATTCTACAGAAATATCTCAATGTATCATCAAATGTGCATGGCGAGCCTCCAAAAGCTAAATTAATTTTTTTTCAGACAGACAACCTAAAATGAAGTCACCTCCATTAGGGTCATTTCTAACAACTATGACCCTCCCCATGAAGCCAAGGCCGAAGCACTTCTTCAGAGATGAATGTTCATCATCTGATCGCTTCCGCAAACTATTCTCGATATGTATAGCATGAGTGTCGTTATGTGCTCCTTTCCATATCTATAGCATGTTATGTGAAATTATTAGATTTTTAATGATTTTGTATAGAGTGATTCCTATAGGGTTTCACCATCCACAACAGATTATTAGATTTTTATTTTATTTTGTATAGGGTGATTCCTGAAGGCGTTCACCATCCAGGGTGATTCCTGTAGGGTGATTTTTTTATGATTTTGTATAGGGTGATTCCTGTAGGGTGTTTTTATTATGATTAATGAGGATGTGCTAGTAGCGTATACCCAGATTATTCCAAATTCCATGCCGTGCAAATGCAATGGAAAAAAAATACAAAACACATCGGAATATTTGATGCCGTGCAAATGCGATGACGTCCCAACCTGTTTCGATCGTATGAAATGGTCCTCAACTAATTACTGGGTCAAAAATCCATCTACCCAGCTACGAGAAAACTCCATCTCTGTGTGAGGGAATGGTCCTTAGTTTCCTCTATGGTGATTATTGTCAATGACGTTGCAATTCTATGTATCGATCAATCGACAATAACATCATTAATAGTTCATCGTCATAGAATTTCAGGCCTTTTTCTTGTGTCTTTCTTCTGCCATCGGATCGATAACGGGAGGTTCAGTTTTTACAGAATGTCGAATATAAGCAGCATGGAAGCTGGAACTGGAACATCATGGTTTTCTGGACTAGATTGGGATCATGCATTCAATAGTCTGCCGCATGTAGATTGGGATAGTAATTCCGCAGCAATAGAACAGTTGGACGTGGATTTCGATGCAGTCGAATGGTCGTTATGGGATTACAACAAGGGCTGCTCCGTTAATAACCTATAGTTGCCAGAAGACTTGCAGTCAATTGAAGAGTATTTAATGGATACAGATCTCCAAGATGACAATAATAACATCGAGGGAGATCCAATATCGGGTCGTCAGAGTGATGCCATTGTCCTGCAATGCCCAATAGACAATGAGCATCCAGCCTCTGTAATTGCGGGGGATCAACTACTTTCTGACTGTGCTGTCACGGCCTCTACTAGGTTTATCAGATGCTTCATCAGCGTAAAGCTCTTGGCCTTCGGCTCGTTCTCTGCCGGAGAGTTCCTCGCATTCTCCACTCTTCTTTTTATTCTCTTGCTTGCACATCCCTCTTACCATGTTTTCTTTTGTCTCATAAGGAAACACGGGTCAGTTTAGGCTTGTGGTACTTTGGGCTGATCTTCTGCAGCTAGACCATGCTTCTATTCATGGGGTGGTTGATGGTTCAATCACCGTTCCTTTTTTCATTAACTGATTCCTCCTTAGAAAGCAAAGGAGTCAAGGCTTCACCCCCACAGTCAATTATTGGCAATTCAAACAATAATGCATTTACATTGTTCCCATGCCACAACATGGTAATCATAATTAATGATTAATTACAAGTTGGGGGATGTTCATTTTAGATATCATTAGAAAAGAAGAAATTGTATTATATATTGAGGCATTTTGTTTAAGGGTGATATTTCTATCAAAATACTATAAAAGCAACAAAGAGGCCCTACTTGCATCATAGGCCTCTAAGAACATGACAATCTAGCATAATTGCATCCATTGCTTATAATTTAAGTTAAGATGTTTATGATTTGGAGATTCTCAAGATCCATAGAAACACAAAATTAAATGAAATTACTCATCAAGACCACCAAGTATGTTGTTGTTATTGAGGATATTGATTGTTCACTTGATCTCTAAACCATGCGAAAATGCATGAAAGACTAGGTTGTTAGAGCATAATCCCTAATGCATAGGTTTGATGATAATAAAAACTACCTTCTCCCCAGTCTTCTTAAAAATCCCACCCAGTTATAAAAATGTTGTTCCAAGCACTAGTGCTACAAAGAATACACCTCCTTGATCTTGGGATTGGGATGAGGGAGGAGGAAAGAGAGTTACAGGGCATTCTCAAAATATTTACAAAGTATCATCACAATGAGGTCAAATGATACACCTCCTTGATATTGGGATTGCGATGAGGGAGGGAGGGGGAAAGAGAGTTATAGGGAATTCTCAAAATATTTACAAAGTATCATCACAATGAGGTCAACGTTTCTAGAAACAAGAACGAGATAACAAAAGAAATGGCATTAAGGAAAGTGTCGAAGGAAAAGATAACAAAGTAAAGGGCATTATGGTGAATGTGAGATTAAAAAAGGTGAAGTATGTAAACTAAATGAAATTCCAATTCCTATATTGATAAGAATCAACAATGGGGGGGGTTCACAAATACAAGGTGTCTAAGCTTCTTTGGTAAGATTTCAATAAGTGACACATAAAATAATGCATAAACCAATACAATTGGAGGATATTTATCTATGTGTGAGTTGTGTGATGGATTTAATGTTGTGGAAGGGTACACCATAAGAGGGAATATATAAGAGCCAACTAGAACATAAATTATATTAGTCTTTAAATTCCAAAGGAAAATGTTGTGTCGAAGTGAGGACGTTGATGGGTTATTAAAAATGTGACCCTTCTTTTGACATTTTATTATATTTGTTGTCCTAACAAATGATTTCAAAAATTCACATTTTTCTTGAAGGGTGTTTTTTGAATTACCTTTATAACACAGGTTTGAAGGCCTTGAAAGAATTAGAAAGACTTCAATTTTGATCGTTGATAAGTATCATTATAATTCAATATTGATAGTTGATAAGTATCCTTATAATTTAATAGTTTGTTTGAATGGTTAAGAAATAGGTGTTGGTTAAAAAAAATTATAATACTTTAAGTCGTTGTGATAATATTGTAAGGAATAAACACCCCATAAGTAAATTCGTTCACGATGTATCTTCAAACATCTCAAACTAAAAGCTCACTTGCAAGATATTAATATTAACCTAAAAATTATATAACTACAACCAAATTTTTAGGTCCATAGGTGTATACTTATTGGAAATGGGCACATTTAATAGGTTTTTAATCCTTAATGTGTTTTTTATGGACATGATTAAATATGAATAGGAACAGAAAAAAAGTGCAGTCTCTGCATGCTATAGGGAGGCAAAGAGAGCCCACAATAAAAATAACGAGGCAAAGAGGACCAAGAAGGCATGACAATAAAAGTGTTGGTGATCTTAGTACCAAAGTGAAAGAGGATGGCAGTCTTAGAATTATGGGCATTTCAGTGAGGGAGGATGTCCATCTTAATACTATAGTGAGAGCATGAGAGTGAGAATATTGTTATGGACATCACATAGATAACAACCACAAACTAAAGAGGGCCCACCATAAAAATACGAGGCAAAGAGGACCCAAAAGGCATGACAATAAAAGTGTTGGTGATCTTAGTACCAAAGTGAAAGAGGATGGTAGTCTTAGAATTATGGGTATTTCAGTGAGGGAGGATGTCCATCTTAATACTATAGTGAGAGCATGAGAGTGACAATATTGTTATGTACATCACATAGATAACAACCACAAACCAAAGAGGGCCACCATAAAAATCACAAGAAAAATTTAGGCCCCACAAGGCATGATAGTATATGTGTTGGTGATCTTAGTACTATAGTGAGGGGGGGAAATGATCTTAGTACTAGAGGTACAAGAGGGAGGGAAGATAGTAATCTAGGTAACATAGCAAGGGTCGAAAAAGGATGATTATTATGGACATCACATAAATAATAACCACAAGGCAAAGAGGACCCATCATAACAACCACGAGGAAAAAAGGGCCCATAAGGAATGACACCATAAGTGTGATGATGTTCATAGTACTAAAGTGAAATGTGTGATATGTGAAATGCATGATATCTAACATTGAAATTTCCAACTATGTTAGTATGAAAGAGAGAATGAGCTAGGATCAAATTGGCATTGGCTTTAGTATGAGAGTGAGGATGATATAGGATGGTGAACATAGTATTTTCTTAGTACCAAAGTGATGGATAAAAAAAGAGGATTATTATGGACATCACATAAATAATAACCACAAGGAAAAAATGACCCATTATAACAACCACAAGGAAAAGAGGGCCCAGAAGGCATGACACCATAGGTGGTGATGATCTTAGTACTAGAGTGAAAGGAGTGATACATGAGATGCATGAGATATGATACTTAGATTGTTGACGATGTTATTACAAGAGGGACATTGGGATAGGAATCAAATTGTTAATGATTTTAGTATTAGAGGGAGGATGATCTAAGATGGCGATCGTAGTATTTTCTTAATACCAGAGTGAGCGAAAATCTCATAAGGTATGGCACACAAAACTAGAATGATTGACGATGTTAGCACAAGATGGAGGATGATGTTAGTACTATTTGAGTGCCAAAGTGATGAAATATTTCCATATTGATACTAAATGGAGGAGGAAATATTTTATCACATCAACCAAGGGTCAGGGAGGATGGTGATCTTAATACCCAAAGAAGGCCCCACAAGGGAGGATGGTACTATCGCATCAACCAAAGGCATGACATGATGGTGATATTAATACTATTTTAGTACCAAAGTGAGGTAGAATGGTGATCTTGGTACCAAAGCACTACTAGATATGGATGTACCAAAGAGAGGGAGGATGTTATGACTTACATGCAAAACCTAGCTTTCCAATTGACTAATTCTTTGATTCATGGAAATCCTTATTGTTATTGCACAGTTTGTAGTTTTGGAAAATCTCAACCCAAGAAATAAGTGTGTGACACAACTGAGGACACCTATCACTATCACCTCAATAGATATCCCCCTCGTTTTAGTGATGGACAAGTCCAACACAAGGGAGGATTCCCAAGTGACCCTAGGGGAACTACAAGGGTAGAGGCAAAGGGCTAAAGGAACCACCCCTATAGGTCACGACTAGACGGTATTGAGGCTTGTTGGAGGATGATTACAAGTCAAGGAATGGGCTCCCAATTGACAGTACCTGCAAAACATATGTTAGACAACAACAACAAAAAGATAATATATGATGAATAAGCCCCGAGACAAGAGGGAAATCAACAAGAAACCTTGCTTTCCCAAAAATGTAGAATATAATAGTGATATATCAGAAAAAATAGAATTATAACAGCTGCAAATTAGACCATCGAAATCAGCATATGATATTAGATAAGAAAGCTTGCAATTAGTAAACAATTTTCCAATGCTTAAACCAAGATTTTGACGTCAAAAGAGGGTTGTAAAAGAGTGTTATCAACAAATAATTATGACATCCCTATGGATGTAGAAAAAAAAATTTACAACAAAAAATTCTAACCACTCAATCAACAAGTAATCCACCCAAACAATAGCCCTTTAATAGTAGATTAATTATCACAACTTACAAGCAATTTTCAACTGTAGAAAAGTAGAGAAATTGTATGAGAAAGAGTGTTTTGTTGCAACCCTAATAGTTGTCGCTTAATGTTTATTACAAAAAAATAGTCACTTGAAAAATTAAGATGCCCTTGAAGCATAAGAGATTCTAAAGCATATAAAATTCAAATCCAACTTGAACAATTCCAAACCATCAATTTTCATGTTTACCAATGCAACAATTAACAATATTCAATGTAAAGATTAGTGCCTTATTATTGGGTGAATGGAGTCTCTTCCTTGGAAGACAAACCAAACAAAGAGGAAGAAGATGTTTTTGTTGAGAGTTAAACCCTTATAAAACCCAACAACAATCCTTCCAAATCGTCTAGTGTGGAATCTAAGATGAACTAGGGTTTAATGTTTCTCTAGGAGTGTAAACCCCCTTACTTCCTAGAGAAAACAAACCATATCCAAGCCTTGCAAAAAGGGTGTAAAACCTCTTACTCCTTGTGGCGAGCCTTGTAGCCTTTCAATAACAAAGAAAAATAAATTTTGGTGGAGGGTGTAACCCCTTTTACTCCTCCTAGGCTTTTAGATATTTTTCTTTAATTTAAACAAGAAAAACAACAATAGATTGCAGAAATTACTCACCAAATCCAATAGAAAGCATGCAATAAACCCTTACTACCAAGATATCATCCACAATTTTCCAAAGAAACACCATCAAGAGAAGTCTCTAGCCTTTATTGCTCCAATAGATAAGAGTTGCATCCATTTTGACAAGAAAATAGAGATAGTGATTTGTCCAAGAGGGCCAAAATTTCATTCCAAGAGTGAAAATATCAAGTGATGAGTTATGTTCTTGTGAAAAAAGACTTGCCTCTATTTATGTATGAAAACCCAAAGCATAGTTTGTCCACATTACAATTAAATCCATAATTTTAGGCTAAAACCTAAGTTACAATGTTTAATTAGCAAATTGTTCTGCTATTTTTTCCTACATAGGATACAAAATGACTAAAAATAACAAAATAATGGCACATAAGCCCATAAAACTCATCTCCAAGGTGGCACGTGTGATCATAAGCTTCCAAAGGCTAGGACGGCATGCTAGAAATGTGCCACGTCACCCCCAAATCAAACAATAGATCAAGGCTTCAAGCCTACAACACCACCAAGTGCATATAAATGGTAAAACTTCCCCTCAAAATTCTGACATCATGCTCCAAGGGAGGGAAGTTTGGGCATAGGAGGGTAACATCATATCTCCTGAACATACTTCTGGGCTTTCTCCAAGTGATAGAGACATCTCTGAAGGTGTGATGTTCATCATTGTTGGCCTCAAATGAGTGGAGCACAAAATTCATCAAGTGGGTTTCATAGCCCCTATGAAGGTCCAAGTGGCTTAGTACCTCCATGAATATCTTTCATCAGGGAAGGTCCCACAAAGAAAAGAAAATATGCCCTCCAAGGGTCCACAAGTCATATGAATCATGTCAAGTAAGCCACATTTAATAAAATAACCACCCAAGAAAGTGCATTAAGTCCCCCCTTTTCAAATTAAACAAATGCTCAAAGACCTTATAAACTTTGCCAAATTTAGGTATGGGAGGGGTGTCATGGTGCCCTATTGGGTAGGCCAATTCCCAAGTGAAGGAATGTTTCCCAAGAAGACACTCTCTAGGCCATGTAGTGAGTATGAGGTGGATTGGGGTAGTACTTTTGGGCATGGGGTTCTTGACATATCAAGGGCTCATATTGTCTCATGTATGGGTGCCTTTGTGGAGGGTGTGCCACATCCCTTCATTTGCAATGCAACATTTTCCCAAGCCATTTATTTACCTTTCATTTTTTATGGTCCGAACATTGAGTGTTATGTGCAATGGAAAGTAAAAGAGCACCGCAATGCCACTTGAAGTTAGAACACATTGAGTTCCATATGCAATGGAAATTAAAGGACATCACAATGCATTCCCCCATCAAGCGAGACATTTTATAATTTGTTTTATTTCTAAAGGTTCTTCATTTTTATGGAGAAGTGTTTCATTGCTCTCAGGACCTTAGGGCGAGCATATAGAAGGATAGGTTATGGATTTTGATTTTTACAATGCTAGCTACAACACCTCTCGGCCTTCAACCCCTTCTTCCCATGAAATCAGGTACAATCCCTTCTTGGGGTCAATGAACCCAAAAACCAAAAAGATGAGGAAATAGAGGGGAAGAAGTATGGAAAGTGATAAGTATGAGTGGGAATGGTACGATGACCCTTCAAGGAAACCCTAGTAGAAACCCTTTTCCTGAGGGTGACAAACTTACTAGGACACCTTGCCAACCACCAAGATGAAATAAGGCAAAATATATAATTCCCAAGAAAACATTATATAATCAAGAAAGAACCCTTTGCAGCATGTTCAAATGCTTCAATTATTAAAGTGACACTTACCATGAGACTGGACTTGTTACCTCATGAAGCAAGACCTGCTATCATTTCCGGGCCAAACTGGTGTGGCGGACATTGTTGTGTTGTTGATGATGAATGGTGATATGTGGTGGAGATGAGGAGCTCTATCGGCTCAATGTGGGCTCAGTTGATCATCTAGCTCTCGACACTCCATGTCTTGCTACCCACGGGCCTCAAAACACCATCTCCTTAGTTACCCCTAGGTTGAGGGGGTAGCACTTATTAACCAAGCATTATTTATATCACAATTTTTATAAATTTAGAATTATTCAAAATACACCATCAACACACATACAACTAAAAGGATGAGGGTACTAATATGGAAACAAACAATTCATGATAATTTGATAAGATATAAAACCAATGCCATGTGCTAATCATGAAATTGAAAGGGTTAATGTAACAATATCATTCAAAAAAGCCAACAATTCTCTTGGTTGATATGGCTCTACTTTGGTGGTAAAGGTTCAACCTTATATGCCCAAGAATTTTTTGATTGGATATGCAGGATTATGATCATGTTGATTTACATGAAGAAACCCACACCAAAGGGGTAGAACCCCATTTCGGAACCAGTCGATGATGATCCACCGATTCTACTTCATAAGATCTGCTACGCCCGGCAGCGTATATTTTGCATACGACATATTGTCGTTGCTTATACTACCTTCACCATAACCACACTCGAGAGGTAGGTAACAACGTTGATTTTCTGTTATCATCTGGGCCACACGCAATATTGAATTGCCATATGTAATTCAATATTACAATCCCCTCCTCATGGGACGGCAGGACCTCTTTCAGTCCTTTCAAATCCGTTTCCTGGAACGAAAATAGGATCCCCATAGAGCTTGCGCATTCCGAAAGCCTTCTTCCGGTGTGCCCAGAATAAAGCAGACATTCCTCTGCCCATTTGATTGCTGTGATTCTCAAATGACCAACATCATAATTTCCATTATTCCTCAGGGCTTCCATTAATGGCGGCCATTGCATGCCTTCCATTATATCAAAGTCAATAACATGGATTCCCACGTCATTAGCACCGCCAGCCGGCGCTACTGCTTCCAGAATGCATTGGTTAGCAGTGAAGTGAGGTATTTGTATGTAAGGATAAGCTGCATGCAGCAGCTTTAAAGCTCCCAGAAAATGGTCCTTAGTGCTCTTACCATTGGGCTCCATATGGGCGAGGGAATTCACATTAGAGTGAAGTAGAGCATCGAAGAGATAGTAAGCCACTCTCTCCATGGTGGAGCCTGTGGGAGAAACCAGCCCTCGTAACCTGCAGAGTATGACCTCCACTACATCTTGTGCTCCCTGCGACATTACCTCTGCGCGTGCTGTCAGGAGATGTACAAGCCTCAAGCCTTTGCATTCCATCTCCTCGAGGGCGCCATGGTCGACGTCGACAGAGGACGGGGATGGCATCACTCTGATGGAGTTTAGGGAGCATTCCCTCTCACGGAGATGGAGTTTTCTGGTAGGTGGATAGATGGAATTAGTTTGAGAATGCGTTTTTCTCGCTAGAATTAGTTTTCCAGACGTTGAGATGGCTGGGGGGACCTGCACAATGAAGTGATCGAGACAGGTTGACTTTCATTTCATACGACATCACGGTACGTCATCGACTATCTATGTAGAGGAATTAGTTGGTTTGAATAATCCGTGAGGAATTTACTTATGGGGTGTTTATTCCTTCTCATTAATGTTATCATAATGAGTTAAAGTTTCATCAAAAATTTGAACCAATTTACCAGGACGCGTTTTGACAAGCCACTAACTCCATGGGTTAGGCTTCTAACTCTATTGGCTGGCTTTATTCTATCTCTAGTTACTGAAATGATACGAGTCAATACGTGAAAGGTGGTAGAACCCCATCTCTTTACCATGCTTCCCCATTCTCTTTGGCAGGAGGACGGCAAGGAAGGCCAGGAACCAGGTTTGAATAACTTATCTCTTCCATTCAAATAAACTATTAAATTATCATTATGTCGCTTACACCCACTGATAATGGGCATAATTAATGATCTTTTAATCTAAAAATCTAATTTGATGGCTAGCAATAAAAGATGCTAGCATATTTTTCCTCATCCTATCAAGCACAATTAATAATTTTTTAACCTAAAAACCTAATTTGATGGCTAGCAATAAAAGATGCTAGCGTATTTTTCCTCGCCCTATCAAATCAATGAATAGGATTTATTGTTCATAACTTCCTTGCATTTATGAATGCATCCCTTAACCTGTTTACTTTTTCACATTTACTTAATCATATTAAGAAATCAATGTAAAACCATATGATTGTCATGTTTGGATGATCAACAAGAATTAATATATGTGCACATTTTTATTGTCACATTTACATGATTAAACCGCGGATTGAAGTGTTGGAATGTGAACCGCCTCATGCCACGTTTGGAGTGTGAATGGCATTTGTTTTTTATGGAGTGTGGGAGTCTGAACCACTTGATGTCGTAAATAAAATTATGACGTTTTGTTTCATATTATGACCATCTCAAATGCCCAGGAAAAACTCTGCATTATTATGACATGATAATTTCGGGGACGCCCAAGAAAAAAGTCACTTTGTCCAAGGATCAATTGAGCCTCTTGGAAGAAAGCTTCATCAAGTCTGCTCTCAATCCAGTACTAATCCATTCTCTCAATTCCCAATTTCTAGTTTATTGCTTCATCAGGTTTGTTAATTATTTCGCCATGGTTTACTGTTACTATAATGGCATAATTAGTTTATTGTTGTCATGCAAGTTAAATCTGCAACTGTGTCAAGTGGAAGTGTGGATTCAGAACCGGATATTGCCTAAGTCTGCATCTTTAACATAATTATAAGTTCAGGAAATCTAACAAAACATTAGCAAGGAGAATGCCTAAATCCTCATCTTAACCTAACTTCAAGCGGCAATGTAAGAGAAGAACAACAAGGTCAGCTTTTAGCTATATCTATGTATACTTTTTGCGTATATCAGAAATGTGTTTTTTCCCCTTTACCTGAACTTATCGCGTATATTGCTTTGTTTTTCTATTTAAATTTGGTTAACTTTAGATTTAAATGTGGTTAAAACTCATTCAAAACTATGTTGAAAGTGAAAATTCCCTCAAAGCTCTATGTTAAATTTTGTTTTAAATGTCGTAAAAATTCATTTAAAACTATGTTCAAAGTGAAAATTCCATTTTTATTTGACAATTTTCAGATTTAATGATGTTTTAATCTCAAATATAGTTTATATGGACACTATTTAATAGAATATTCTTCATCCTCACAAGAAATTAAAAATTAAGATTTTATGAATTATCTTTATGGCATATCAAAACATGGTCGTTAATATTATTGAGATTGATTAGTAATATTAACTTGATAATAATGATCGATTATTTACTGTAGCAAATAAATGTTGTTATTCTTGTTTTCAGTGCATCACCGCAGATTTTCCTGTGCATGGGTTTTAACTGTGTGCACGATGTTCTTTTATTTTTTTCTTATGCCTCAGCGGGGTTTCTTTTATTTTTTTCTTGTTCCTAGGTTTTAACTATGTACGGCGAGGTTTTAACACCATGTGTGAGGTTCTTTTTTTTTCATGCACCTGGGTTGGGTTTGAACTAGTTTTAACTGTGTGCACAGGGTTTTCACCAGTCGACTTTGCGACTATGCTAGTGATACTTGCAAATGATTAAAATTGAACTTGAGTTTAAATTTATTCTAGAAGGATAATTCAAAAAACATTTTTAAAAGAAATAGTAATTTTTTAAAATTACTTGTCATGTATGAAGGACATAAAATATAATAAAATGTCAAAAGAAGGGTCATGTTATTAATAACTCATCAATGTCTTCACTTCTAATGCTTGGTTCGCCAATGAATATTGGTTCATCACACAATATTTGTCTTTGGCATTTAAAAACTAAAACAATCTCTATTATAGTTGGCTCTTATCTATTCCATGTTATGGTGTACCCTTCCACAACATTAAATCCGTCACATAGCTCACACCTAGATAAATATCATCCAATTGTATTGGCTTACACATTATTTTATGTGTCACTTATTGAAATCTTACCAAAGAAGCTTAGACACCTTGCCTTTGTGAACCCCCACTTGAATTCATGTGTTATGAGCATTGTTGATTCTTGTCAATATAGGAATTGGAATTTCATTTAATTTACATACTTCATCTTTTTGAATCTCACACTCACCATAATGCCCTTTACTTTCTTATCTTTGCCTTCGACACTTTTCATAATTCCATTTATTTTGTTATCTCGTTCTTGTTTCTAGAAACATTGACCTCATTGTGATGATAATTTGTAAATATTTTGAGAATTCCCTATAGCTCTCCCCCCCCCCCCCNATCCTTTGTAGCACTAGTGCTTGGAACAACATTTTTAAAACTGGGTGGGATTCTTAAGAAGGCAAGGGAGAAGGTCACTTAATTTTTGTTATCGTCAAACCTATGCATTAGGGATTATGCTCTAAAATCCCATTCTTTCATGCATTTTCACATGGTTTTAGAGATAAAGTGAACAATCAACATCCTCAATAAAAATAGCATACTTAGTGGTCTTAATGAATAATTTCATTTAGTTTTGTGTTTCTATGAATCTTGGGAATCTCCAAATCATAAACATCATAAGTTAAATAATAAGCAATGGATGCAGTCATGCTAGATTGTCATTTTCTTAGAGGCCTATAATGCAAGTAGGGCCTCTTCATTCCTTTTATAATATTTTGATAGAATTGTCACCCTTCAACAAAGTCCTCAAGTTATACTACATTTTTTTCTTTTCTAATGAGATCTAAAATGAACATGACTCCCATGGTTAAGTAGGATTGGGGTAGTCAAATCTCAATAGAGCGATCAGTTTCGATGGGCCTTGTTCTGTATGATGACCCAGGTTCGAAACTCGCTGCTATCAAGAGGAGACACCAAAAAATCCAACCATGTTAAGAGTTGGTGTGGCCCAAATCGGGTGTGATCCCTAGGTGTTTTCGACGGCTTAGATGCCCCTAGGTCATGGTTTCTTAGCCACATGCTAGTCTCGCAAGTCATGAACACACTAGCAAACAAAACAAAAAATAAGATTGGGGTATGCTCAAAATACAAACATAAGATACAATGCTCATGCATCATATGAATACATAGTTTACATTCTTTTCTGTATCATTTTTTGTATTGGGGTTCACAAAAAATAATTGACTTTGTAATCATGTCTAAAATTTTATATTGTTGTTTCTAACGTTTTGAAATTCATGCAAAGAAAACTTGACTCAATGATGATGATGATGATGATGATGATGATGATGATGATTATAACCCATCAAAACATTATATTTGAAATTACAAAATATGCTTATTATTACTTTCTATTGGTATTTGAAGTTGGACTATTTACACTTCTCATTTTATACAACGCCACAATTGAAATGATAGCTTCTAACTTTATCACAATTTTATTGGGTATTTGAACCTAAACTATTTAAACTTGGACAAAGAAAATGAAATAACTATTGAACTATTTAAACTTGTACAAAGAAAATGCAATAACTACCTCCCAAGACTTCTTATTTCCTGAGGACTTAGTTAAGGGACCGTTCCCCACACATTGAGATGAGTTTTCTCATTGATGGGAAAATGAACAATGACATGATCAAGATAGGTGAAATTTCATTTCATATGACATCACGTTTGGGACTTCAGCACATCTCGAAGGCATAGATTTTGGGCAAGAAATATCCAGCCTGTTGTGGAGTCTTTAAGACTCTGCAAACGGGATGGTCGTGCAACCAAGCTCATGCATTTCATCCATGCTCCCATCCACATATTCCTCACCATGAAGTATGGCCATCCTGTCACCACCCACCTGCGCACATATTTTGGTTGCTACAAACTCCAACAACTCCAACCAATCTTCCCGTCAGCCTCTCTCAAGCAAACAATGTTAACCCATGGTGTTCACCCACCACGGCTCCCTTATGGTGTCCCACTTCCCAATGGACAGTAAGATGGCTTCTATCAGGGACAATTGTCGAAATAATCAAATTTAATTGAGTTGGTGAATTTAAATTTTGAAATCTAAATGGAGGGAATGGCTCCCTGCACCATTCACCTAGGGGTTTTCAGGGACATATTAGGAAGCCTAATAGGAATCCAAGACAATCGATTACTCTAAACAGTGAAGGGTGTAAAAGAGATATGCATCCATCTTTCAAGGGAAATCTTGATGGATTCCAGGTTTGGTCGATGACTCTAATCAAGTAAGAAATGAAATCATTGTCTCTTTATTATTTTGATCGGGTAAGCAATGAAGGCATATCAATGGCCCATAATTTATGTTATGCAAATCCAAGTAAAATATAAAGTCCAAGTCTGGGCTTCTCACAATTTCTATGCGAGGAAAGTGAACATTTCCCACATATGTATCAACGGATAAAGGAGTAGAGCGCTCTTGCACGAGAAGGATATTATGCTTCTCTTGTGGATTTTTTTATTTTGCAATGGAGTTCTTGCAATATCATATTTGCAAGGCTCTGTTTTTTTTTAAGAAAGAGAGATTCATACTGAGATATTGTTCTGTTGTGGGGGCGATGCAGGCAAAGGCCATAATGGTGGCGACTGGCAAGTAAAAGATTTATTTTACACAACTATAACTATACAAACTTTCTCCACCCGGATGGGGTGCCACTTGGAAAGAGGAGGGGGACAGATGGCAAGGATAGATGGCGGGGGGAGTTATTATGCCAAGTCGCCACCCCCAACATATTAACTTCCTATGGCATACACCATGAGGAGAGTTAATTCAGTGCTCCTGGCGGAGCTCTTAAATGAGCGATCCAGCCAGGCTACCAGTACCAATCACTTGCATCAATCTCGTTGGCCTTCAATGGCGATGGGAGAGGCAGTTATGGCTCCTCGCAGCGTTAAAGGTAACCCTGGTGCGCATTTCTTCCTGTTTTTCACCTGCTATGATCATTGCACAGAGCTCCTCGTCCCTCCTGGATTCATAGCTTGCACTCTGTGCATCCTCCTGGCCTCCTTTTTCCATTACCGCTCCCCCATCACCCCCTCTCATCCCCTCCACCCCTTGGTTCCTCCCACCATGCCCCGAGAGCGGGGAAATCCCAGGTGGGGCACCAGAAAAATGAATGCCCTCACCCGAGCCACCAGACTTATAGCCTCTCAGCGAGCTCTAATTTCTCATTTCAGTCGCTCCCATAGCCACACCAAGAGCACTCATACGACCCTGCGCGCTCCAAAAATGGAGACCACGTCCCCCTCATTTCAGACACAGACTTCCCTATGCACTCTAAAACTGGCATTCTCCACCGTCGCCTCTGCATTTTCAAGTTATCACTTTGAAGGAAGAGGCACCTCCACACCTCAGCCTCAACATCGTCAAAGAGGAGGTGACACCTCCAGTTTTGCACCTAGGCCCGAGCTCGGTGAACGTGATAGTGCCACCCTTAGAGGTGCGCCTCCACACTGCCACCAGCCTTCTTGCCCCTTCGGTTCTCAAGTCAGGAGAGCCTTACTATGGGGACGAAGGTTGTATCGTGGAGGAGGAAATCCCCCCAAGATGGCAATTGACAGGTGCAGGGAAGGATTCAACTGCAACATAAGACACAAGCATGGACAAAGGAGAGTAGAGCTCGCACTCTACCTATCATCTGGCAGAGGAGCATCTTGAGCTCCTATTCGACATCCGACAGTAGCAGGACGAACAGGTGCATGGCCAACGGATCATCAACCAACGACTAGACTTGTTGTTTGAGGTGTCCACAGAAGCCCCAACGCAAGCCCGCTGACCAACTTGCAAGCAGAGATTCATCCCGACATACACCTCTCATGGATATCCAGGCTCTCCAATGGCTTGACGCGGCTCACTCCAGGTCCCAGTTTTTTGGTTAATTACAGATTTAGAATGGACAGTGATAAGATAGTTTTCACTCTTTTTTCTAGTTGTGTAATTCTCTTAGTTATGGCGACTCTTAATGAGGCCAGCCCTAGGCTAGTTAGATGGAACAGGGTTCTTGTAGAAACTATCAGTGCTCTGCACAATTTTTGTAAAATATTTTTCAGACGTGATAGACACATCATCACTTGGAGCCACCTGTTCTGGTTTCCCTCATGTGGCAGAACAGGTGGCTGCCAAGCATCGCACAGTTGTATACTCGTGATTTAATATAAGGTCCTTCTTTTATTTACAAAAAAAAAAAAACTATACAAACTTTCTCACTACAATCATAATTTAACCCGAGGATGGTCTGGCCTATATATGTTAGTTATTCATCATCTGGATTTAACATAGTTACCAACTTAACGAGAACTCTACAAAGTTCTCGTTTTTTGGGGGGTCGATTTTTTTACCCCGTTTTTAAAAATGGTGCTATCGGTAGCACCCCCCTCCCTTTTTAGGTGGTTTTTTGATATTTTAAATTTTCTAATACATAAGGTTTCCACTTTTTTGTTTTTAAATGCTTGTTTTTTCAGTTATTTTCAAATTGTTCAAATTTTTTATTTTTTATTTTTTTCTTAATGGTGTTTTTTCATCTATTTTCAAACTTTTTTATTTTTATTTTTTTTTATTTTTATTCAGTGTTGTTTTTAATCATATTTACATGCTCAATCCAACGTTAAAAATGGTGTACACCATTTATTTATTTTAAATTAAGATTTTTCATGTAATTATGTGTCCTTAATTAAATTATGGTTCCATATTTTTTAAATATAGTGGAAAATATCATTTTTAACACATTGTTTTACCTTTACTTCAATACATACAAAATAATTGTAATTAAATAACACTATTTGTAAATATTTACCAAAAATATATAATTCATTTTTTTTGGATCAACTAAAAACTAAAAAAATAATAATATAACAAAAAGAATTGAAAAAAAAAAAAAGACATTTTAAAAACAAATTTATATTAAAAAAAATCATTGAAGAAAAACCTAAAAAATTAAAGAGGAAAAAAACCATAAAATTAAAAATATATATATCAAAAGTAATAGAAAATGAGAAAAAAAAATTTTAAAAGGTAAAAAAAAATTATAGCACAAAAAAACATTGAAAAGGCGGAAAAAAACCCAAAAAATTTAAAAATATATATAAAAAAAAACTCAAATTAAAAAACCTAAAATTAAAATTTTAATACAAAATTTAAAAAACAATTAACAAAAATAAGTTAGAACCGCATTAAAATTACAGCAAAAAAGTTAAAATTTATATAAAAAATCTTTTAAAATAACATTTAAACGAAAAAAAATCATTAATATATTAAAAAAATTCAAATTTATATAAAACATATATGTTTTATGATGATGATGATTAACGTCCACTAAGACTGAATTGGTCTATCAGACCTTAAGAGGGTAAGTGATTACTTGTGATTCTTCAGAATTTTGTTTCTGTGCTCAAAAAGCATTAAGAGAAGCTTTCCAAGATCACCATACTTTTGTTGAGTTAAGAGGTTAGGAAGGTTGGTAGTGTGATAAATATTTTGAAAATGAGATCTAATATGGGTATAGGCTGGACAATC
>ML784980.1:240588-262687 GCA_009831015.1 Picea engelmannii | reverse complement strand
TTCTTCAACCCCTCCTTCTTGGGTTGATTGTTTATGTTTTTCCATTTCTTGAATTCTATCCTTCATTGTCTGCAATTCACTCTTGAACCCTAAGAATCTATCCTCTATTTGAGTTTGAATGGTATCTTTAATTTTTTTATCAAGCATTGCCTCTAGCTCTATTAGGAGTATTACGTCTCTTTATTCACTCTTTTTTTCTAATGTTTCTAACTCTATTTGGATTTTGGCATCTCTCTCTTCTCTTCTTTTTTCTATTGATTCCATATAATCGTAAAGGATCTCTAGGGTGATTTTGGGGGGCCTCCCCTTGTTAAGATTATTTTTTGGAATAGGTGGTGGAGTGCTCATATTGAAAAGAAGAGAAAAAAGATGTAAAAAATATTATTATGGATTGACTTTATCTCTCAAATCAAATTTTACTTATGAAACTCAAAATAAATAAAATATATTTAAATCTCTTTACATAAAATTAAAATTGAATCAAAGTAAAAAGTGACTCGCCTCATTTCAGATATCCAAATGCTCAACCCAGAAGAAGCCAAAAATAATTTCTGAAAACCGCAAAAAAGTCTGGAGAAACTACAGAGATTATTCTAAGTAAAAAAGGTAAAAACCAAAAAGAAGTATTATTCTCGTTCAAAACCCTAGAAATATAAAACATATATAATATGTGTTTTATAATAATAATAATAATCTATTTTTAAGGTCACGGCCAAGCCACACCAAATTGGTGTATGAGACCCCCTTGTTTGTGGGACAAGGGACCCCCCTCCGCCCAACAATTTGACTGGTAAAGTCTACGGAGGTATACATACCCTAACCCACTATGGATTTGAACTTATGACCTCTTAAGAGGAAACACATGTTCTTAACCATTAGGCCCACTCAAGTTGTATCATATATTATGTTTTAATATTAAAACATATATATATATATATATATATATATATAGATAGATAGATAGATAGATAGATAGATAGATAGATAGATAGATAGATGTTTTAATATTAAAACATATAAGATATATGTTTTATATATATATAACATATAATATATGTTTTAAATATATAAAAGATATGTGTGTGTGTGCGCGCCAATGGGACCTAGGCCAGGCTCACGAGGGGCTACGGGCTGGCGCGATGCCTGATAAAATATATATTATATATGTTTTATGTATATATATATATATATAAAACATATATAATATATATATTATCAGGATATAAATATGATTTTTTTATATATTTTGCAAAATGGTATTTTTTAAGGTTTTTTAATTTAGTTTCGTTAAATATGTTTTATTTTAGATGTTTTTCTTAAAATATTTTATTGAATTTTTTTATTTTTAGTTTTTTTTCTTTTTTTTCTTTTTTTTTTTAAGTTTGAAAGCCTTTTTTTGTTCATTTTTTTAATAAAAAAAGTATTTTTGTTTTAAATTATTGTTTTCCCACCAAATTTTAATTTTTTTTCATTTCTTTTTAGTTTTTCTTTGGTGTTCACCATTTTGTTAAGTTTTGTTGTTTTTTTTTTAATTTGGATTTTGAACATATTTTTATAATTGTGTTTTTGTGGTCATTAAAAAATATATATTTGTGAAGATTTGTTATTTTCTCTTTATTTATTTTTTAATGTAAATTTAAGAAGAAAAAAAAAGTTGGTAAATAAAATTTCAAGTGACCATTTAGGATCTAATTTTGGGTTTTTTATTCGTGTAGGGATTTGTTGTCAAGGCCACAGTTTGAATTAGGTCGTAATTAGTTGTAATTTTAGCGTTTAGAAAAAACATTTTGCTTTAGGTAGCGTCATGTATTTATTTAGGTGTTGATTTTAAGGTTTTTCTAAGCAACTATTTTATGTTTTAAGGTCATGCTTAAAAAAAGTTGTAATTTTGACGTAGTCAGAAAAATTGGTGCTATCGGTAGCACCACGTTTTGATTTGGGGGTTGATTTTAAAGTTTTTTTGAGCAACCATTTTATCCTTTAAGCCCATATGCTTGAAAAAAGTTGTAATTTTAACCCGGTTACAAAAAATGGTGCTACCAGTAGCACCACTTTTTGATTTGGGGGTTGATTTTAAAGTTTGTTTAAGAAACCATTTGATACTTTAAGCCCATGCTTGAAAAAAGTTGTAATTTTGACCTAGTTACAAAAAGTGGTGCTACCGGTAGCACCACTTTTTTTATTTGGGGGTGATTTTCATGTTTTTTATGAAAAAATATGAGTTTTAAGGGCTAGACTTCTCATTTTGAGGTCACAGTTCTCATTAAGTTGGTAACTATGTTATTTTGGAATACTCTTCGAAAGATAGATTTCTTTCATGTTTGCCTTGTATTCTTTTCTTATCCTTTTTGGAGATTTGATATAGCACACAATCACCAAAGAAGAAAAGATACTGACAAAAATAAAACAACTTGCAAATACTTTAATTTTTTCTTGATTTGTTTATTGTCAATGACCACTAAATTCAAAAGATTGCAGATGAAAAAATCTTCATTACTCTCATCAACTAAAACGATGTACATCTATTGTAATTAAAAGTATTACCATCCTAAAATTTTATTAATATGGTCATGATTATATAATGTCTTAGCATGTTTATGTATGTTATTTTGGTTTTTAAGTTTTAATTGGTATTGTTTTGGAATTTGTCCTCCCAAAAATGTTAAATATTAATTCAATCTTATAATTATTAACACAATTAGTGAGATTAAAATGATATATTCTTTCGTCCCCGAGGTGTAGGACAGTCGGTGATGGAGTGTGTTGTTAAGCCACTCCGTGATGTTAAAGTCACCGGTTCGAAACCTGCGGGGACAAAAAATCCAACCATGTTAAGGGTTGGTGTGGCTCAGGCCGGGTGCGATCCCCGGGTGATTTTGACGGCTTAGATGCCCCTGAGTCGCGGTTTCTCAAGACACAGGTTAATCGCGTACCCAACAGGTTCTGCACAAATTAACAAACAAAAAAAAAATGATATATTCTTTCAGTTTTAAAGTTAAAATGGATTTAATCTTATCATAATTCATTTTATAATTTAAATATTACAAGACATTTCAAAATAGAGTTCAATATTTCAATTATTAATATTTAGTGTCATTTATAAAATTAAGTAATTTGTCATATTTATAGAATTTAGGGAATGTTGTACCTATGTTGTTTTATTTTAATTAATTTGTATATTAGTTGTACATGTTTGTTTGCATAGTGTAATCAAGTTAGAAAAATTAACTTGATGGGAGTTTTAAATATAAATCACTTAAAGATGCATCTAAAACTTCAACAAACATGTACAAGCCAAATATAAACTTGGCTATAAGTCATGTACATTGAGGCTTATGAAGTTATCTATCCATTGCTAAATATCATACAAATAAATATTTCAATTTTTTTTGTATTATTGAATGTACCTATAATATTTTTAAGGAAATATTTTTGAAAAATCCAATTATTTGAAAATGACATATTGCTTAAATAGATTGTTTTCATTTATTCATATTCAACCTTCTCATCATCACATATCATACAATCTCCTTACTACTATGTTTGTTTTTTCATAGAAACATGTGAATAATATGGAATTTTGATTATATGGATTATGCTACACAAAAGGTTTGAGCAATATCGTCGATTGAAACCTTTACTAGTAAACATTGAATTGCTATATTCATCCAATGGCATCAACTAGGATTGTGCCATAGATTTTCACAATACCATAAAGTCTTCCCAATTAAACGCTAATATGCATGATGCTTGTCATTTCAAAACGTTGCAATTCACTTATGATTAAAACCAAAATTGGACTTATCAAATATTTTGATAGTTAAAAATGTGCCTTCTCCATGTAACCCCGTCATCTCTAGAGAGCTTTCTTAGTGTGGATATCCTTCTATATGTAGAAAATTGCAAATTGCTTATGGCTATCATATGTAAATTCCATCTTACAACAAGATGACACATTGCAAACATCACAATGGAAGAAATCTGATTGTACATCAAAATGATTCATTCAATTGATTCGTACCCTTTTAGTGGTGGTTGGTTAATAAATTATTTCATCCCACAAACATATAAAGAAGTGGTTGTAGTATACTTTTGATAAGAATGCTACTTTCTTAGGTTAATAAGACTAACAAAACTCTAACTCATTCATCTTAATGTGTAATATTTGCATATTTAATTCTTTTTAAGAAAACCAAATCTAATGTTCCTAACCAAATCTAATTTTCCTTACTACTACAACTCACCCTTACTTATCCAATGTCAAATACATAATCATATTTTTTTTATCTACACATTCAAATTAGTAGAAATTAGTGTATTATTCCATCTCTTATTTGTTTGACATTGAGAAAGTGGTAGCTAGTTACCCAATACATAAAATTAAACGATAAGATAATATGTACTTAAGGTTAAAGTTTTCGTGCAACTCAATTATGTTGCTATATTTGAAAGGATTTTTCTTGCTTGCTACATAGATCCAAATAATTGAAAGGAAATTAATATGCCAACATGATATATATATATATATATATATATATATATGAGTTTGTATTGATGCTTTCCTTATAGGTATTTAAAGCATTATCATATTTTTGAAAAAATGTATATCTCTCTTTGTAAGTTCTCTAGACACCATAACTGAAGCTCTTGTATTCTTATGATTGCAAATATTTGAGTAAATTTATAGATTTCAAAAATCAAAATAGACATAATTTCATTGATGATGTTTTCTTACTTGTTTGATGTTAAAATATAGTTTCAAATTAATTATTGCCCCGAAAGGCATTTTCTACAGCCCAGTATGAGGGAGATGTGTAATTTCTTCTGTGCTCAACATGGAGTTGACATGTGGCATTTAAAAAATATATAAATTACAAAAAAAAAAATCAATGTGGGTCATAAATAAAATGTTTCAATATCCATCTTAATTAAAATAATTCTATATCAACTCTATATAGAGAGAGAGTAATTGAAAGTAAAAAATTAGTATTCCACATATAGATGCTTTCTACTTCTCCATATGAGGGAGATGTGTAATTCCTTCAATTCTTAATATGGAGTTAACACATGTCATTTAAAAAAAATTATTAACAAGTAAATATTTCAATATCAACTTTATATATATATATATATAACAATTGAAAGTAAAAAAATTCTTATGGTTAAAACATTTGAATGGTGGGTTGAGAAAGAGGGAATGTGCAATTCCTTATGTTATCACATAAAGTTGTCAGGAGTCGTATGTGTTTGTTGTGAATACCCAAGTCTGCACCCCTACTCTGTCTCCCTCTTTTTGCACACCATTCCTAGGATTTTTTCCCTTCTGGTTGATAAAGTCAATTTCTCTTTCCAATCAATGATCTGTTTTCCTTAGTGTCTTGCTTAATTGATTCTCGACTCAGGGGTTTTCTATTTTCTTTACAAGATGAACACAAATCATGATATTTGGTCTGAATTATCGATCATCTTATTTGTTATTGATTGAGCTCACATCGGGTCGTCCAAGTCCTTTGTTTGTATAGTGAACAGCCATGAGCACAAAGCGTGGCATTCAGAACAGTCCATTTCAGGCTTGAAACACAAGCAAGCAAACAGGCTCGATTTTCAACGGTGAAGATCCCATGAATAGTTCATATCAGCGGCTCTCGGGCGTTCGATATTTCAAAGTAGCGCAAGGATTAACGACTAAACAGAGGAGTTGAAGTCCCGAAGTAAATAGGAGTCATTGAAGGCTGAGGAAACGTGGAGGAAGATCCCTCACTTCTGAAGATTTACTTCAGAGGATTGTAAGAGTTGTACGTTGAAAAGTCCCGAAGAACCGAAGCCCGAACTCCTGAAGTAATCGTGAGTCGTTGATCTTCCCAGCAAGAAGCAGGGTCCATCCAAGAGCAGCACATGGAAAAAAACATGGGGCTTTCCCAAATCGTAGATCGTGATCAGATCAACAACTTGCATGTATTCGGCATGTCAAAATTGCACGAGGATTAGTGGCTAGACAGAAGCCTCAGAGTTGCAGATCAAGCATCATGCATCCTTCTCCATCGGACGGTCAATATTTACTTTGGGAATCCAGAATTCGAGACTTTTATCTCTTCCCCTCTCGCTTTCATCTGGAGCATTTTCTCCTGAAGTCCACAGATCGTTGTCGCATGTCCATCCAAATCTAACGGTGGTAGTTTTCTTCGGGACTCCAGGCTTCGATAGTTTTAGCCTCCTCACTCCCATTTTCATCCGGAATGTTTTCTCCCAAAGTTAACAGATCCCTGTCACGTGTCCTCCCAGATCGACGGTCATCGTTTACTTCGGAGCTCCAGCTTAGCATGCATACCACCCCCGAGCTTTGAAGTGCCAAAGTACGTGGCAGTCATCAGTTCAGATATGTGGCGCTCTCATCAATCATGACACCTGGCATCCATCTGGCGATGACACGTGGCACTCGGTCCAGACACCTTTGGGCATATCATCTGCTTGTTTCCAAGTGACATGTGTCACCTCTCTTTTCATGACATGTCAGTGTAGTGACGTCAGTCCACCACATAAGATCATCCTCCGAGAAGTGTTCTTGTTCAGCGCCAAAATTAGCGCCATCTCCCAGTGTGGTTAGAATGATCCTAAAGTTGGCAGGAGAATAAAATTTATCGGTGGTGTTAGATTCAACAGGAGTGTCAAGATCGCAAATAGCGACCAGATAAACAACCACGTTTCATTGCGGGCACGCAACATGCTTGAATGATAAAATTCTTGAGAGGTCCCACAATTGAACTCGTGGTATAGTAAAAGAGCTACGTGGCGAAAGGTGGTGAATTGCGAACTCAAAAGCGGTGTGAATCCAAACCACCTTTAAATACCCTGCAATCGCGTGCTTATATAGCGTCTAATACAAGAGCAGGGTGTGGCTGCCCCCTAGGCATTAAGCCTCGTTGTGATCCCAAGAGAAAGAAGTTAATGAAAAAGGAGTGGTGGTTGAAACCTCAACTCACTCCATAAATAGAAGGCATGGAAGGTTTGGTTGTGGAGACAGAACTGTCAGCCCAAGGTACCCCTATGGACGGTTTTACTGTAGGCCCATGTTGATCTGAGCTCGTGTCTGACAGAAGGATGCACGCACAGTCTGACAGAAGAAGGTGCAGACGAAAGGCTTTGAATGGAATGGCCATATCACACTCCTGGTAGTTGTGGACTGATCTGAGTATAAACAGATTAGTTCAAGATTTTGTTAAGGTCATCAATTGGTTGAGTCGAGCTCCCTACTGTGTAATTTTGATGCCATAACTGTTCTTTTGTTATGTATCAAATTTGAGACTTTCGCATTAATAGAAGTCAGTTTCTTTCATCTCTTTGTTTAAACTGTGTTGAAACACTGGGGGATGGAGGATCCAGTCGAGGGTTGTGGTTCTATTGTAATGTAGGTTTGATTACAATAGTGTTGTGACAAGTTTTAGTCATCTTCCTTGTTACCTTATTTCCCCTTATGTTGAAAGGCTTGGGCATGGAGGCTACAGTCGAGTTGTTGTAGTTGCACGATGATGTAGGTTTGATTATTATGCTACTGTGACATATTTCAGTGTATGAAGCTTGAGTTCAAGAGTGATCTTGAGCCTGAGTTTTTCTTCACCAAGTTGTTTGAAAGTCGGATGCCCATTGCAATCTTTTTCACCTCTCTCACTAAGTCTTCCTTCTACTCACACTTCAACTCAAATCACTGACTGAAGTTAATGAGGACTTCAATTCCCTGTGCATTACTTGTCCAGATTATGTGATTAAAATCATTCTTTTACTGAGTTTTTTCCATTTGACCTCCACTCATAAAACCAACATCCACCAAACATTCTGATGGGCAATGGGCTTACCTTCTTGCAGTCTGAGGGTGACTCTCAGTGCTAACATTCATGGCGCCATTGTCGGGGAATTAATTGCAGACATTTCCATGGGATTGAACGAAAAAGAAATTATGATTCTGAAGGTGCATCAGAAATCAGTAACTTGAAGATTGCAGCTTGCACCTGGCGATTCCATTGTTTTTAGTTGTGGCTCCCAAAGGTAGACAAACGAGGTATAATCCACAGTTGCCTTTGGAAACACCTAAAGCTGACCAAGAAAATATTATCAAGAAAGGAAAGACCTCTCAAGAAGGACTTTTAGCCGTTGTACCAGGTGATTCTGGTAATTTACAAACTTCTTCTTTTGAAACTCCAGTAGTTGCATCTAATTATACTGTTATACCATCTGTTGGAGTTTCCAGAAGTTTGAATTTTGGGAGTTTCCTTGTTGAATTCTCCCCTTCTATATCTCATTTGGGAGAAGGTTTTGTCACTCTTGTTTCCCCTGATATTGTAAATTGGTTTAGACCCAGAAGCTTAGAATATTTTCCCACTTTGGGTTTTCCTACTCCTCCTGTCGGAATTGTTGTATCTAGAGAGGGGAAAACTTATTTTCCTTTGAACCCCATATTATTTTCCTCCAACACTAATCCATTTTCCCTTTCCCATAGAAACACAGCTCCAGTTCCACCTGTCCAAACTCCATATCCCCTTGGTTCTCCTGCAGTCCACATCCCAATGGCAGGTGCTAATCTTCCTAGAAACAGAATGGTTTCCATAGTGGTTGCTAGATATGCCCCTCTTGTTTTACCTCAGCCTATGAATTCTCTCCCATTCTGATACTACCTTAAGTACATGCCCCAATTCACAGGGGAGGGAGACATAACTACAAAAGAACACCTTTCAGATTTTTATAGATTTGCAGATATTCAGCTCATTGAAAATGAAGATGTGTGGATGAGAGTTTTTGTACAGGAGCCTTGATGGTGAGGCTAGGAATTGGTTTAGGGACTTTCCTCCTGGATTTATTGATGGGATTGAAGCTCTAGATGATTCATTCTTAAGACATTGGGGGGATACAAAAGATTTCCTTTATTATATTACAGAATTTGGGGCACTTAAGAGAGAAGAAGGGGAATCTGTTTCAAACTTCTCAAAGAGATTTAATAAGATGTACAATAAGGTTCCCACTAAAATTAAGCCTACATAAACCTTTGCCAAGATTACCTATGCTAGTGCTTTGACCCTGAGTTTTGCCTCTTGTTGAGAGAAAGAAGAGCTACCTCCTTGGCTCATATGCAAGATGCATCCCTTGAAGTAGAGTCCAATATATTGGTAGTTGAAAAACTTAGGAGTAAGGCCTATAGAGACAGAAGAAATGGTAGGTTTGAAGCTTCAACCTATGGTTCCTCTGCTGCCCACCCTCAAGTGGATGAGTTGACAAAATTGGCAAAATCACTTTTTGCAGAAATGGAGAAATTGAAATTTGAAGGAAGGTAGAGCTATAGGAACCCCCAGAATGTTGATAATAAGGGTAACTTCAGAAGACCAAATAATGCCCCTCATATCTTCCAGAGAGATCAAAGAAATAGGGATAGGGATGATCAAAAAATCCAATCCCCTCTCCAAAATAACCTAGTTATTGATGAGGAAAGAGAGGAAGAAGAAATTGATCCTAAAATCCATTGTCTTGGTGACACCTCTTCATCCCCTCATCTAACTTAGTCTGCATATGAAGAGTCCCTCATCGATAGAAAGATAAATGAGATGAGAAAAGGAGAAAGGACCAGTGGCGATCCAAATAGATACAACCTCAGGTCCAAGAAGAAAGAAGGAAATCATGACATTCCTGAGAATCCTACTAGAACAAAGCATCATGTTAAGGAGATGGCAGCTAACATTAAAGAAAAAGAGGCACAAGACCCCCAGACAGTGGTTAAAGGCCCTATCCCAGAAGCGAAGGAGATTATGAAGCCTCCCTCCTCGTTTAACTTTGAGAATTAGATTCAAAATATTAATATCCCTATACCTTTCTTGGAACTAGTTAATCATGAGGATTTCAAAAGGTACCTCTCCAAAGTGTTGTAGCCTGAGCCTTCATCTTATTCCATGGATTCAATCAACCTCCAAGATGAAAATCCTGATGTCATACTGGGACCTTTAGTGGAGGATAGAGATGACTCCTCCTCTCCTTTATATACCTCATTGAACATCCATGATAAGGTGTTGCACAACTTCTTGATGGATTCAAGGGAATCTCACAATCTCATGCCTAAGATTGTCATGGAGGAGCTTGGATTGGAGTTTACAAAAACTTACCATGACCTGTACTCATTTGATTCCGAGAAGGTGAAGTTCCTTGGGGTTATCAAAGACTTGTTTGTTTCCTTGTTCCAATTGCCAATGAAAAGTGTGTTCATGGATGTTGTGGTTGTTGATGTCCCCCTAAGTTTGGGATGCTCTTATCTAGATCTTGGATTAAAATACTGGGGGGAACGTTGCAGATGGATCATTCATATGCCACTATCCCTATATTTGGGGGAGAGCATAGAATACTTTATAGGTAAGCACAACTTTCTTACATTATCAGTGATGAAGCAAACCCGACCAACCACCCCATTTTTGCAGTAGACATTGATCTATGAACCAGTATGTTACAACTCACTGATGGCCCCCAAACAGCTATTGAAATCAGAAAGCATCCCATCACCTCTTGTGAAGACCCTCCTTCCAATATCTTTGTTTGGAAAATGTTTTTTGATGGAGCCTCTTCCAGGGAAAGTGTTGGGGTTGGGGTTGGGGTAGTTTTCATTTCCCCTACCCAAGAGACCATATATCTGTCTTTTAAGCTTGAATTTGAAACAACAAACAATGTGGCAGAATATGAGCCTCTTGTTTTGGGTTTGAGAGATGCCAAATACATGAAAATTAAAGAAATAGCAGTGTTTGGAGATGTCGAGTTAATTGTTCATCAAGTCAGAAATTTGTATCAGGCCAAGCACCCTAGGTTAAGGCCCTACATAAATGAAGTCTGTGATCTTGTTGACAGTTTCTTCTTGGCTTTTAATATCTCATTTGTTCCAAGGGAGGAGAACTCTATGGCATATTATTTGGTCATCTCAGCAAGTAATTTCAAGGTCCCTTTGCCCCCAAAACTCAAGTATGATGTGGAAAGTAAAGTATAGACCTTCTATTCCTGACAATGTCAAGCATTAGAAGGTCTTTAAGGATGATATTGAGATAAAAAAAAATATTGAGACTATGGATAAATTTTTTGATTTGAATATTGATCTGGATCAAGATTCTGAAGAAAGCCCTCATGTTGATGTTTTTCTTAATAAAATTGTTGACCATCATATTGTTCAGTTGTCTAGTAACCATATTCCAAAGGGACTAGTCCCTTTGGAGAGATTGTTTCACATAAATTATGTTGTTGTAAAGGTTAAAGGTTCGACTGAAAATGTTGATGTGACTGAATGCAATTTGGGGATAGAGGAAGACCCAAAATATGTCAAATTGTATAGCAGTTTGTCAAAGGAGAAAAGTGTTGAGTATGTCAAGATTCTAAAGGAGTTTGTTGATGTATTTTCCTAGAAATATGAATATTTGAGAACATGTGACACAAACATCATGGAACACAAAATACCTTTGAAAGAAGAGGCCAAACATTTCAGGTAGAAACTCAGACAGATAAACCCCATGTTGTTGCCTATTATGGAAAGGGAAGTAAATAAGTTGTTGGATCCTCAAATCATCATTCCTTTGAGATATTCAGAATGGGTGGCTAATCTGGTGCCTGTGAGGAAGAAAAATGGGGAAATCAAATTGTGTGTTGATTTCAGAAATTTGAATAGGAGCTCCAAAAAGGATAACTACCCCTTGCCAAAGATGGAGCACATCTTACAGAAAGTGATTGGTTCACTCAGGATGTCTATGATTGATGGCTTCTCTGGCTACAATTAGATCTTTTTCCTGCCTGAAGATAGAGAGAAGACATATATCAGTACTCCTTGGGACACATTCATGTATCCTAAAATTCCCTTTGGATTGATGAATGGAGGAGCAACCTTCCAGCGAGCTGTAGACATTACCTTCATTGGGGAAAGGGAAAAATTTGTAGTCATCTATCTGGATGACATTACAGTATTCTCAAGGTCTGATAAAGAGCATTGTCATCATCTGGAGAATTTTTTCTTGAAGTGCAGAAGGTTTGGTCTCTCCCTCAATCCTAAGAAATATTTGTTTGATATGAAAGAGGGAAAATTATTGGGGCATATTGTGTCAGTTGAAGGGGTGAGAATTGATCCGAGCAGAGTAGAGGCCATCCAGGCCTTATATTTTCCCAGATCTAAGAAAGAGGTTCACTCTTTCTTGGGTAAAATCAACTTTCTTAGGAGGTTCATTTAAAATTTTGTTGAGTTGGTTAAACACATTACATCAATGCTTAGAAAGGGGAACGAAGTGAAATGGATTGTTGATTCTAGAAATTATTTCAACCAAATCAATAGGGATTTGACTGAAACACTTGTGCTCATCAGCCCTGACTATTCTAAGGAATTTCTTATATTTTATTTTGCCTCATCTGATACATTGGTTTTTTTTTTCTAAAGAGAAATACAGAGGGGTTAGAGCAGCTTATTTCATTTTTCAGCAGAGCATTGAGGGATGCAGAAATGAGATATGATATCATGGAGAAGCAGGCATATGCTTTGGTGAAAGCCCTCAAGGCTTTCAAAATCTATGTTCTGCATTCAAAGGTTATTGCATATGTCCCCTCAGCCTCATTAAAAGAAATATTGATCTAGCCTAACATAGATGGGAAGAGAAGCAAATGGATTGCCAAAATTTTGGAATTTGACCTTGAAATAAAGCCCACTAAATTGGTAAAAGGCCAAGGTTTAGCCAGGCTACTGGTTGAATCAAACTACAAGGCTTTAGGGGTTGATTTCATGAACATAAATTCATAAAATCAGCAAACTGAGATTGTTGATAAAGACTCTCATGTCAGCCTAAACTTAGCAGAATGAATCTGGTATAAAGACATCATATATTTTCTGCATAAGTTGAGGCCTCTTGATGGTTTGCACAAAATCAAGGTGCGAGCTTTGAAACTCAAAGCAATCAAATATTGTCTCATTGATCAGGTTTTGTACTGGAAGGATCCTCTGGGAGTTCTGTTAAGATGTCTAGACCCACAGGAATCCCAAAGAACTATGATTGATTTTCATGACAACGCATGTGGGGGACATCATTTTTGGAGGACCACAGCTTATAAGATTCTTAGAGATGGGTATTTATGGCCCATCCTTTTTACTGATGTTTGTGCAAAGGTTAGAGCTTGTTTCAAGTGTAAAAGGTTTGTTGGAAAGTAGCATCTCAAATATTTTCCTTTGAAACATGTAATGGTTTATGGGCATTTTCAGCAGTGGGGTCTTGACTTCATTGGAGAGATCCACCCAGCCTCAAGTGGTCAGCACAGGTGGATTTTGACTACCACTGATTATTTCACCAAATGGATAGAATTCATCCCTACAAGGAGTGCCTCCCAAAAGGTAATCATAAGCTTCCTTGTGGATATCATGTCCAGATTTGGTTGTCCAAGCAAGATTGTTACAGACAATGTTGCCTCTTTCAAATTTGAACCATTAATCAAGTTCTTTGAGCAGTATGGGATTACACTAGTCCATTCTACTACCTACTACCCTCGGGTAAATGGTTTGGTAGAGTCCTCTAACAAAATCCTCATAAATATCATCAAGAAATTGTTAGAAGACAAAAAGCAATCTTGGGACTCAAAGCTGAAATTTGCATTATGGGCTGACAGAGTTACAACCAAAAGGTCACTTGGCATTTCCCCTTTTCAGCTTGTGTATGGGTTTGAGGATATTTTTCCTGCCCAGCTTGCATTTCCTGTGGAAAAATTCCTCTAGGACTACCAAGGAGAACCTGATGATATGGTCAGGACGATACTGCAGCTGGTAGAAGTACAGCAAACCAGGGAGCAGTTGCTTGATAAAGTGTAGGATCATCAGCAGAAAATAAAATGAGCCTTGGACAAGAGGGAAAGCAAGGAATATTTCCAGTTGGGGGATCTAGTGCTCAAGTGGGATACCCCCAAGCAAGACAAAGGAAATAATGGTAAATTTGAAGCCTTATGGATTGGTCCTTTCAAGATTTCTGAGATATTTTCAAATAACACTTATAAATTGTAGAACTTGGAGGATTCTAAAGTTTTTGGTGGCCCTGTCAATCGACACTTTCTGTAAACGTATTTTGTTTAAGTCGTGATTAGCTTTCCACCATTGTAATTACCACTTCCCTTTTTATTTTTATTTTGAATAAGAGACTCCATGACCCAAAAGCTAAGGCACTGAAGCTGTGTGTTCTTGGCAACTCGTAGGGAGCATGTCATCCCCTGTGGAGCCAAATGTTATCACATAAAGTTGTCATGAGTCATAGGTGTTTGTTGTGAATACCCAAGTTTGCACCCCTACTCTGTCTCCCTCTTTTCCGCACACCATTCCTAGGATTTTTTCCCTTTTCGTTGATAAAGTCAATTTCCCTTTTTGATCAATGATCTGGTTTTCCTTAGTGTCTTGCTTAACTGATTCTTGACTCAGGGGTTTTCTATTTTATTTAAAAGATGAACACATACCGTGATCTTTGGTCCAAATTACCGATCATCTTATTTTCTATTGATTGAGCTCACATCGGGTCATCCAAGTCCTTTGTTTGTACAGTGAACAACCATGAGCACAAAGTGCAACATTCATAACAGTCCATTTCGGGCTTGAAACACAAGCAAGCAGATAGGATCGATTTTCAACGGCGGAGATCCCATGAATAGTTCAGATCAACGACTCTTGGGCGTTCAGGATTTCAAAGTAGCACAAGAATTAACGACTAAATAGAGGAGTCGAAGTCCCGAAGTAAATCTGAACCATTGAAGGCTGAGGACACGTGGAGGCAGATCCCTCACTTCGAAAGATTTACTTTGGAGGATTGTAAGAGTTGTGTGTTGAAAAGTCCTGAAGAGTCGAAGCTCGAACTCCCAAAGTAATCGTGACTTGTTGATATTCACAGTAGGAAGCAGGGTCCATCCAAGAGCAGCATATGGAAACAAAAGTGGGGCTTTCCCAGATCATAGATCACGATCAGATCAATGGCTTGTGTGTATTTGGAATGTCAAAATTGCACGAGGATTAGTGGCTAGGAAAAAGCCTCGGAGTTGCAGATCAAGTGTCACGCGTCCTTCTCCATTAGACGGTCAATATTTACTTCGGGAATCTAGACTTCGAGAATCTAGAATTCGAGAGTTTTAGCTCCTCCCCTCTCGCTTTCATCCGGAGTGTTTTCTCCCGAAGTCCACAAATCCCTGCCACGTGTCCATCCAAATCTAACGGTGGTAGTTTGCTTCGGGACTCCGAGATTCAAGAGTTTTAGCCTCCTCACTCTCGTTTTCATCTAGAATGTTTTCTCCCGGAGTTAAAAGATCCTTGTCGCGTGTCCTCCCAGATCGATAGTCGTTGTTCACTTCGGAGCTCCATTTCTACATGCATACTGCCCCCAAGCTCTAAAGTGTCAAAGTACATGGTAGTCATCAGTTCAGATATGTGGCACTCTTGTCAATCATGACACCTGGCATCCATCTAGAAATGACACATGGAATTCGGTCCAGACATCTTTGGGCATATCATCTGCTTGTTTCCAAGTGACACATGTCACCTCTCTTTTCATGACAGGTCAGCGTAGTGATGTCGGACCACCATGTCAGATCATCCTCTAGGAAGTGTTCTTATTCAGCGCCAAAATTAGTACCATCTCCCAGCACGGTTAGAATGATCCTAAAGTTGGCATGTGGATAAAATTTAGTGGTGGCGCTAAATTCAACAGGAGTGTCCAGATCGTAGATCATGACCAGATCAACGGACACGTTTCATTGCAGGGATGCAACATGCTCGAACGATAAAATTCTTGAGCGGTCCCGCAATTGAAACAGTGGTATAGTAAAAGATCTATGTGGTAGAAGGTGGTGAATTGCGGGCTCAAAAGCGGTGTGAATCCAAACCTCCTTTAACGGCCCCACAATCACGTGCTTATATAGCATCTAATCTAAGAGTAGCGTGTGGCCACCCCCTAGGCATTAAGCCTCGTTGTGATCCCGAGAGAAAGAAGTTAATGAAAAAGGAGTGGTGGTTGAAACCTCGACTCACTCCATAAATAGAAGGCATGGAAGGTCTGGTCATGGAGATAGAACTGTCAACCTGAGGTACCCCTATGGACGGTTTTTCTGACAGAAGGATGCAAGCATAGTTTGACAGAAGAAGACACAGACGAAAGGCTTTGAATGGAATGGCCAAATCACACTCCTGGTAGTTGTGTATTGATCTGAGTATAAATACATCAGTTCAAGATTTTGCTAAGGTCGTCAATTGGTTGAGCCGAGCTCCCTACTATGTAATTTTGATGCCATAACTATTCTTTGGTTATGTATCAAATTTGATACTTTCGCATTAATAGAAGTCAACTTATTTCATCTCTTTGTTTAAACTGTGTTGAAACACTCAGGCATGGAGGATCCAGTCGAGGGTTATGGTTATATTGTAATGTAGGTTTGATTACAGTAGTGTTGTGACCAGTTTTAGTCAGCTTCCTTGTTACCTTATTTCCCCTTATGCTGAAAGGCTCAAGCATGGAGGATCCACTTGAGTTGTTGTAGTTGCATGATAATGTAGGTTTCATTATTATGTTGATGTGACATATTTCAATGTTTGAAGTTTGAGTTCAAGAGTGTTCTTGAGCCTGAGTTTTTCTTCACCAAGTTGCTTGAAAGCCAAATGCCCATGGCAGTCTTGTTCACCTCTCTCACTAAGTCTTCCTTCTACTCACACTTAAACTCAAATCATTGATTGAAGTTAATGAGGACCTCACTTCCTTGTGCATTGTTTGTCCAATTTCTATGATTAAAATCATTCTTGTACTAAGTTTTGTCCATTTGACCTCCACTCATAAAACCAACATCCACCAAAAATTTTGATGGGTATTGGGCTTACCCTCTTGTAGTCTAAAGGTGACTCTCAGTGCTAAAACCTTAGGTGCTCAACATGGAGTTGACATGTGGCATGTGTGTGTTTGTGTGTGCACGTTCACAGCTCACGTTTGCGCGCACACACACACACACACACACACACACACATGTTAAGAACCAACATATATTCATCTTAACTCCGGATCTATCATGCATTGAGAGGCATCAAATCCTTTGAGATGCAAACATTTCTTCATGTTTTGTACTCTAAAAAAATTTGCATCTCGATGAATTTGATGCCTCTCGGCACACGATAGATCTAGAGTTAAGATGGGTCTACGTCAATTCAATTTTTTGATAAGTTTGTAAGTGTTTCTAGTGGATACTCACTATTTGGTATCTAGTGCAAACTAAAATATTAGGTATCTTTTAAATATTGGTGACTAGATGAAACCAACTTTTGATCTTGGAATATGACCTAAAACTACCTATTATGGACCACCATTAAGTTATTTCAAGTGGCCAGGGTTTCTTTACGCATGGAAGTGGTCGGCTTCCATATATGCGCATATATGGAAGTGGTCGAATTACGTATATGTGCATATATACGGAAGTGGTCAGCTTCCATATATGCGCATATACGAAAGTGGTCAGATTCAGTATATGCACATTTATGGAATTCAATGCCTATATGGAAGGCACCTTCCACCTTCTGTATATGCGCATATACGGAAGTAGTTAGCTTCTGTATATATGGATATACGTAAGTGGGTAGCTTCCATATATGTGGATATATGTAAGTGGTTGTCTTATGTATATGCGCAATACAAAATTTGACACATATACAGAAGCCACCTTCCATATATGTGCATATAAGAAAGTGGCAGGCTTTTGTATATGCACATATACGAAAGTTGGTCGACTTTTGTATATGCGCATAAACGAAAGTTGGTCGACTTTTGTATATGTGCATATATGAAAGTCGACCACTTCTATATATGCGTATATATGGAAGTTGGCCACTCTTGTATATGCACATGTACGAAAGTTGGTCACTTCTATATATGTGCATATACGAAAGTGGTCGACTTTCGTATATGCATATACGAAAGTGGGTCGGATTTGTATATACGGAAGTGGCCAAATTTTGTATATGCGCATATATGAAAGTAAACCACTTCTGTATATGCACATATATGGAAGGTGGATTTTGTGTGACAACTTTCCTATATGCGGATATATAGAAGTCGACCACTTTTGTATATGTGCATATATGGAAGTCGACCACTTCCATATATGCGCATATATGGACGGTGGCTTCTGTATATGGCCCGAATTCCATACATGCATATGTGCAGAAGCTGAACACTTCCATAAATGTGCATACATGAAATCTGACCATGTCCATATATGCAAATATACATAAGTTGACCACTTTCTTATATGCACATATACGAAAGTCAACCATTTATATATATGCACATATAAGGTCTTTGATCCCTTTTAAGTCAAAGTTTCCTCAAGGGGGATCAAGGACCTCATTGTAACTTCTATTTCTTGCATGTTATTGTGATTTAATTTAGTATTTTATTTCCCTTGAAGAATTAGATAGTCATGCATAATGATATATGATTTATGTCAAACTGCTGCAATTGTTAGCTTAGGCATGTCTCTTGTAGAAAGGATTGGAATACTATTGGGATTTTCAAAGGGTATCTTCTCAAGGCTAAAAACCTCAGTTACATTTCATTATATTTTAGTCTAGCTTTGTCAATACTTTGAATTATTTTTGTAAGATTATGAGGACTCTTTTGGGCATCCTGTAGGAGTTTCCTATAGGATTGTTACAGTTCCTGTAGAAACTTATTGTAGGGTTGTTTTAGCTCCAGTTTCTCAATGTTCTCAATCACATTTTCATGAAATTGGCAGTAGACAATAAGATAACATATGGTTTGACGTGACTCAATGGTTAGGGATAAATTGGCTCATGCAATAGTTCATCTTCTTTGATGCAATTTCCTATCATGCAGTAGAATTAGTTTCCATACTTTATAATTAGCTTTCTCTTTTCATAGTTCAGTGTCCTTACTTTCATGCCAATAGACCAGATCTTTTTTATTGAGTATAGATCAGTTGTTCTTTCAAGTTAATATGCTTTCATTCATACAAGTAGCTTAAAGTATTTTCCTGCAATTCATATTCCTCTATAAGTTTCATGCATTAGCCCCTTGATCAATCTCAGACTTCCATATATGCGCATATACATAATCATGCATTTACAAAATATTCCTTCCATACATGCGCATTTACGGAAACACACATATACAAAATCCAACCACTTCCGTATATGCACATATACGTAAGGTGGCTTTCGTATATGCTTGTTTACAGAAGTGGTCGACTTCTATATATGTGCATAAACAGAAGTGGTCGGCTTCCGTATATGCACATATACAGAAGTGGCCAGATTCCATATATGGAAGTGGTTGGCTTCCGTATATGCGCATATATGGAAGCCAACTTCCATATATGAACATATACAAAATTTGGCTGCCTTACGTATATGCATATACGGAAGTCGACCACTTCCATATATGTGTACGAAAGTCGGTCAGCTTCCTTATATGCGCATATACAGAAACTAGACACTTCCCTATATGTGCATATACGGAAACCAGACACTTCCGTATATGTGAATATATAGAAGCTGACCAACTTCTGTATATGCGCATATACAAAGGTTGACCACTTTTGTATATGTACATATACGGAAGTTGTCCGCTTCCATATATGCGCATATTCAAAAGCTGACCACTTTCATAAATGTACATATACGGAAGCTGACCACTTCTACATATGTCCATATATGGAAGCTACCTTTCATATATGTGCATATACGGAAGTGATCAACTTTTGTATATGCGCATATACAAAATCCTACCACCTCTGTATATGCACATATACAAAAGAGGCCGAATTTTGTATATGCAAATATGCGGAAGCCAACCGAATTCTGTATATCCGCATATAAATAAGTTGAACACTTTTGTATATGATCATATACAGAAGTTGGCCACTTGTAGCAACCGAAATATGTGTGAAAGCGGGTGGCAACAGGATGGCCATACTTCATGGCAAGCAATATCTAGCCTGATGCATAGTATTTAAGACTTTGTAGACCATATGGTCATGCAACCATGCTCATGTGTTTCATCCATGTTCCCATCCACATATTAATCACCATGAAGTATGGCCATCCTACTACCACCTACCTACGCGATGTTCTGGTTGCTACAAACTCCGGCAACTCCAACCAATATTCCCGTCAACCTCTCTCGAGCAAACAACATTAACCCACGGTGTTCACCCACCATGACTCCATTATGATGTCTCACTTCCCAATGGATAGTAAGATGGCTTATGTCAGGGACAATCGTCGAAATTGTCAAATTTAATTGAGTTGGTGAATTTAAATTTTAAAATATAAATGGAGGGAATGGATCCACGCACCATTCACCTATGATCATTTATGCACATGTATTTAGAACAGACAAAGCAATTGTCAAACAAAGAAGATGGGTTTCTAGGGACAGATCAGGAAGCCTAATAAGCATCCAAGACAATCAATTACTCTGAATAGGGAATTCAATCATTGTCTTCAAGGGAAATCTTGATGGATTCCAAGTTTGGTCGGTGACTCTAATCAGGTAAGAAATGAAATTATTGTCTCTTTACTAACTTGATCAGGTAAGTAGTGAAGGAATATCAATGGCAGAATTTATGTTGAGAGTGGTTTTATTATGCAGATCCAAGTGAAATATACAATCCCAATCTGCGCTTCTCACAATTTCTACACAAGGAAAGTGAATGTTTCCCATATATGTATCAGCAGATAAGGTAGTAGAGAGTTCTTGCATGAGAAGTATATTATACTTATCTTGTGTATTTTTTTATTTTGCAGTGGAGTTCTTGCAATACCATATTTGCAGGGGTTTTTAATTTTTGCAAAGAGAGATTCAGACTGAGATATTAATGTGTTGTGGGGGCAATGCAGGAAAAGGACATAATGGTGGTGACTGGTGAGAAGAAGATTTATTTTACACAACTATAACTATAAAAACTTTCTCACCGCAATCATAATTGAACCTAAGGATGGTCTGGCCTATATATCTTAGTTATTCATCATTTGGATTTTGGAAGACTCTTCGAAAGATAGATTTCTTTCATGTTCACCTTGTATTATTTTCCTGTTCTTTTTGGAGATTTGATATATCACGCAATCACCAATGAAGAAAATATATCGACAAACATAAAATAACTTGCAAATACTTTAATTTTCTTCCTGGTTTTTATGTTGTCAATGACCACTAAATTCAAAAGATTGCAGATGAAAGAATCCTTCATCACTCTCATCAACTAAAAAGTTGTACATCTATTACAATTAAAAGGATTCCCATCCTAAACTTTTATTAATATGGTCATGAGCATATAATGTTTTATCATGTTTATGTATGTTATTTTGGTTTTTAAGCTTTAATCGGTATTTTTTTGGAATTTATCCCCCCCCCCCCAAAAAAAGGTTAAGTATTAATTATTCTATAATTATTAACACAATTAGTGAGATTAAAATGATTTATTCTTAAGTTTTAAAGTCAAAATGGATTTAATCTTATCCTCATTCATTTTATAGTTTAAATATTACAAGACATTCCAAAATAGAGTTCAATATTTCAATTATTAATATTTAGTGTCATTTATAAACTTAAGTAATTTGTCATATTTATAGAATTTAGGGAATGGTATGCCTATGTTTTTTTATTTTAATTAATTTGCATATTAGTTGTACATGTTTGTTTGCATAGTGTAATCAAGTTAGAAAAATTAACTTAATGGGAGTTTTAAATAGAAATCACTTAAAGATGCATCTAAAAATTCAACGAGGGGATTTTTTATTTTTTTTATACTAACTTTTAACAAGTGTTGTGATGATTATATAAGTAAAATAGTGAGTGATGTAAAAGTTGAAAAACTTTTAAAGGATATTGACAAATATAAACTTGGATACAAGCCATGTAAGTTGAGGCTTATGAAGTTATCTATCCATTGGTAAAGATCATACAATAAATATTTCATTTTTTTTTTGTTCAATTTTTTTAGAGTACAAAACATGAATAAATGTTTGCATCTCGAAGGATTGGATGTCTCTCGATACATAATAGATCCAGAGTTAAGATGAATCTGTGCTGCTTCT
>ML784980.1:205380-231400 GCA_009831015.1 Picea engelmannii | reverse complement strand
TGAAGGGATACAACCTACAGCAAAACCCGTTGTAACTTCCTCTTCTTTCTCTCATAGTCTCCTCTCTCAGAATACAATATTTACCATCATCATAGTCGCAATACATTTCCCTCATAAAAGAGGGTTGCCTTCTAGGGCAAAAAAACCTAACATAATTTCTACCGTTAGATCTGCGACCTTATAATGAACGATCCAGATTTACAATGAAATTACAATATACTTTTACAAGGCAATTTTTGCTTGGGGGGCTTTGCCCTCGAACCCCCGCTGGGGGCTCGCTTGCCCCCAAACCCCCCAGCCGGGGGGATAGGCCCCCTGGACCCCGTAGAGGGGGTACCCCCCCTCTGCACTCCCCCACGTGGAAGAGTGTACATACTTCTGGGGTGTAAATACTTCATGGGGTATAACCACGGCTGAAAGCAAGGACCTCTGAATCAGAAAGATAATCAGGGTCCACAACCAACAGCCTTCATATTAGTTCCACTGCCACAATTTATATTCCATCTATAAACACATTTTTCTACAGTTTTAATCACACCTCCCGCTCCACAGGATGATCGATCGCTTCCTCCTGCCCCATCGAAAAAAGAAATGGAGGAGCCTTCTTCATACTGAATTAAACATTCCTTTATGGAAACTTGAGGTAAGGATGGTGTATGTTGTCTGTACAGTCCCAAAATCTTATAAATAACTGAATTGGAAGAGGGTATCGCATTTTCAAAGATGCATTTATTTCTTTCGAGCCATAAAAAATAGCACGTTATGGTTGCTAGCGCTGGAGATACCGACTTGTCACTAATCCATTGACAATAACAATCAGCTAGATCATGTCCTACCCAAGTCCTTCTGAATTTCAGAGTATGTTGTAACACTACCCAGATATGTTTTGTAAAACTACATTCTATGAATAAATATTCTATATTCTTTGAATTCCTTTTTCACAAAACACATAAACTGGGACCTTCCCAACCTCTCTTCTGTAGTCTATCCCAAGTTAAAATCTTATGTGAAATAGCCAACCAAGTGAAGAGTTTTACCTTTAATTGGATATCCCATTTCCAAATTTTATGTTTCCATGTGACCGATTGTTGATAATTTAGAGTAGAGACAAGAGCCAAATAAAAAAAATTGACTGAAGTTTGGCCTAACGCATCACCACCAGTCCACAATAATTTATTAGAGGTTTTGTCGAGTGTTACACCAGCATCTGTGAGATCATTTTTATATTGGTTCCATTCCTCAACGAGATAACCATTTAGTTCCAATGTGTCGCTACATAGCCATCTACCTGTATGTTCATTTGTTTCACGTTTCATCTTTGCATAGGCAAGAAATTTAATCTCTTTCTTGTTAAGATGATCAAGAAGGTCCTGTGATAGCAGATATATTTCATGCATTCCCAGAATATAATCTCTGCCAATTGAAATATGATACCCTGAGCCCAATAACAAGCCAAGCCAATGTGTTAACAAGTGTACCGATTTTAATAAGTTTCTCCATATCCTGGATGTTGTTCTTTGTTGGAAATTTGTCGATCTGAACCATTTAATCACATCAAAATGCTTTATGTATTTTCCCATTACAATTTTATACCATATACCTTCACGAAATAGAATATGCCAAAGAGTGTTAGCTAACAAAGCTAGATTGAAATGTGATAAGTTTCTAAAACCCCAACCTCCACTCGATTTTGTCCGCGATAATACCTCCCAATTTCATAAGTGGACATGACTTGATGTATTATTTCCTTTCCACAAAAAATTGAAGCTCATTTTACGGATCTTTGTAATTATAGATCTTGGTATTAATTCCACTACCATCCAATAAATCGACTGGCTTTCCAAAACCGATTTGAGTAGGATAAACCTTCCACCCAAAGAAATCCATTTATAGCACCAGTTTCCAATCTTTTTTTCAATTTTGGATAATAGCCAAGACCAATCTGTCACCCTCTGTGGACTTGTTTTCAAATGAAAGCCCAAATACTTGAAGCCTATGTGTAAGGCTGAGAAAGTGAACGGGAGCAAGGATCTAAATGGTTCAAGTTCTGATTCAGTAAGGCCTTCATAGTGCAATGTTGTCTTCATAGAATTTACCTGCAAACCATAAGCTTTACAAAACGGAAAAATAAGATTTTTTATCCCCCTCCATTCAATAAGATCATCCTTTGTCAGTATTAAAACATCATCTACAAAAAAAATATGTAGGATGTTTATCATACTAGACACTCTTATACATGTTAGCTTTCTCTCCGCTTTGTTTTTTTTCAATAAAATACTGAGAGCTTCCATCACCAAGATAAATAATAAGGGAGACAAGGGGCAGCCCTGCTGCAAGCCCCTCCCACTGCGAAAGAAATCTGTAGTCTCCCCATTGATTAGTACAGCATAGGAAGGAGAAGTAACACGGCTCATTATCCATCTAGTCACTTGATAACCATAACCGACCTGTATAAGTATCATATGAAGAAATTCCCAATCCACACAATCATATGCTTTACGCAGATCCAGTTTTAGGATCATCGATTTGGTGTTTTTTCTTCTTGACATGCTATGCAAGCATTCAAAAGTTGTACCATTGGAATATTGGATTCTTCTACCTTTCAGGAAGCCTAATTGTTCTTCTAAAAGCATACGGGACAGAATAGGTTTGATCTTATTAGCTATAACTTTGGAAATCAACTTGTAACAAAGATTGCATAGGGATATCAGTCTATAATCCCTGAAAGTGGTCAGATTATTCTCTTTAGGAATCAATGCCAATAAGGTGGAATTTAAACATCTTGGAATGTTTCTGTATCTCCTAGACTCCTCCACCATCTGAACCAGATATTCGCTAACCAAATCAAAAAAGGAAGAGAAAAAATCCACCGTCCAGCCATCAGGACCCAAACTCTTGTCCCTTTTGAAAAGATTGAGGACCTTCTTGATTTCATCAGCTGATACTGGCTCAAATAATGAATGTAAATCCTCAGCATGTACCATTATTTGGAAAATATTACTGACTTCAATTTTCTCCATTGTAAAAGAATCTTCATGTGCCTTGTAAAAAAAATTGAAAGTTGATAAATTACTTAAGTTTATAAATGACACTAAATATTAATAATTGAAATATTGAATTCTATTTTGGAATGTCTTGTAATATTTAAATTATAAAATGAATGAGGATAAGTTTAAATCCATTTTAACTTTAAAACTTAAGAATATATCAATTTAATCTCAGTGATTGTGTTTATAATTATAATATTAAATTAATATTTAACCTTTTTGGGGGGATAAACTCCAAAATAATACTGATTAAAGCTTAAAAACCAAAATAACATACATAAACATGCTAAAACATTATATCCTCATGACCATATTAATAAAATTTTAGGATAGGAATACTTTTAATTGCAATAGATGTTCAACTTTTTAGTTGATGAGAGTAATGAATATTCTTTCATCTGTAATCTTTTGAAATTAGTGTTCATTGACAAAAAACAAATTAGGAAGAAAATTAAAGTATCTTCAGAATATTTTATGTTTGTCAGTATGTTTTCTTCATTGGTGATTGTCTTCTATATCAAATCTCCAAAAAGAACATGAAAATAATGCAAGGCGAACAAGAAAGAAATCTAGCTTTCGAAGAGTCTTCCAAAATCCAGATGATGAATAACTAAGATATAACTAAGATATATAGGCCAAGACATTCTCGGGTTCAATTATGATTGAGGTGAGAAATTATGTATAGTTATAGTTGTGTAAAATAAATCCTCTGCTCGCCAACCACCACCATTATGGCCTTTCCCAACACAACAATGTCTCAGTTTGAATCTCTCTTTGCAAAAATAAAAAAACCCCTGCAAATATGGTATTGCAAGAACTCCAGTGCAAAATAAAAAAATCCACAAGAGAAGTATAATATACTTCTCGTGCAAGAGCGCTCTACTACATTATTTGTTGATACATATATGGGAAATGTTCAATTTCCCCCATAGAAATTGTGAGAAGCGCAGACTAGGACTGTATATTTTACTTGGATCTGCATAATAAAACCACTCTCAACATTTTTTTTTCCATTGATATGTCTTCACTTCTTACCTGATCAAAATATTAAAGAGACAATGATTTCATTTCTTACATGATTTGTAGCATCCCCAACATCCAACTGTTGAGCTATGCCACATGAAAAAAATTTGAACTGTATACAAAATTAGAACATATAAAAACTCTGCAAATGCATAGATTCATACAAAATAATAATAAAAATACACATGCAACACACACAAGAAAACCCCATAAAAATAAACGCATAAATAATAATGCAACATGTAATTTAACACACAATTGACACTTATCTTAGTAAAAATATCACCAACTACATGCAGACCTTCCACGTTCCTCCCAACCTTAGACCACACTGCTCAAAACTCTCAGCAGTGGGTCACCCTCGAGCTGGGACTAAACTCCACCCAGGTAAAGGAATTCCTAACCAAGTTGATTTATCTAAAAAAACAAGAAATACTTCGTAATAGGTGCCAAAATGAACTAATAGCCTACAGTCCCTCATTCGCCACATGCATGTCCCACCCCAGGAAATGTTCCCCTTCTCTGCTCAACAATCCCTTGGCTGCCCCACTTCATTTCCGGGGATTCAGCAATAGGTCAGACAGGAAGTCTCAGAGTCCTATAGTTGCAGTCTGGCACCTTCAGGAGATCAATTCCTAGCAATTCTCTCACCTAGAGAGAATTTCTCATGGGCCTGACAACCTACTTCTCCAGTCCAGCTCCTAAGCTAATGATCCAGGTGGATATTGGTGGCCAACCACTTATTCCAACTGGCTCCTCTTGTCAGTTTTTAGTTCAACACGTTCTTATGTACTTCTTTGTAATTATGGGTTCTACACTTATGAGGATGTCTGAAGCCCTACACATATTCCAGGTGGAGACTGGTGGCTGCCCACCCAATCCAATTGGATTATTTTGGAAATTTTCATGTCAGCACATCCTTATGTACTTCCAGGGCCGTTTTGAGGCCCTAAACAGTGTTTTTTTGGTGTCCCATAGTCAAACTATAGACAAAGTTTGATTTCAATGGCATGATGCTTAGGTCTCAAAAATACCTTTCCAACGAGCTATCACGCACCTAAAACGAAGATCGTATGCAAAAGTTACAACCCTCAGAAGTTAATGTACTAACTTACCCAAACGGGGCCCACGTGACTTTTGGTGTTTCATCTCCTAGGGTTAGGTTTTTGGATGTCTAGGGTTTTGGAATTCATGTTTATCATAAAAAGTCCTTGAGAGCCTCATTGTAATCATCTTCTTGCGAATGAGTGTAGTTGTCACATCTCTTCTCAGAGATAAAGCTGCCACCATTCTAGCGAGTCTTGCACTCTGTATTTTTACAGTCTCTTTACAATTCTTTCATTAATAGAAATCAAGCATTGTTGTATTTCTCTGTTTCTGGCAATTTTCCTGAGTATTTCATTGGAATATATCTGCTTTCATTTCGTTTCGAAAATAATCTGGATTAGTGGTATCAGAGCATGTTTCACTTGATCATTTTTTAGCGCATGTCCCCGACGAGGTCCGAGTATAGTCAGTTTGATCTCAAGCTTGTCTCTCTTTAGGACAATCACTCTCGCATGCCCAAGAAACCCTTGATCGAGGCAGAAAATAAAAATGACAGAGCAGAATATTCTATTAACATGTTTCTTGAGAAATCTCTCATGCGACAGAGGGACGAAATGATGTAGAATTTTTCACACATCCTTCAACTCCTGTTGATAGCAACATGAGCATCTTCATCAAGCATCCATTTTGGAGGAACTTCTCCCTTCAAGGTACAAGTTAATTTTGATATTCCCATATTTGAAGGTCGGATAGATGCGGATGCCCTAGAAAAATGGTTAATCTATTAGAAGGTTATTTCTTTGTTCACAATGTTTCTGACAGGGAAAAGATCACCTTCGCACTCCTCAAGGCTCTCCCCCATGTTAAACATTGGTGGGAAAATTACTGGGAGAAAATTTCCACAGAGGAATATGGAATATATGGGGTCGAGCTCACTTGGGATTTTTTTGTGGATGTGGTCAAGGAATAGTACTACCTTGTTGATAACTATGAATACCAGCACATCGGATGGACCACACTATGGCAAGAGAAGAGCCAAACAGTGTCGGAGTTCAAAAATATTTTCCATAGCTTGCACACCAAGCTGGGTATCAAATACTTTGAGTGGCATCTAGTTTTGAAATACCATGGGGCTCTTCATAGGTACATCCAAACTGAAATGGATTTCCTAAACATCTCATCATTGGGAGTTTCCTGTCGAAATGTTGTCAAAATCAAGCAGAAATTTAGGCACCAAAACAAATGGGAATTTGTGTCTGGAAATATGCAACAACCAAAGCATGGTAAAGATGACCCTAACCAGCAACCTCTAGACAACCAGTCCAAGACATGGGACAAGGGTAAAGGAAAGACGAAGAATGACACTGGGAAGTGGTTTGACTTCCACAAAATTTCCTAGCACAACATCGATGAATGTCACTTGAAACAGTTATTGGTGGTCGAGTTCAAAGACACGGAGTTGAACCTTGAGTCAAAATCTGATCCAAAAAATATTGAAAATAGTTAGATCATTGACGCAGACCCCATTGCTATTGTCGCGACCACAACAATTCAACCAGAAGAACCAGTAGATCCTAAAGAAGGGGAGTGCCTCTTCCATTCACATGTGTGGGTGAAGGGGACCCCGTTGCATTTCATTGTGGATAATGGCAGCCAGAAAAACCTCATCTCACCTAAGTTCGTCAAACATTTGGGGTTGTCAACAACACCACACCCGCATCCATACAACATCGGGTGGCTTCACCAGGGACGAGATATCCATGTTAGCCAGTGGTGTCGCATGTCTTATGGAAACCATCCCTTCAAGGATGACGTAGTGTGTGATGTTAACCCTCTTGATGTATGTGATGTTGTTTTGGGCCAACCATATATGTGGAACCATCATGTTTTCTATAAGTCTAGACCACGTAGTGTCATTATTACTCTCATAGGTCAACTCTATAAGATACCAGAGGTAGTTCTGATTATTGTTCCACCAAAACAGTGTCGCAAGGTAATCTCTTATACTGCAAAATTCATCCTCTTCATAGCCTGTTCAAAGGATGCACAGAGGACCACTACAACCACTGTAGCCTCAACAACTTCTATCCAACAAAAAAAGATTGTTGAAGAGAAAGAAGATATTGTTTCTTCACCTACAATGGTGCCTACACCAGGCCCCATCAAACTCAAAGACAATAGGTTGGTGGAATAGATTCAACCCTACCAGCAACAGGTTTGAGATAGTATTCCACAAACCAAGAAACACAACTTCTCCAACAAGGCATGCAACTCAACAAGATTTAGATTCAGAAAACGCTTTCTCCTCTTCCCTGGGCACTCAACACAATGGAGACCATTTCTTCCTAAGGGGGAGGATTGATCCAGGTGGATGTTGGTGGCCACCCACCTATTCCAACTGGATCCTCTTATCATTTTTTAGTTCAGCACGTTCTTATGTACTTCTTTGTAATTATGGGTTCTACACTTTTGAAGTTGTATGAATCCCTACACATCTTCCAGGTGGATACTAGTGGCCACCCACCTAATCCAACTGGCTTATTTTGGAAGTTTTCATGTCAGCACATATTTTCGTACTTTCAGGGTCATTTTGGGGCCCTAAACATTGTTTTTTGGTGTGTGTTGGCATAGGGGCAGACCCAAGGTTCAACGCTCAAGAGCACACCAACAAAACCCTAACTACTGGCCCTTTTGGCAACACCTGTGAAGCAGATGAAGTCTCACCTAAGGTAGAGACAAGGGTGGTTGCAGGACTCAGATGTCTGCAACCTTAGTTGGGACACAGATCTGTGATTATACGCTTAACAAAGCGCTCAACACCGATAGTTCACTTAGAATTGACCCTTATCTTATTTTGCAAGTAACATAGAGCATCGCAGTTCATACTTAGATTCAAGAAGATTCAACACTTAGCCACGGAAAGATAGATTGGATTCACCAGATCAGGCACTAAGCATCTTATATATCAGATCTAACATTCATTCATATATCAAAAGCACAGAGCATAACTATATCTATCTAAACACATCAAGGCATTTAGCATAAGATCAAAGCACATAGCACAACACACAAAGTTACCGTGGTTCACCCCCACCCTGGGGCTATGTCCACAAAATCTTCTTCTTTATATTATCTCAGTCAAGCGGTTACAGCAAAGAGCTTCAATGACCCTTACTTTGCACAGGACAGAAGATCTGTGCAGCTTGTTAGATCCTTCTTCCTTGCACTTCAGCACAAAACTACAACATCTTGCACTGAGCTCTTCCAGCTTCTTACAATCATGCATAGAGCACTTGCAATATACATCCAATCACACAGATCCAGTTATTAGCACTAAGCCTTTAGCTATACATCACATAGATGTACTATTATCCTATACTTACATTGCCTAAGTATCTATTTATAGATTACAAAATGGGCCTAAGCATGGGTAAATCCACGGGCCGACATCCCTTTTTTTGTTACATTAACCCAAAAACCTTAAAAGGACCCAAAAATAGGTCTTGCTCCCCCAATTTCCGCTTTGTGTTGCGCTCCATCTTTGACTAACTATCGTAGTCCAAAAAATGGTCAAATATGACCAAGTATTCCTCAAAACTTCGTCAACGGCCAACAGGCCCCCAACACTCACCTGTGACTCATCTCGAGTCACTCAGGTCTGACCAGTTCTGCTTCAAGCACCTCGAGTTTGGCTCAAGCCACTTCGACCTGTTTCTTTGTGATTTCCTCTTACTCGAAAAACTCTTGGATGAGTGCGTTATTGACTGGTCCCTCTAGGCATTGTTCTGTTATAATCATGACCTGTTCCAGCTCTGTTCCTTGGTTCTCAATCTCTAAGAATAGATGACATGTCTGATCCTACAAAGGTTGAAGTTGTTGATTTACTTCCATTACCTTGCTCTAGATCATGTGGATTTGTTTTTGTGCGACGCGTTGCTCGTGGGATCGCTTCATTTTCTCTATGGTTGATAGGGCCTTCAACTGCATCTGAAGTCTATCTGCATGTTGCTTCGCCTCCTGGAGTTGCGACTCCATTTTATGCAATTCTGGGTTCTTGGTTAGGTTCTCATGTATCTGTGCACTTCTGCTACTTAATTGTTTGCATTCTTTAGTGAGTGCTTTAATCCTTTCTACTGTACTCCAGGCGGTTATTTCTCGTTGGTCACGCTCTTCTTGCGGGGTACTTGGGATGATCTGAAGCTCTAAGTCCACGACTCTTTGTTGAAGTTGTTGAATAACTTCAGCAAGCTTCATCACTTAATGGTCTAAGGGTTCTTCAGCCTTCTGTTCTAAGTCGATCACAGAACGAAATGCTCTGTTGACAACTTCTTCAATCATGATTTGCTTCACGAGAAGTTTCTCCTTCTCCTTTTGGATTTTTTCTCTATCTTCATCAAATTTTGCTTGGATGGCCTTCTCTTGTTGTGCAGCTCGGTGCTACTCTATGATTTCCTCCTGTGCTTGCTTTAGGGCCTAGGTGGCCTACGCTATTGCTTCTTATACTTTTCGAAGGCGTACTTCGACTGTGTCAGCAATCCTGCGGAGTTGAACCTGTTCATCTCCTGCTTCTGTTGTTCCTTCTAGCAGGGGTGTAGTGGAAACTGCACGGCTCGATTGAAGTGCTTGCTTTACTCTTTAGAGCTCGATTTCAATTATATTGTACATGGCCTCTTGCTTGGCTACCTATTTTTATGTTATCTCTTCGATAGCTTCGTTCATAGTCATGAGGAGAACGCTGAAGTCGTCTGGGGTGAGTGTGGTTGTCAGTTTAGTCACGGATGCTTTCGACTTCTTCTTGGAGGAAGGTTCTGGAGGTGAACCCTTTCTTTTCTTTATGATTTCTACTTCGTCCTCTGGCCTTTGTTCAACTTCTTTGAAGTCTTCGTTATTACCTCCTTGATCCAGTGTGGTGGAAGCCGTCCTTATAGATCTACTATCGACGTCCTGGATTTCCTCATCTTTATTTATCTTCTTGGTTTTCTTCACCTTACTGGGCCCAGGTGTATTTTGCACAGCTTCTGGGCTATCGATGTCATACATATCTGTTGGATCTGCAGAGATAAGGAGGTCTGCCAACCATTCCTTGGTGATTTCTTCCAAGTCTTCTTCTGTCAGCTTATAATAGGACTGAAGTTGTTCCTGGGGTTCATCAGTGCATGGATTTAGGTATATAAAGTGGAAATCCATGTTGAACTTTATCAGAGGTCGAAACCTTTGTAAAGTGTCTGGGGTTATGCGAGGTTCACCCCCTATGGTTTCTTTCAGTTGGTTATAGTATGTATGAAAAATGACATTTGATTTCCACTGCTTGTTCATATTGTTCGAGTACCATAAGGTACTGAACTTCGCAGCTAAGGGCTCAAAAGGGTCAAAGTCCGAGAAGGTTGCGTCTTCCGGTATCTCCCATGCAACAAAAGCGATCAGTATTAGAATCCATCTAAAATGGAATTCATGCCCCTGATCCTAGGCTTCTCTGCAGTCAATCTCCAGCTGGTTAACCAGGTACTTCACCCAGTTCATCTGTAGTCCCTCTGCGCATTTTCCTACGAGGTCAACTATGAAGCCTGATACTTGAGTTGGTATGTTCTTACATACCAATTTCCCTGCTATCAGTTGGCATGAAAGGCACACTGCGCCACTCTCAATAGAGGCTACCTTGTAGCCTCGCGTGCCCTTCTTGACATTGCCATAAGATTCTTTAATCTTCTGTGAAAGAGCACGGTCCGTGGTCTTTCCAAGGTAATAATCCTGGGGATCAGGGCCCTGCATACTAAGCCCGGTGATCCTATTGATCATTGTCAGATCAATAGTTATGCAGTGGTTTAACCACAGGTATCCTCCATGGTAACTTGCTAGCAGTAATTTTACACAAGCATTCACCTCTTGGTGTCTGCCGAAGTGTGGTATTTTCATAACGTTGAGCAAAGTAAATTGCTCGAGGTTCATCGTCCATTGTTGAGGGATGATCTTGGAATTCTTTCCCTTGGTTTTGGTTAAGTACTTGTGTGGGGAAAGCATGTTGTAAGCTTTACGGTCTCCCAGGTTGAAGTCGCAAAACTTCAACGCCACAACCTTGTCTTGATATGCGCGGTAGGTGCGTACTCCTTTTGGTAGATAAGCAGTGACTAGGGTGTATTCAAAGTCTCTAGGGATGATGTCCTAGTTAATCGGACCGCTCAGAGGGGGTATGTAAGCTGGTAGGATGGACGGTACTAACTTCGCATTGGTTATGTCATCTTTATGCTTAGTTCTTCTTTCTGTGCCAACTCGAGATGTTCCTACTCGAACAGTGGATGGGGAGGCTTTCATTCCTCTCGTCGATGATGCCTATAAACCCATAGACAACCCTCTTTCTAACATGACTCGTTCGGTTCTAAGGCTAGCAAGTACCTCTCTTACAGATTCTTCAGCTGTGCTGAGCTCATCAGAGATATATGCTAAAGGAAAATAATCGGGGTCACACTGGTCTTAAGCATTGTACTGGGATAAATAACAAAGGTGTGTCAATCACTGTAGACACTTGCTAGTCTGTGAGCTTCAACTTATTAATTGGAAAAAGTGTTCTTCAAGCATGGTGTGACGAGATAAATAGGTAATCTCAGCAACGGTCTACTTGCAAAGGACATGGAGCCTTCATTAACTCTGTTCTATCCGTTCTGGTGCTGTCCAACAGTCTAGTGGTAACCCATAATTGCTTTTCGACCTGTTCGGAGCAGCATTCAAACAGACATATTGGCTTCCAACGGCTATATCACTTCACCATGGCAAAGTGACCCATGTCATTGTTCTGATATCTCAGCGAAACTCTAATTCTGTAATTTCTCTTTTTGTGAAGTTCCATCTGGAATATCCTATAGTTTTTCCATCTTCGCCTTCTTCTTACTTAACTTTCTAGCTTTCTTTCCAGTGAGCTTCATCTCAATGGTTCTTTTTATGTTCTGATTTCTATTTTCCTTGGATATAGTCACTTCACTTTGTTGATGTTCTTTCTTAGGGTTCAGGGATAACGTCTCTTCTTTATCTGTGATGGAGACTTCAGTCTTCTGTGAATCCTCTGGCGTTCTGATAACTTTGAAATCTGGGTTTCTAGTGTGAAATGGCTTCGATTTGTTCTTGTGTTCTTCAATCAACTACGCGATCTTTCTGGTCATGAAGTCTTTTAACTCTTGTCTCTGTTGTTCTAAAAAAAATTCTTCTGCCTTCTTTCTAGTGTAATCTCTTTCAATCCAAGGATTTCCAAGTAACATGGTAAATGGGGCATTGTCCTCAATAAATTTGATGATTTCAAAATCTTCCTTTGTCGGAGTTCCATTGACATTCATAGATATCTGAGTGAGCCTTCCACATAAGTTTACCATTTTTCCTCTAAATAACCCTATTCCACTTAGGGATGGAGTCATAGCAAGTCTCCCTATAGCTTCCCAAGTTCTTTCTCTCATGGCATTCACCTGTGTTTCCTCATCCAGAACACAGTCAATGTCGAAGTCTTCTATTCTTACTTCGATGCATTATGTTTCTTTGAAGATCTCTGATAGCCTAACATGTCGGTGATCATTCAAGGTTTCTTTCATCTGTAGTAACATCTTCTCTGATTCTTTCTGGGTTTCTGCTATTTGTGGATCTACCTTAAGGTTTTCTTCGTGTAGATTCATTTTTTCAAACCTAGCAATCATTCTAGGGAAATCCAATACTTCATGGTCCAAAGCCTTGCAACATAGACAACTCGTTCTTCCACCAGGGCACTCCTTGGCTAGATGTCCTGGTTTTCTGCAATTGTAACATAGGTTCAATCCTCTCTTTCTTTTAAATGATCCCCAACCTCTTCTGTACTACACACTAGGGTCATGGTAGTTAGCCTGCAAAAAATTCTTTCTAGGATACTACATCCATCTGTTAGTCCAAACATTCTTTCTATGCATAGGTATAACATATCTATCATTATTCTTATCATATCTATCAAACTTTCTTTCATCTAACAATGCCCTAGTTTTTAGGTTAGGAAAAAATCTATCAAGCATACCTAAATTCATGCTTCAGAAACAAAAATTTCCACTTATCTTACCTATATAGAGCCCAAAGCTTTCAAATATAAGAATTTTAACTATTCTTACCTTTATCAAAGCACGGAGCTTACATATCTTACCTCTTTTTCTACAGATCTGACCTCTTTCTTTCAGAAATTTCCACTTTTACTTTTCTTAGAGCACAGAGCGTTCAGATCTCGCTTCTTTTCTTCAGATATGATCTTCCTTTCTTCAGATCTGATCTGATTCAGAGGTTATTTTGCACAAAGCTTCTTCTTCTTTAGTTCCCAGCAATCATAGTTTCAGTTCCTGGCAACGGAACTATTTGTTGGCACAGGGGAAGACCCAGGGTTCAACGCTCAAGAGCGCACCAACAAAACCCTAACTACCGGCCCTTTCGGCAACACCTGCGAAGCAGATGAAGTCTCACCCGAGGTAGAGATAGGGTGGTTGCAGGACTCAGATGTCTGCAACCTTAGCTGGGACACAGATCTGTGATTATACGCTTAACAAAGCACTCATCACCGATAGTTCACTTAGAATTAACCCTCATCTTACTTCGCAAGTAACACAAAGAATCGCAGTATATACTTAGATTCAAGAAGATTCAACACTTAGCCACAACAAGATAGATTGGATTCACCAGATCAAGCACTAAGCATCTTATATATCATATCTAATATTCATTCATATATCATAAGCACAGAGCATAACTAGATCTATCTAAACACATCAAGGCATTTAGCATAAGATCGAAGCACATAGCACAACACACAAATTTATCGTGGTTCACCCCCACCCTGGGGCTACGTCCACAAAGTCTTCTTCTTTATATTATCTCGGTCAAGCGGTTACAACACATAGCTTCAATGACCCTTACTTTGCACAGGACAGAAGATCCGCGCAGCTCACTGGATCCTTATTCCTTGCACTTCATCACAAAACTACAACATCTTGCACTGAGCTCTTCAAGCTTCTTACAATCATGCACAGAGCACTTGCAATATACATCCGATCACATAGATCCAGTTACTAGCACTAAGCCTTTAGCTATACATCACATAGATGTACTACTATCCTATATTTACATTTCCTAAGTATCTATTTATAGATTACAAAATGGGCCTAAGTGTGGGTAAATCCATGGGCCAACATCCCTTTTCCTATTACATTAACCCAAAAACCCTAAAAGGACCCAAAAATAGGTCTTGCTCCCCCAATTTTCGCTTCCCGTTGTGCTCCATCTTTGACTAGCTGTTGCAATCCCAAAAACGGTCAAGTATGACCAAGTATTCCTCAAAACTTGGTCAAGGGCCAACAGCGTGCCACAGTAAAATTGTAGTCAGATTCAGAGTTTGACGTCATAATGCGTAGTTCTCGAAAATACCTTTCCAATGGGCTATCACGCACCTAAAATGGGGATCGTATGCAAAAGTTACGACCCTGGGAAGTTAATGTACTAACTTACCCAAACGGGGCCCACGTGAATTTTGGTGTTTCATCTCCCAGGGTTAGGTTTTTGTATTCTAGGGTTTTGGCATTCATGTTTATCATAAAAAGGCCTTCAGAGCCTCATTGTAATCATCTTCTTCTGAATGAGCGTAGCCGTCACATCTCTTCTCAGAGATAAATCTGACATCATTCTAACGAGTCTTGCACTCTGTATTTTTAGAGTCTCTTTACAATTCTTTCATTAATAGAAATCAAGTATTGATGTATTTCTCTATTTCTGGCAATTTTCATGAGTATTTCATTGGAATATCTCCGCTTTCATTTCGTCTCGAAAATAATCTGGATCAGCTAACTAGGTACAGGTACATGTACAGGTACAAGTATGATGATAGTAACAGAGAATTACGAAAAACAACTAAAATCTGTGAGTGAAAGAATGGAGGAAAAAATGATGGTAAAATTATCTAAGTCCAAACTATATGTATGCATGTCCCCAACTTGACACTTTTCATGTTGTGAATTACTTTGGCCCACTTGTCCCCATCCTTAGAACTTAGGATAAAATAATTATCCATACTTTATACTTTAAGGAATATTGATATAATATTCCTTTTTGGCTTAAGTTCTCTAGCTTAGTCCCTTATCCTTAAATTTTAGCCCCCTTTCCCGAACTAGTGGAGTTTATTCCCCCATACTCTTTTACATGGTTGGCTTTTCACAGTTATGTGTTTTTCATTAATATTTGCATGTGGATACATTTACATTTACCTCACAGATATATTTTCCTTTCTACATCTCGGCTCACCAGCCTAAGTACATTGGTATTTACATTTACAGTTGGGGTTCGGCCTAGGGGTATTACATTCCCCTCCCTCTTATTTATGCATTTTCCTCAATGCAATATATATACACATATACAACCAAAATTTCAAAAATTCTAAAAAAGATGCAGGTATTATGCCCGCATAGAATCCTCATGCTCCAAAGTTTCATCTTCAGGGTCGTATCAGGTCCATTGGACCTTTACTATCTCTATGGATCGATTCTAGAGTTGCTAGATCTTCCGGTCCAATATGCACACCATATGCACTTGAAAGGCACCTTCTTGCTCCACCTGAATCACATTCCAATCAATGACATGATTAGCATCAGGTATATAATTTTTGAGCAATGATACATGGAATACATTATGAATAGACATTGATGTAGGCAAGACAAGCATGTATGCTATGGGCCCAATCCTTTCTAGGATTTCAAATGGCCCACAATAACGAACTTCCAACTTTGAACAATTTCCCAAGTTCAGAGAACTTTTGTTGGCCTTTACTTTCAAGAATACATGGTCACCCACTTTAAATTCCCTGTGATTTTTTCCCTTATCAGCATAGCTTTTCTACATGTCTTGAGCATCCTTTAAATTCTATTTTATTTTCAACATTTTCTCTTCCATTTCCCTGAGTAATTTTGGCCCAACCACTACTCTATCTGTTGGGTTGTCCCAGCTTACCGATGTGGTGCACCTTCTGCCATAAAGTGCATCAAATGGGCTCATCTTTAGAGATGCTTGGTACCCATTGTTATAAGAAAACTCTACTAAGTGTAGGTAGTCTTCCCATTTTGATGGTTTACCCATCACATACATCCTCAGCATATCCTCAATCACTTGATTCACCCTCTTTGTTTGTCCATCTGATTCTGGATGATAAGTTGTGCTAAAATTCAAATTTGTTCCAAATCCCTTAAATAATACTTTCCAAAAATTTGATGTAAATCCTGGATCTCTGTCAGACACAATTGTCTTGGGTATACCATTTAGTCACGCAATTTATCTCATATAAATATCAACAATGTTGGATGCCTTGTGAGTGAGATTTACTAGAATAAAATGGGCATCTTTAGTAAGCTTATCCACCCCTACCATGATAGAATCATGCTGCTTGTTTGTTTTGGGAAGTTTGGTGATGAAATCCATTGTTACAACTTCCCTTTTCCACTAGGAATGGGTAATGGTTGTAACAAACCAGTTGGGTGTCTATGCTCAGCCTTGACCTTTTGACAGTCCAAACATTTGGCAATAAAATCAACAACTTATTTTTTCATTCTTGGCCAATAATATTGGCTCTTGACAACTGCAATAGTTTTCTGATAACATGGGTGCCCTGCATAAGGTGCAATATGCATTTCTCTTAATATTATATTTTTCAATTCTTGGGAATTTGGTACATAAATTATGTCCATGTACACGAGAATTTCATCATTTTCTAGCTTATAGTCTTCAATTTTCTGTTGCAAAACACCCTATTGTAATTTTTTTATTATTTCCATGTATTGCAAATCTGATTTTGCATCCTCTAAGATTATATCTTTCAAATCTGATTGGTACATGCTAATGGTTGTAGCATGCAACTCATGTACCCTTCTGCTAAGTGCATCAGCGGCCTTGTTCTCTTTCCCTTTTATATGCTTTATATCAAATCCATATTCACTGAGAAATTATAACCACCTTCTTTTCCTGGCATTTAAAGTTGGTTGTCCAAATAAATATTTCAGACCACTATGGTCTGTCCTCAACTCGAACCTTTTCCCCGTGAGGTAGTGCCTCCACATCTTCAAGGCATGCATTATGGTTGCTAAATCCAAATCATGAGTAGCATAGTTCCTTTCATGCTCCTTCAACTTCTTTGATTCATAGCATACCACATACCCATTTTGAATGAGGAATCCATCAAGCCCTTCTTTACATTCATCAATGCATACAATGAAGTCTTCATTTGGATCAACAATCCTTAGTATTGGAGCACTTGTTAATAAATGCTTCAAGTGTTGGAAACTCTTTTCACAATCCAATGTCCATTGAAACTTAACCCCCTTCTTTTGCAAGGAAGTGATTGGGTGTGCAATCTTTTATAATCCTTCAATAAATCTCCTATAGTGTCTTGCAAGGCCCATGAATGATCTAACCTTTGTCACATTCTTTGGTTTTGATCATCCTCTAATGGCCTCGATCTTTTCATGATCCATTTTTATCCCTTCCTCTGAAATGATATGTCCCAAATAATGAATTTTCTTCTGATAAAATGAGCACTTGCTCAATTTGGCATACAACTAATGCTCCCTTAATACATATAATACCATCCTTAAGTGTTGTTCATGCTCTTCCTCCAACTTAGAATATATAAGAATTTCATCTAAAAATACAATCACAAACTTATCTAAGTATTCTCTAAAAATACCATTCATTAAACACATGAAGACAATTGGTGCATTTGATAGCCCAAATGGCACCAATGTGAACTCATAATGTCCATACCTTGCTCTAAAAGTAGTCTTGCTAATGTCTTCTTCTTTAATTCTTACCTGATGATAACCTGACCTGAGATCAATCTTGGATAATATTTTTACATCTTTCAATTGATAAAAGAGGTCATTCATCCATGACAAAGGATACTTATTCTTCACGGTTACCTTGTTCAATTGCCTGAAGTTGATGCAAAGTCTCAATGTTCCATCCTTTTTTTTCACAAATAATACTGGGGCACCCCAAGGTGACACACTTGGGTGTATATACCCCTTCTTCAGAAGCTCTTCATGTTGCATTTGCAATTCCTTCGATTCTAGAGTACTCATCTTGTAAGGGGTATTGGATACCGGGGTTTCTCTAGGCATCAGATTGATGGATAAATCAATGTCTCTTTTAAGGGGTAATCCTAGTATTTCTTTAAAGACATCTTCAAACTCTTTTAGGACTACATAATCTTCAATATTTGACACATTATCCTTATGTGTCTCTTCTATATGTGCTGCAAATATTTGACACCCTTTTCTGTAACTTTTCTTCAGCTGCAATGTTGAAATTTATTCGACGGCTACTACCCTGGGAATTCCTTGTACTGTCCTTAGGTTCCCTTCCTCATTAAAGCAAGTAAATGCCTTATTATAATAGTCTAGGATAGCATGGTGTTGGTCCAACCAATCCATACCAATTAGACAGTCATAGGAACCTAAAGGTATGGTGTTCAAATCTTCTCTGGTGCTCAGTCCATTCATATCCATTGGACATGCCTTAACCATCTCATTGATTTTTATTTTAGCTTCGGTAGCCAGCTGCACCAACCAATATTTTCCAAGCTTGCTTCTTGGAAAATGCAAACTTTCCACCATCTTAGGATCTATATAACTATGACTAACTCCTGAATCAATTAAAATAGCATGGTTTGGTTGTTGATCTTACCTTCCACTTCAATCATATGTGACTGAAACTCATCTTTCTTGTTGTCTAGGGATGCATAGATCCTAGGTACATTTATTCCCATGTCCTCCATTTTATCAACTTGTTGTACATTGTGAACAATCCTCACTTTTTCACCTATGTAAGGACAATCTCTATACATATGATCTCCCCCACAACCCCAAAATTGAATAGGTGGTTGACTTAGTCTTTGCCCCACTATCTCAGTCATTCTGGGTTCTCTAGAAGTTGGTTGTCCTTGAGGATTATTTCTTAATAATGGTAGCTTAGTCCCCTTTTTCCTCTGTTCCAGCTTGTTTTTCTTCTTGTCTTCCCAAGCTTTTTGGAAAGTTGGTCTTCCTTTATGTTGATCATAAAGGCATTTAGCTCGCCTTATGGTCTCCTCCAATGTTTTGGGATCATCATATTGTATCTTGTCACTAATAAATGATGGCAGCCCACTCAAATAGCTATGAATCTTAACTGGCTCTTCCTTGATGAAAGGAACATACTTTAGCAGTTCTAAAAACCTTATTTCATATTCATCTATGGTCATACTCCCAAGATTGAGTTCAAAGAACTCCATTTTCGTGTCATAGTATCTCTAAGTCAGGTATTTCTTTTGGAAACACCTCTTGAATTCTCTCCAAGTAACATTTTTCTCATCAATGTCTTGCACCTGCACAAATTGGTCCCACCACATGGATGCATTTCCCTTGAGTTTATAGATGGCAATTCTTCCTTCTGCGTGTGAAGAGTAATTATGTAATTGAAAATAGTTCCTCATGCCTAGCAGCCATGTCTCTGCATCTTCATCCTTATTGTGCTCACCATAAAATGTAGGAGGCTTTATTTTGTTCATTTCTCTTTGTAGTTCATCCACCCCAGACCTCCTCTTATGTTTCCTGACAGAGAATGGACTTGAACTATTGTGTTCTCTCCTAGTGGAATGCCTTGGGGAGTGATGGTGATGTCTCCCAAAATTTCTTGTTCTTCTCTTCTCATCATGAGACCTGTGACTTCCTTATTTTCTTGAGTAATTCTCCTTATCCATCTTCTTTTCTATTATGTCCAAGCTCTGCATTAACTTTATGTTGAATCTCTCATGTTGCTCCTTGGCTGTCATAAGCCTCTCATTATCATCTTTATAACTTTGGACCTCATTTTGCAAACTTTTAATGGTCTCTACCAAGTTCATGCTTTCTTCCTTTCCTTGTCCATGTCCAATTGAGTTTGTACCTTCATTAACCATATTGACATACATCCCTCTGATCTCATCTTCCTGGATGTAAGCCCCATGTGTATATTCCATCATTCTGAACTCTGTTTCGGTCTTTTTTTATCTAATTGTTGTTAACTCTACAAAATGTGCAGCCAACAAAACTTGTTAGGCTAATTGATTTAACAAATTCATGAAATTATGTACAATTCTGGTTCAATAATGCATCATAATTCTTTCTTTTGATTTCCTGAAAAATTGACTACCCATATCAATTTTATGGGTGAATAATTATATTGTACTATCCAAGACCTTTCAAATGCCTGCTTCCATGCTCAATTTTGAGTCTTGAGTAGAAAGTTATGGTTATTTGAAAATTTTCCATTAATTCTTCCCATGTCTTCTACTATTGTATCCTCTTGGGTGTTGTGCATGGTATTCACTTTGTCCTTTCTGTGAGGGAAATCCTTGTATAGGTGATCTTCTTATGGAGTCAAATTATCTCTCGGATCTATGATGGATCCTCTCTTAATGTACACAGGCCCTTTTTGTTTCTTTATGCAGGTCCAATAAAACCCACGGGCACTTTACTCTAAGCCCCTTTCACCTAGAATCAAAACCACAGGCGCTAGCCCCTTTTCTTCGGAGAAAATATCACGTGACCGCATGCTAGAACCAAGCTCTCAACTAAAAGGCGTTATCCAGAGCTCTGGGAATTCGGTGCTCCGTGAAAATTCACCTTTTCAACTCTCAAATATCTCGAAGTGATTACAAGACGAATTCAGTCATAAAGTGACTTTGATAGGCGGATGTAGGTCTTCTCCCTAGCTCTGGGACTTTGGCACTTCATGAACATTCACCTTTTCAACACTCCAATCTCCCAGAGTGGTACCGACCGAATTCATTCATAAAGTGACCTTGACAGGTGGGTGTAGGTCTTCTCCCAAGCTCTGGAACTTCAATGTTTCGTGAACATTCACCTTTTCAACACTCCAATCTCCCGAAGTGGTTACCGGTCAAATTCGTTCATAAAGTGACCTTGAACGGCAGGTGTAGGTCTTCTCTCTATCCTTCCTCTCTCCAACCTCTTATGGATAGATATGATGGTTGGTGGGGATTCTCTCCCCTCCTCCATGATCTATGGTGGATATTCACTTTAGGACTCCGAGCTTCGGGAGTTTCCATGACTCCAACACGCAAATATCCCGGATTGTTGAACTGGAGAAATCCAGAAGAGTTCAGGGATCAATGGTCCACACTTTTCTCCTTGATCTACGGCTGAGATCAAATCTGGGACTCTGAAACTCTGGGCTTCGGGAGTTTCCATGAATCCAACACGCAAATCTCCTGAACTGTTGAACTGGCGAACTGAAATCGATGGATCACACTCCTCCCACAACCAACGGTTGTGATTAACTTCGGGATTTTGGTTTCGGGACTTCTCACTCTAGATGACCACCACACTCCTAAATTGTCGAACGTTGAACTAAAATTTACAACTCACACTCCTCCCACATCCAACGACTGTGATTAACTCTGGGCTTCAGGCTTCGAGGATTCTCGCTCTAGACAACTACCACACTCCCGAATTGTCGAATGTCGAACTGAAATCGACGGCTCACACTCCTCCCATAGCTAACAGTTGTGATTAACTATGGGCTTCAGGCTTCGAGGATTCTCGCTCCAGACAACCACCACACTCCTGAATTGTCGAACATCGAATTGGCGAAGGGCGGAGATCTACGGCTGAGACTATTCGTTGATCAATGGCTAGGATTAACTTCGGAATTCAGGACTTCGGGGAAGTCTCCACTCCGTGCAACCACAACCAATTTCTCCCGTAGTGTCGAACCGCCGAACCACTTGAGGATCCAATGACTCACACTCTCCCTGTGATCTATGGTGTATATTCACTTCGAGACTTCATAGCTTCGGGGATTTCTCCTCCTGGCGACACAAGGGTCAATTTTCCTGAACTGTCGAATCTTTGAATTGTGAGATCTACGGCTCACGTTCCATGATGGGATCTATGGATGAGATATGCTCGGCTTTGGCCAAGACTTATGGCTTGAGAAATCTGATCGACGATTCTCATTCTCCTACACTCAGATCCAACGGTTGGGATATGATCTCCTCTGTTGTGCGCTCTCCTCTCGTCTAGGTTTGATCGAATGGCCCAGATCTAATCTTGTAGCCCAAATCAATGGTTTTTGTGGTTTCTCTCCTCTGTGGGGTCGACTCCTTGGCCTCTACTTGCTTTCTCAAACCGCTACACCTTCACTTGGCCAAATTTCTCAATTTTCCCATGAATTTAACATCATAAATTGGGGCTTTTGCCCAATTCCACGCAATTGCTTCTGATTTTTAACATGGACGCATTGTAACTTGAAATTTGGCCACTTCGAAATCAATTTCTCTGTGAAATTTTTCTTCAATTCAACTTGCTCGGCCCATCTAGGCTCAGTGTTGAAAACTAGAGCTCTGATACCATATTGTAGCATCCCCAGCATCCGACTGCTAGGCTATGCCACACGAAAAAAAATTGAACTGTATACAAAATTAAAACATATAGAAACTTTGCAAATGCACATATTCATACAAAATAATAATAAGAATACACATGCAACACACACAAGAAAAACCCATAAAAATAAACGCATAAATAATAATGCAGCATGTAATTTAACACACAATTGACACTTATCTTAGTAAAAATATCACCAACTACGTGCAAACCTTCCACGTTCCTCCCAGCCTTAGACCACACTGTTCAAAACTCTCAGCAGTGGGTCACCCCCAAGCTGGGACTAAACTCTACCCAGGTAAGGGAATTCCTAACCAGGCTGATGTATCTTAGACAACAGGAAAGACTCTGTAATATGTGCTAACTCGAACTAACAACCTACAGTCCCTCATTCCCCACATGCCTATCCCACCCCAGGAAATGTGCCCCTTCTCTACTCAACAGTCCCTCGGTTGCCCCACTTCCTTTCTGGGGCTTCAGCAATAGGCCAGACAGGAAGTCTCAGAGTCTTGTAGCTGCAGTCTAGCACCTTCGGGAGATCAATTCCCAACAATTCTCTCACCTAGAGAGAATTGCTCACGGGCCTGACAACCCACCTCTTCAATATCCCACGGGTCTGACAACCCGCTTCTCCAGTCCAGCGCCTAAGCTAACCAGGTACAGGTACAAGTACAAGTACGATGATAGTAACATAGAATTACGGAGGACAACTGAAATTCGTGAGTGAAAGAATGGAGGAAAAAATGATGGGAAAATGATCTAAGTCCAAACTATATGTATGCATGTCCCCAACTTAACACTTGTCATGTTGTGAATTACTTTGGCCCACTTGTCCCCATACTTAGAACTTAGGATAAAATAATTATCCATACTTTGTACTTTAAGGAATATTAATATAAGATTCCTTTTTGGCTTAAGCTCCCTAGCTTAGCCCCTTATCCTGAACTTTTAGCCTTTTTTCCCTAACTAGTGGAGCTTTGTCCTTCATACTCTTTTACATGGTTGGTCTGCCGCAGTGATGTGTTTTTCATTAATATTTACATGTGGATACATTTACATTTACCTCAGAGATATATTATCCTTTCTGCATCCCGGCTCACCAGCCTAAGTACATTTGTATTTACATTTAGAGTTGGGGTTCGACCTAGTGGTATTACATGATTAAAATCGCCGACCAAACCTGGAATCCATCAAGATTTCCCTTGAAATATGGATGCATATCTCGTTTACACCCTTCACTATTCGGAGTAATCGATTCTCTTGGATTCCTGTTAGGCTTCCTAGTCTGTCCCTGAAAACCCCTAGGTGAATGGTGCGAGGATCCATTCTCGTCATTTAGATTTCAAAATTTAAATTCACCAACTCAATTAAATTCAATGATTTCGACGATTGTCCTTGACATAAGTCATCTTATTGTCCATTGGGAAGTGGGACACCATAAGGGAGTCGTGGTGGGTGAACGTCACTTGCTTGAGAGAGGCTGACGAGAATATTGGTTGGAGTTGTCAGAGTTTGTAGCAACCAGAATATGTGTGCAGGTGGGTGGCGGCAGGATGGCCATACTTCATGGTGAGGAATATGTGGATGGGAGCATCATGGATGAAACGCACGAGCGTGGTTGCACGACCATCCAATTTTCAGAGTCTTAAAGACTCTGCAGCATGTGGGATATTGCTTTCCTATATTTTGATGGTAATTGGGTTCTTACCATCCCATCACATTTAAATATATTGATAATACCAAGTTAATAAGTTATTTGTGAAATTTCTCAAATTCAATAGGAATTTAATTATTGTTTTATTTTTTTTGTTAATTATAGTTTTATTTAATTAATGGAAAAAATCATTTATGAAATATTATTTTGGGGATTTTTTTGTGTAAAACAAGTTATTAATCAATGACTTATATTTATTAGTATTAGTGACAATTGACAAATTTTTCATGATTTTGAATAAATTGTTTTGCATTATATCATTATTGAGATCAATGCAATCAATTGCTTTAAATCATTTTTTACTGTGCCATCTCTAAAATAAATGGATCCAATTGTTTTGTGTTATATTATTGTTGAAATCAATGAAGACAGTAGATTAATATCGCATTATTTCTTCATTTCCATGGTTAGAACATATCATAGTGTAAACATATACCTCCTAAAATTTGAAACTTTATTCATTTTAATAACCTATTAAAGCCTAATTATATGTCTTAGGAGACTTTTCATCCTCTTCATACTGAACTATTATCTCAATAATATCTTTATTCCCAATATACTTCTTGGTATTTTACATTTAAAATAATGTGAAAATGGATGATATGATATGACAATGTGGTGATGAAAAAGTATAAAATGGTGTAGTTTTAAAAAATATGATTGAATGAATAAAAAATAATATGATGAAGTGAAGAATAATAATAAGTATAGATGAATGAATAATTATTATTATAAATGAATGAAGATATTTACACTGATTAAAAATTGATCTTATATATTTATATGATACGCTATAAACATATAATAGCTAGTGCTAACTTTGAAGTCCCAAAAAAATCAAAATTGAAATTCAAGTATATGATATATGATAAACATACAATAGCTAGTGCTAACTTTGAAGTCCCAAAAAAAACAAAATTGATGTTCAAGAAATAAAATGTTATGGAAGCTTACGTTTCCATTGCATGTTCATGTCTTAAGTCTTAGTTTTGGCTCTAATATGTTTTGGTAAATTGTAGGCTAAGTCTAAACTAAGAATAACATCTCAAACAACACCTTTGAAACCTTCACATGAAAGTGCTTTAACTTCATTTTTATTTCCTTTGTAATTTGAAAAAAAATAAATAATTGTTCTAAAATTGGTCCTCTAACGTTATTATTATCTAAGTTTAATATTAATCTTAATAATTATTTAAGAATATTATTGAAAATAATTTATTTTAATGATTTGAGATATTATTTAACCAAACTGCTTACTATTTTTACTATTTTTTTATTATTTTATAATTAATGTTTACTTTCAAAAACTTAACTAATATCTATATAATAACTAATAACTATGGTATAAAAATGTAAAAAAAAAAAATACTGTAACTATTGTATAATGCTTTTACTATTAATCAAGTAGTTTAAATGTTTAATTTTTGGGGGGTTTTATGGGCATAGTTTCTGATGATTTATGTCCCAATGAACGATTTTTGCGAAAATATCACCAGCCAAGTTTTTGTTGATCCATCAGTGTTTTTATGTTTTTAAGGATTTCAGTAGCTTTTTTTCCAAGTAGAAATTGTTCTCAAATTTATATGAAGTATAAATCTCTTTACAAAGACAGCATCAAGCCGTGAGGCATAAACGCCATGATCAGAGTGAGTAACTGTAGTTCAATCTCAAAAGTGAGGCGGACAGCTCGATGAATGTAGTCTATTCAAAATAAACAAGATAGAAACCCCCAGCGCTGAACA
>ML784980.1:145502-175323 GCA_009831015.1 Picea engelmannii | reverse complement strand
CTGTTATTCTCCCTTCTCATGCATTAGGCTTAGATAGATTTGAAAGGAAGTCAGTGTCCACGTTAAGCATTTTTCTGTCTAGGGTTAAGGTCAAGCTCTAGAGGTCGATCTACTTGTCCGCAGGCAGATTTTCCTACAACAAATATTCCTTTAGAGAAAAAACTCTCTTCCTACTTGCCTTTCTTTATAATATAACAATCAACTATTTCTTATCCCAAAAAATTACATAAATAGTTACATATATCAACATTTCATTTATTTTCTCAAAAAGTGGCAAAAAGAGTTACATCATTAAAAAGTAAATCTATGGCTAGTTCTCAATCATGATAAATACTAATATTTCTTTATATTCAAGGTGCATGTGTAATATCTGTAGAGTGACCATCATGTAGGATGGAAGAGATGCAGGTACCCCAATACAACTTTGGAAAGGTCGTTCTATAAGCTATTCATGTCCTTGTAGATGTGAGACAAAGAGATATGTGAGAAGGTTGTCAACTGCATTTTTATATAATCATAAAGGGCATATAAGGTGAGTTTTTGTATTTGAGCTTCCTTTCCATCCATTTGATGACCAAGAGAGAGTGTTACACATAAAAATCACTCATTACGATGATGGCCTAGTGTCGTCATTACCAATGTCGCATTTTGGCCACAAGTGTCGCAAATATCATACTGTCATCTTGCCTATGTTGTGTCTCAGACAAAATTATCAAGAACACTTAAAAGACACCTCAAAAGACTGGTTTTGAAGAGGATAAGTCGTTTGAAAAAGAGTACAAGTCTTTTTCCATGGGAAAAACCACTCCAAAATCAATTTTGGAAGGCAGTGCTCCCCTATACACTGTCAGGGAGCTCCAGCGCTCTGCACCCTATTTTGGGGGAGCGTTGCAACGCTCTGTGCCCCATTTTGAGGGAGCTCTGCCCTTTTTGAGCGAATTTTGGACTATTGAGAGAAATCAGGGAAGAATCCCCTTAATATCTGAAGTTGGTTGGATTCAGATATGAGGTCAAGGCTTGATCTTAGGGAAGATCCACAACTGAAGGAGAAGAATCCTCAACCTATCCCAAGAATATCTTAAGTGGTTAGGCCTCTCCAAGCCTATATACGGAGGCCTCCTCATGGTGAAAAGGGGAGACATTGCAAGGCATCAAACTTATGATCTCATAAGGGAGATATCATTGAAGCATCATCATTCTGTGTGTGGATTATTTGAGCAATGGTCTGGACAAAGAGAGCTTGGTGAAGTTGTTGCATCTACATCTATGGTTGTAAGCATTTCACTTTGTTTTCATTAATATAAATTTGTGCTTGGCTTGTTTCCTTTAAGTTTGTGTATGTTTCATGAACTTGTTTCTTTTTATAGATCTATTATGAAACTAATCATGGTAGAGTAGGAAGTATGTTTTGTTGTTGTTTCTCTTTGTATTACAGGCCCTTTTGAAGAACTTCGAGATCAAGATCAGCCTGGATCGAGCAAGGACAAACATCGGTAAAGGTATTTACCCTTCTTTCTTCTTCTTCTTTGAATAGTTTAGCTTCATGAAAATGAATTTCAGTGTCCACATTAGAACTTTTTTGTCTTGGTCATAGGGGTCTAGTATCCAAGAGGAAATCCACTTGTCCGCAGGGGGATTCTCCTGTAACAGAAATTGGTGACTCCACTGGGGAAGAACTTTGATTTTTGATTCATTTCCTAGGTCTTGTTTTGGCCTTTGCTCATTTTTTGACCTTCTTCATACTATGTCTCTTATTCTTAGATGTGTTGATTGGCCCTTTATTTCATCCTATACACTTTGAATTTCTAAGTTTGCTTGAGTTTTTGGATTTCTGGGCATTTTTTTGAATTTTAAGAGGCTAGTGCTCCCCTATCCTTGCTACTAGAGCGCTGGCGCTTCCTACCAGACTTACACAGAGTGTTGCAACACTTTGGTGCCCTTGACACCAAAGTGTTGCCCCTTTTATGTTAAAAATATTGTAGGAGTTTAATCTCTAAGTTCATTTTCTTGTTGTTTGCACTTACTCAGAGTCCTTACAACCTCAGTACATATTTGTCTTGGCCTTCAACACTTTGTTTTCTGAGAATTGATCACCTTTTGTTCAGAATTTTGATATTTTTTCCTTACCTTAAAGTCACTCTTTGTCTTTGACGATTTAGAGTCAACTTACTGTTTTCTTCTCATTTATCTGACTGAGTGAAAACTTTTGTAAGGAAATTCAAATGTCCATGCACCATTCCATTTGATCTTTGAGGTCATCTTGTCCAAGCCTTTTTTCCCTTCTTTTTTGAGTTTTTGGTTTTCTTTTTGCAAGTTTGGTTATCTTTGTCTTTCTTGTTTAATCACGACAAGAGTGTGTTTTTGTTTATGTGAAGTTTGCTTCTGATTGTTTAAATCTTACAGATCCTGAAGTCTGATTGACATAGGAAGATTTACATCAACCTGATTATCATTCACACATAAAGCAAAAGGATACATTTTTTATGATTGTTTTTGGATATTAGAACAAAATTCTATGAAATTTTTAGCATTATACTGGATTTGATTGAGAAACAATTGAATGAGGATATTGCATCTTAGTGTTTGACAGTGAAAAGAAAAATTTTCTCCTTCCCTTAAATAGGCATTCATTGAAAGAAAAGACTGCTTATCAGTTCTTATGCATTTTTTGGGAATTGAGTCATAATACCATCAGTTTCATTTTCATAAACCCTTGAGTAAAGAACAGCTGCAAAATTAACGCTAATTAAAATTTATCTAGAACATTTTGTTTTTAGAATCTTCCACCAATATTAGACTAGGATTAGCACTTTGGATTAGGCTGTGAGTACAACTCTCCGAAGTATTCAAAACAAACATTAGCATCTTGCGATAGGGAGAGCAAATCCGATTGTCATATAGGCTTTCTAGGATCCCCCTCTCACACAGGGGTTACGCACGAGGTCGCGTTCGGGAGAGTTACGGAGATTATCCCTTCGTGTTTCAATTGTTCGTAGTAGTCAGATCGTATATTGGGGGTCACTTGAGGGTATACCCATGATTATGTGTGGGAGCCTCTCGATTTGATTTCAGACTTGTTATCCTGCCCATACGTTCGGACTGGACTGTCGACTGTACCCGCCCAGGGGCTGACTGCGAGTTGGTGTCCTTATTATCCATAATCTTTAGGGTATTTTACACAAGGTGACGGTGAAGGGAAGTCTTCATTGTACCTGGAATAGATGGTGGTCAAACTTACTTGGGCTCCTTGGAGGGTAAATCCACAATTACTGCGTAGAAGCTTGCACCAAGGCGTAAGTCCATCAAGCAGGTCGCCAGTGTAACTATTCCACCTGCTCATATCCTAGCCCCTTCTTGACTTGATCACACGACATTGGATTTCATCACCAACTAGTACGGTCATCGAGATAAGGTTTTGTTTGCTTAGTTTTGATTCCTAGATTTTATTAGTGTATGTTGTTTCTTTTCGTTAGTTGGCCATAGATTTTTTCCGTAAAGTATTTGGTTCGGGAAATATTGACCCTCCACATCGTTCACGTAGAATGCAAGGGCTACCCCTGGAAGATACCGAGGGTTACCAACCTTTGCCTACTGATCCACTGGAGGGCTCTCCTCAACAGAGTGAGGTCCAAGACACTGTCACTTCAAAAGTGGAAAGAACTGACTCTTTAGAACAGTTCTGAATTTCCGATTCTCTAGAGTCTTTTCGACTTCCTCACGGTTACGAGAGACGTATTCTCCGACTAAATTCCTACGGAGAACTTATTGTTGAAACTTCTGGCATACCAACTGGACCTCTCACGAGCCTTGAAGTAGAGGATCCCCTTTGGACTACTGACATATTTAGAACCCTGCCCCTTACAATGTGGGATATTTTTGGCTCAGGGGTAGGTTCTGATATACCTGTCATATCGCAAGTGCCTGAAACATTTGTTACATACACAATACCCTTAGATCACTTTTCGGGTACATCCAGTAGTACCACCGTCGTATCAGACACACAGTTAGTTGGTCCTCGCTCAACCATTTCTCTCCAGATGGCCCATTCCACTATGGTCTCGCATGTTGATGCAAACCCCACTGGAAACATGACACCATCCCAAGCTCCAATTGGAACACAACTTAGACCAAATTTGTCACTCCCACTTGGGTATAGAGCTTTGATTACTTCCATTACAAACACTACCCAGGTTACACCTGGAGTTTCTAGAATTTTTCGTTCCTCCTGGATATAACGTCACTGCTAGTGCTATACCTACACCTTTACTTGGAGGAGATGGTCTTGGTGGCTCCAATCCAGTTGGAGGCACCGGTCACTCGTTCACCTTTGGTTTCCAGATACCTCTAGGCACTCACCCTCCCGCTGGGGGAAAACCTCCATTCGAGGGGCAACCTCCATTTAGGGGGAAACCTCCATTCGGAGGGAAACCTCCATTCGGGGGGAAACCTCCCGCTGGGGGGAAACCTCCATTTGGGGGGCAACCTCCTTTCAGGGGGAAACCTCCATTTGGGAGTCAAACTCAAATGGGGACACAATCTCAGCTTGGGGGGCAATCTCAAACTGGAGTCCATAACCAGTTGTATGGACAGAATGTGACACAAAATCCTTGGCACACTCATTTTCTGGGAAATCCACTATTCCCTAGGGGGAAACATCCTCAAGGACAACAACAACCTTATCCTCCTTATGGGCAGATAAATCATCCAGCTTATAATCCTCAGAACCCATCAGGTTATCCTCCATTTGCACATATTTCTCAACCATCATCGAATCCTGCTTATCCTGGTCAACAACATTTGTATGTAGGAGGACCTATTGGATACAATTATCTAACTAAACCAGTTTACAGCCCTACTGGTGTCCCTATTCCACACCAGTATCACCCTCAGGTTAACCGACAACTACCATTTCTTTCAACTCTGGATCTCCCAGACTTATCTCGGTTGACCAATGATCCTATACTACACTATCCTTTTTGGCCAGTGATTCCTGCTAAACTACCCTCCGATATTCCAAAATTTGACAGTAAACCTGGAAAAGATCCGAATAACCATGTGATGACATTCCATTTATGGTTTTCATCAAACTCCTTAATGGACGATTCTATCTGTTTGTGTCTTTTCTAGTGAACGCTCACATGCTCAACTGCCAAGTGGTACATTAAACTACCACGTGGTTCTTTCCAAGATTTCAACTCCCTTGCCATGTCCTTTCTCATGCACCTTCAACTACCTATTTGATATGAGACGGGTACCGAACTCTTGACCTCCCTTCATCGGACTAACTCCGTGAATATCTCTGATCATATTCATGAGTGGAGATAACGGCGAAGGTTGATCAAAGCGATCATTCCTGACCAGTTATTGTCATAATGGTTTACTAAATCACTTTTACCCTCGATTTCTCGTGATGTCGCCATGGGTGGCGTAGTCACGGAGGAAGAAGCCATTGCTCGGGCACATTAATTAGATTTGGTTTATTCACAATCTGGTACTTTGTATGAGTTGATCCCAAATGCTACCCGTGCCACCACTGATCCATCTAAACCTTCATCCATGTCACATGCGGATGGAGTTATCGGCTCCGTCAAAACCCAATCTGCTTCCCAGACGACTAGAACTGCAAATTGATCTACTTCGGTACCCACTCCTAGTTCGACCTCACTCTCCTCTACCTCCCTCCAAACTCAAATCTCGGAGGTGAATGCAGTTCATTCTGCCCCTTCACAACAATCCGAAGGTAAGAAGAAGACAAAAAATAAACCAAAGAAGAATAATAACAATGAACAACCCAAAACTCAAAGTCCCACACCTGCTACCGAAAATCAAACACAACGGAAACAGAAATTCCCATGTCTTATTTGTGGTGACAATCACTACACTTGAGACTATCCACATCGCGAAGAAGTGGCCAAACTTTTCAAGGGAAATTCCCAACCCGCCGTGTTTACTTAGCCTTTTCCTCAGCAGCAATCTATGGTTGCTCAAACCCCCTCTCTGGGGGGCAGTTCTAGCCACCCTCCTCATGATGTGGCCTCGACAACTGCCCATATCTATATGTTCAATGGGATTGATTTGACCACTCGCTCTATGACATACGACACGCCAGTTCAACCTGACAAAGCAAAGGTCACTAACGGATCTTTACCGGATCCATCATCATCCTCCATTAGTCCTCCATCTGTTAGTCGTTCGTCTGGATAACTTCAGATCTTTCGACTCTATATTACGCCCTCCCAAGAGCACTATCCGCAAATCTACTTTTAATCATAGTTCACGTGCCACCCAAAACTACAAAATTGTTGAAGATTTGGCTGAGGCGTCATGTGCTATGTATGCGTTAGAAGTTCTACATCACTGCCCAAGTCAATGTAGAACACTATTGGCTGTTATTGGCACTTTTGATCCTGATTCATCCAACAATATTACGTTAACCTAGACAATTTTAAGTCTCGACTCTCTCACCAAATAGTTTTTCAAATTGATGTTGTTGTCCACAATCAACAAATTCACCATACTATCTTGGATGAGGGAGCCTCTACTTGTGTCATGTCTTTAGCCTGTTGGAAAGGCTTGAAATCACCCACACTTAACAAATCCCCTACGATGTTACACGCATTCGATGGGCAATTTTTTCATCCTCACGGACTTTTATAGTCCTTATCCGTTCAGTTGGGCAGCAAAACCGTTTATGTTGACGTCGAGGTGGTCGATGCTCCCCTCGATTACAACTTGTTACTCGGAAGAAGTTGTTTTTATGCTATGACTGTCGTTGCTTCATCGGTGTTTCGATGTGTACAATTTCCTCATCACGACAAAAATTTTCACTGTCGATCAATTAGATTTTTGTACGCCCGATGCTCGCACTCCCGTTACCAACAATATTCCTTTCTTGGGAGATCACAAAATCACGTATGAAAGCGTTGGTGTTGGCTTGCTGAAATATTATAGCCTTATGGGTACCTTCCCTACACCACTTCCACTTGCCACACATCATATTGCGACCATCAATATGATTTCGACTACGGCTTATCAATATTTGGAATCATCTGACCCTTGGATTGTACCTAGCCCTCTGGAATTCGATGCACTAGGTGACACCATGCCACTTAGTCCAGGCGAGGCATCATACGCTGCTCTCCAATCCGCCTCTCCCTCTTCAGATGACCAACATCTATTGGCACCCGACAGTTACTCGATGTCATCTTGGTTGAATTCCTTGTCATCTGCGTCCGACTACATTTCCCAAATTTTCCCTTCTGATGAATCTATTATGGAAATGTTGAGCATTGACGAACTACCTTGGGATGATAACCATCATTGATCTTCTTTTCTTCCACCACTTGAAGAAATCCAAGAAGATATACACTCTATCTTCCCTCACGATGTTGTCGATTTTCCACAATCTCCCATACTCATGCAAGATACTCTTTCTGAGGGGAATTTGGGCAACATTTCGTCTACGATCATTATTGACATTTCGATCAAGGAAGGTGTCAAGGAAAAAATTAACCTCGGTGCTAATTGTTCACCTGAGGAAGTGGTCTCTTATACTGCTTTATTTAAATAATTTCGTGATGTCTTCACTTGGAGCTATGAAGAGATTTCAGGGATCGATCCATCGATTGTTGTGCATGAGATTAAAACCTACCCAGGTGTCAAACCTGTTCAATAGAAACTCCACCCGATCCATCCTATGAATACCGCGGCTATTAAGGCAGAAGTTGAGAAGTTATTGAAATCTTGCTTCATTTATCCTGTCCCCTTGACGGAATGGGTTTCGAACATTGTTTTGATTACTAAGAAATAAGGGACCATTCGTGTCTGTGTTGATTATAGGGATCTCAATTAGGCTTGTCCAAAAGACAACTACCCTACGCCCTTCATCGACCAGATTATTGATAATTGCGTTGGTAGCGTAATTTTATCTTTCATGGATGGTTTCTCAGGGTACAACCAGATTGACATTTTACCTGTTGATCAGCATAAGACAGCCTTCATCTTCCCATGGGTAATTTTCACCTATCGAAAACTACCATTTGGCCTTAAAAATGTCGGTGCTACATTCCAACGAGCCATGTCATATGCTTTCCACGATATCAAACATATTGTGGAACCTTACCTCAACGACTTACCTACCCATCCATCCAGTCGATCAGACCATTTTGGTCATCTAAGGGATATTTTTCTTCGATGTTGGTTCTATCATATTAGTTTGAACCCACATTATTTTTGTTGTCGAATCAGGCCAACTCCTCAGCTTTGTTGTCTCCAAGGATGGGATTCGGGTGGATCCCTTACAGATTAGAGCTATCATAGATTTCCCCCCACCTAACAACTTGCAACAACTTCAAAGTTTGCAAGGGAAAGCAAACTTTCTTCGCCGCTTCCTTTGTAACTACGCTGAGATCACTAAAGGATTCATGTGATTGTTGTAGAAAGACGCCCCTTTCATCTGGGATGACACTGCTCAATGATATTTTGATGATCTTAAGCATTCACTGACCAACACTCCTTTGTTGCATCCTCCGGACTATACGAAGGACTACATCCTTTACTTAGCGGCCTCTACTTCCACTATTTCTATGGTGTTAGTTCAAGAGGACTCTTCCGGTGAAGAACATGTGATTTATTATTTGAGCAAAAGTCTATCTGGACCAGAGCTCCACTATTCACATGTTGAGAAGTTGGCTCTGGCAGAAGTCATCGCTGTCGAGATATTTTGTCACTACATTTTTCTATGCACCACCACGGTTATCGCAGAATCAAACCATGTATATCACATTCTAACACGTCAAGTCCTTGGGGGAAAATACTTCAAATGGATCGTCATCCTTCAGGAATTCGATCTTGAATTTGATAAGTCCAAATCAAAGAAGTCCTTGGTTTTTGCGGAGCTTATCTATGATTTTCCTCATGCTGATGAAGACACTGAGCCTAGAGATTCTCTCCCTGATGAATCTCTATTCCTCATTATCATTTCTGATCCTTGGTATGGATACATCCTGCTTTATCTCCAGACCCAACGTTTTCAGCCCGATATCTCTCATGAAGAACGTCATCGTATTCTCCACCATTCTCATCGTTACCTTATTATCGGTGACACTTTATATCACCGTGGCATTGACACTATCCTGTGACAATGTATGACTCATGAAGAGGCTAAACTCGTCCTCAATCACTGTCACCTTGGAGCCTATGGCGCTCACCTTTCTGGGATGGCTATAGCCCAGAAAATTTTACGTGTCAGTTACTTTTGGCCCTCAATATTCAAAGATTGTATTGAGGCCATCAAAAAGTGCCCACCCTGCCAAGTTTTTCATAACAAGGCACTCACCCACCCTGCTCCCCTACATCCCATTATTTCCATCGGCCCCTTTGCCAAATGGGGCATTGATTTCATGTAGTGTAAGCCTACCTCAAACAGGGGGCACGGTTATATAATCATCGTCGTCGATTACTTCACAAAATGGGCTGAGGCTATGCCTACCTTTTTGAATGATGGTTGTACTGCAGCTCTTTTCTTCTTCAACCGCATCATCACTCGCTTTGGTGTTCCACAAGCCATTTTCATTGATCATGGTTCACACTTTCAAAACCAGATGATGAGTGAGTTGCATGCCAAGTTGGGTTTTCTCCATGAGAACTCATCCCCGTATTATCCTCAAGCTAATGGATAAGTTGAAGTTGTCAACAAGGTCCTTAAAACTATGATCCAACAGATGGTAGGGGAAAACAAGACATCTTGGCATTTACAACTTTTCTCCGCTCTTTGGGCTTATCGGACCTCAGTAAAAATTGCTACTGGATTCACTGCCTTCCAGCTAGTATATGGCATAGAAGTTGTTTTACCAATCGAGTGCGAAATTCCCTCATTGAAACTCAAAGTAGAACTCTTGCCCCACACTTTTGTTGAAGAAGAACTTTTCTTACACTTGACTAGGCTAGATGAAACACGTCATGATGTTACTCTCATCAATGAGACATATCAAAAGCCAATCAAGAATCAATACGATAATTTTGTCCATCCTCGCACTTTTGCAGAAGGAGACCTAGTCCTCATTTACGACCAGGCTCATGATAATTTAGGGACAGGGAAGTTAGAACCTCTGTCGCATGGTCCTTACATCGTGAAACATTTTTTACATAGAGACGCCTATGAGCTAGTTGACTACGATGTAATCTCCCTGGGTGAGCCCCAGAACGGGCTTTACCTTAAGAAGTACTATGCATAGAACATCTAGCATACGTGCTTTGTACACTTTTGTATTTTTAGTTTGGTGTGTATTTTTCTCTTACGTGCATGAGTTTTGCCTTAGCCACTTATACTGTGTCTTGTGTTTGCATGTGCATATGACATCTCCCTTTCCTATCTTTGTCAGGTTTACGGATGGCACTAGTCGACACACTCAGAACATTTCTTTTGCAGCTTGGGTCATTTACCACTCTGATGAGTTGGTGAGTTCAGGAGGTATTTGCTTAGAATCGACAACTAATAACATGGCAGAATATCATGTTGTCATCGGAATGTTAACTGAAGCCTCTTCCCTAGGTGTTTCTCATATGATCATTAACCTAGACTCTCAACTCGTGGTTTGTCAACTTAATCAAATCTACGTTATTCGCAATCCTATCCTACGACATCTCCACTTAAGAGTTCGCCATCTTGAACGAATGTTTGATTTTATCGAATACAGACACATACCGAGAGAACTCAATACCATTTCGGATTCGTTAGCCAATTACATCATGGATCGGTATCTCACACATAGATAAGGTTTCATAAAGGAAATAAATCATACATCACATGTAAATTAAAACACATCACATTTAAGACATCATTTGGCACTATAAAAAATTAGATATTTGTATATATATTGCGTGATGAAAAAGTTTGGTTACATCAAAAAGTACATAGAAGGGAAAAATATTGGGTCTTCACACCCATAAACATCGTCATACAGACTATATAATCATCAAGAAGACTCTTATCTTCCTGCATCACATTGTGCTCTGAGTAGCACATCACTGCGCAAGCTACTCGCCTCAGTAAAGAGTTAACACTCGCAGGCACTCCCACGGTGTGTCTCTGTATATGTAGGGGAACCTCTCTCCTCCTAAGAGGAGGGATACCCATCGTGATGCCTTGGAGGTTTCTTTCAACCTTCTGAAGACCTCTTGTTGTTACCCCTTGATCTACCACAATCTGAGCGTCCCCGCAATGCCCTAGTGTCAGTATCTCTACCAGACGTGTTGCTCCCTTGTCTGCATGATGAAACGATACATCTGTTAGAAACTCTTCTACGTACCCAAAAAAAAATATGTATTTGAAAATCAAAAAACACTCGACAAGATTTTTTTGGCTTCTTACCTAACGCATCCTAGTCCACACCATCTGGCAGGACCAGGTCCATGCTCCCCCGGAAATGCACTCTGGCATATTGGAAGTCTTCTATCACAATCAATTGGCGTCTCAACCAAGCAAAGAAATCACCAGTGAACTTGAACTTCGAATCTGATCCTAATCTCAGAGACAGGCTAGTCCATCTCTCCATACATGGTTCTCCCACTGGTCGTACTACTAAGGCAATTTGAGGTTGCATCTGAGGAATGTGTTCCAAGAAGAACGAAACCAGGAATGAACCATAGTCGAACTGCTTCTACTGCCATGCTCTGCATTTCGTAATATGTTCTTTCACATTCTGAAGGAACCTTGCACCCCAGTTAAACAGTGTTGGCTCTAGACAATGTAAACCATAGGCCACCTGTGATCTTGAAACTAAGTGTGAGTTGGTACTACCCGCTATACTCATAATGGAAAATAAGATAGATCTAAGAGGTGGATCCCTGATGTCTTTGATGGCAATTCTACCTCCCACTAATATCAATCTCGGGACACAGTGGTTTGCCAAATACTTCTCCATAGGCACGGGAAGTACCCTCTGTCTGGATAAAACAACGAGGGGCCCTCTTTTCGAGAGGTCGGTCAGGAAGTACACATCTTCCAACTCGGTGGTAAGAATCTGCATTCCAATTTGAAACCCTTTCTCCACAACGTTTCACAGCCCGATCATATACTCGAGAAGAAGAACCTCTTTCTTCATTTTTTGCATCTTAAAGTACTTGAGGAGACTGCAATTCCTCAATGCAGCCCTTGATCGGGGAATTTGCAAGGCGGCCACATCATCGAGCTCATGCTCTCTTTCTTTCCACTCAATCATGACTTTTTCTGAAGTTACCTACAATCATCAACAATTAAAAGTCATTAGTCACGTTTTTTCAGCAATTATTGGGCAATTAAAAACTTTAAAAAACATTTGTGCTCTTTCTATGAAGCCAACGCCCCCTTTACACGCACACCAGAGCGCCGAGATTTTTTGAGCATGTGTGTCATCCCAGGGCATCAATTTTTGCACCCAATTATTGCCTAAAAAAAAAATGTAAACCGTGTAAATTAAAGAGAGGAAGAAGAGCACCAAACTGGTCCAGGCGGCGAGGAAAATAGTTGACCGTAGCTCTGACACCGAACAAAGCAAGATTCACCCTCCAGAGCTCAATTTCTCCACTGCTACAAATATTTGCACAAATGAAATGGTAAATGATATTTTTACCCCATTTTACTATTATAAATTTTATTTTTGCCTAAGATATAGTTATTTTTGGGTTTTGAGAAATATTTTGGAGGCCTTATTAATACCCTGGAATACAGTTTTGACATTATTGGCAGGTTTTGAAGCAGTTTTATTTGTTTTTCATCTTGTCACATTCACGAGAATAGTCTTAGTTTGTTCTCACGCTCAAAAAAAAACATAAGAACGAGCCGACTAAACTTTTATCTCTTTTTCGGACTCGCATGGATACACAAAAAATGAACCCCCCGGAGTCGTCTTTAAGCTCTTTTCAAACTCTCTAAACATGAAAAGATTTTCGATTGATCTTGCTTCCTTTCCCACTCATTAAAAGGTTTGAAAGGGCATCTTTCGAGTGATAATTTATCTCTTTTTTGGCCTCACAAGACTAACATTACGAAAAAGGACCACATTGGAATCATCTTTAAGTCATTTTCAGACTCTCTAAATATGAAAAGCCACCGAGTTTACCTTCTCTGGACTCATTAAACAATCATACATTGAAGGGCCCATATGGGACCAAACCCTTACTTCTTCCAGTTCATTAAACAATGGAAGAGGGACTTACCGAAGGTAAGTTATATCGAGCATGTGTTACCCTCCTCGAGCTCGTTAAATTAAAAAGAGGTACTCATCTATCTGGATGGGGGAAAAATTGAAGGAAGCAAGCCAAGCAATTTCTGAGAACATTACCAGTAACTCTTATAGTCGCCCTTGAACACGGCACTTTGTCTTTGCACGCATTTTAATCTGTTGAACCTCTGCATTGAACCAATCCTCTGAGTTTCCTTACTCCTTTGGGTCACCCGACGAAAGTCAGAGTATCCACTGCATTATTGTGTTTTGTTCCATGTCATTTTTCTATTGTTGTGCCTCAGTGTTCAAGGGAAGTATCTGCCTCAAGAGTCAACCATCACAAATTTTTGTTTCAATACCCGTGTCAATCCATGTTCTTTTGATCCGCCAATTACATCTTTGTATCATTTTTTTTTCGTTGATGGGAGATACATCAAGGCCCTCCTTTGACGAGTCTCTTCCTGACGACTTCAGCACATTATCCAGGAGCTAGACTTAGAAACCAGTTAGTACCTTGGGACCTGCATGCCTCAATGGCAGGCCTCCTCGCATCCGACAGTGGTTTTACATCATTGACCTCTGATCAGATGATTCCATGGATGTTCGACTTTAGCTCATCCATTCACGTTCGTTTGAATGTACTAGAGTATCTTGGGAATCATCGACATCAATGGTGATCTCCCTTGCACTTGTTAACGGTTCATCTCATTGACCGGTAATCAAGTGGTTTATGCCATGTTTGACATCAGGACATCTATTCACATGGTTAGATTTGTACTACATCAGGATCGGTAAGAAGACCATGGGTTGAGTCATCACTCTTATATGTATTTTGCCCAGGTTGCGAAGGAGTTTATTTGAACATTGACACATATAATGTCACATAAATCCACTTTGTATTGGTTGTGGCTATGTCTTGTCGTCTCGTAGATCCACTATGTATTCTTCATGGCTACGATCAGTTCAGGTCATAGGAGTATAGATCCACATTGTATCTTCAGTGGATATACCTTTTTGTCAATATAATTATGGATCCGCGGTGTATTTTATGGTGGCCATACCTTGAAAGTCTTTATCACTCAAGCATAGGTATGCATGCCTTGGGTTTGAAACATGTCATAATATTTGTTTGATGGTTGTGTGCAGCTTTTTCCAGGTTCTATGAGTCCATTTCCTTGCTTGAAAAAGTATACAAAGCACTTTAGTCATCAGTTCCTGTCTTCTAACTTCACACTTTGGGGGGCAATCTGTTACACATCAAAATCACTCATTATGATGATGGCCTAGTGTCGTCATTACCAATGTTGTATTTTGGTCGCAAGTGTCGCAAATATCATACTGTCATCTTGCCTATGTTGTGTCTCGGACAACATTATCAAGAACACTTAAAAGACACCTCAAAAGACTGGTTTTGAAGAGGAGAAGTCATTTGACAAAGAGTACAAGTCTTTTTCCATGGGAAAAAACACTCAAAAATCAATTTTGGAAGGCAGGGCTCCCTTATACACTGTCAGGGAGGGCCAGCACTTTGTACCCTATTTTGGGGGATCATTGCAACGCTCTGTGCCCCATTCTAAGGGAGGGCTTCCCTTTTTGAGTGAATTTTGGACTATTGAGAGAAATTGGGGAAGAATCCCCTTAATCTCTGAAGTCGGTTGGATTTGGATCTGAGGTCAAGGCTTGATCTTTGGGAAGATCCACAACTGAAGGAGAATAATCCTCAACCTATCCCAAGAATATCTTAAGTGGTTAGTCCTCTCCAAGCCTATATAAGGAGGCCTCCTCATGGTGAAAAGGGGAGACATTGTAAGGCATCAAACTTATGATCTCATAAGGGAGATATCATTGAAGCATCATCATTCTGTGTGTGGATTATTTGAGCAAGGGTTTGGACAAAGAGAGCTTGGTGAAGTTGTTGTATCTACATCTATGGCTGTAAGCATTTCACTTTGTTTTCATTAATATAAATTTCGTCTTGGCCTATTTCCCAGAAGAGTTGGTATGGATGTACGTGGTTGTTCCTACAGCAACTCGTGTATGTATGTGATTGTTCCCACTGCAACCCGCATACATCCGAAAAACTATACAGACACTTCGTAGATTCTCTCTGGTTCGTATAATATATTCCTTCTGCAATTCTCTCTCTCTCCCACATGTGCGGTGTGCTTTTCCCTACCAAGAATAAAAGATAGAGAATCCTCAACCCTAGGCCAGATTTTTTGCCCTAGCAGAATTTCCCTTTGTTGAAATCACCAAGCTTCCTATCACAAGTGTAGACTCACTTATGCTAACTCCATTCTTCTATTATGATACAATGAGATGTCACAATGACCTCTCTCCTTTATATACAATCTTTAGGGGTCACCATAGAAGCCCCTCCACAAGTCAGCATCAAATTAGGATTTCCTTGTGGGTGTGAAGCCCCAACATAAGCCCAAAACTCCCATCACCAAACCCATGAAGCCCCCACTCAAATCCAAGGGGGTTTTCACCAAACCAAAAGGCTAATCTAGTGATAATGAAGATTCCCACATGCCTAACATCTTGGCCTCTTGTGGTAATACCTCCCGAAGCTACAAAAATAAACACTTCCTCTTAGCGAGGGAGGTATCCCATCCACCATCAGTTGGATGTACCATGCATCTTTCTCCCAAATCCAAGGTGATATGCTTCCTCATCTGTACTACAATAGTCCAAACTACCTACTCCCTTTGTCATTGCGGAAAATCATTCTATGAACTCTATCATGTATGTATGAATCGTTGCATCCTTTGTCACTATAACACATCCAATTGTCTAGTCTATCTGACTAGTTACATCCTTGATCACTGAGGAAAAATGTGTCTGACTGGTTTTACCCCTCTGAGTCTCCACATCCCCTAGGGCCATATGCTCCTTATCCATTGTCATATGCATAGTCCTGGGAAGCTGCTACTCCCTCTTAGATCATGAGGGTTGATTCCCTCTGGACTCTGGCTCCCTCTGAGCATGTACCACTAGTGGGGTCACCTGCCTCACCACTCATGGAGCCACTTGCTCCTTCTCATCTGTCACTATACTCTTTATATTCACAACACTCATAGGTTGTCCCCTCAGACTATATAGTTTTTCCTCCCTAACTCCAAGAACCACTATTGATTTGAAGCTAGGTCATTTGGGTACAAGCAGTACATGTCCATCTTGAAATGATATATGATAGCCCTTCCTCTCAATCTCTGAGACTAAGAGGACACTCCTCCTAATTTTTTGCATCCACAACACATTCAAAAACCTCAGTATCTCTCCTAACTCCAATCGAAATGATGCAGTGCCAGATCCTCGTACTGAATGCTTGGCTCCCGTACCAAGCCCGACACATAACTCTGATCCAGTCTCTATGAGAGTGTCAAAAAACTCTCTAGCACTTGTCATATGGCAATATGCTCCATTATCCACCAACCATCTCTCCCTACTGGAGACAGTGCCTGAAATATCGGAGACCAATAAGATCCCCCTCTAGAACATGTCTGCAACCTCATCAACCTTTGTTGTTGATGCATGATGTCTTCTTCCTCTTCCCTTTCGGTGTGGCAACTGTGAAGCATAATGACCAAATTCATGGAACTCATAACATATGATCTTACTAAGATACTTCTTTTGTCTCGGCTCTAGAGATGCTTCTCCCTTGGGAGAAGCCCTTATCTGTGATGGACCTCTTCTGTCTGGAGAACCCATTCTTCCATTTCTAGTGTGGGTTGCAAGGGCCTAGTTCTCATAAGTTCTACTCTTCACCACACCATCCATATCATCCCTGGATTCTAACTGGGTCTCCTCCTTGATACAATCATTCCATAATCTATCAAAGTCTGGTAACCTATCTCGCGCACAGATCCTCTACAAAAATGGTTCCCATGACCTGAGAAAAACTCTCAATGCTACATTCACCAACTCAGCATCATGCATTGTCTCTCCAATAGATGTGAGTTCATCTTGAATCTGAGTAATCTTCATAAGATAATTGAAAATTGTGTCTTCATTGGTCATCTTGACAATATGAAGTTGATGCTTCAAGTGCAGCACCCTTCCAGTATTCTTGTTTTGGTAATGACCCATCAAAGCATCATACATATCCTTGGCAGTTACTTTCTTGGCAATGTGAGGAATCAAGTGGTCCTTCACGGACTCTAGCAATACCTACTTGGCCTTCACTTCCCTCCTCTTGTGAAATCCAAATCTATTGGATCAGTCAAGCTAGGAATGACATCCTCAACATACTACTTGAGGTAATTCTCCTCCAATAGAAGGAGAACCCTCACCTTCCAAGCCCAGAAGTTGGCTGCCCCTTCCAACCTATCCTCAATCTTCAATCTATTCACCATATTTACTTTCCTGAAACAAGAACAAGTACAACACTCTTCCAGTGTTGTAGCCAACAAAGTGTCTCAATATGATCTCCTTCTCTTCAAATCCCAAGCTATGATACCATGTCAATTTTCACATGGAACTCTATGTGACTAATTTCATATCTGAAAATTGCTTCCAACTGATCTAACTATCATTGAACAACTTTACACTGAAATTATTGACTGAAAACATATGCAGCAAAAACAACAAAAACATATGCAGCGGAAACAACAAGATCAATCAATACACAAGAGACACAATATTTTTGTTTTGTAACTTTCAATTCTCCAAATCTGAGGACCAAAACTAGTCCTCTTGAAGTTACCAAATCTTAGGAAAACCTTGTCCTCCAATATACAAACAAGACAAACCAAACCTCAACAATATTTTGAAAATCCCTTATGTCCACAAATCTGTTTCAGACCACTTGTACAACCTGATGAGGTCACCTGACATCAGCCTGTACGAACCTGCCCCTTCCTAGAATAACTTGTATGAATGTACATGATGGTTCCTACAGAAACTCGTGTACGTACACAATTGTTCCCACTACAACCTGCGTACATGCGAAAAACTGTACGGACACTTCGTATGACTGGCTCCATTTCGTACAATATCTTCCTTCTACGGTTGCCTCTCTCTCCCACGTGTGTGGTGTGCTTTTCCCTCCCAAGAATAGAAGATAGAGAGTCCTCAACCCTAGGCCAGATTTTCAACCCTAGAAAAATCTCCCTTTACTGAAATCACCAAGATTCCTAGGATAAGTGCAGACTCACTTATGCTAACTCCATTCTTCTATTATGATACAATGAGATGTCACAATGACCACTCTCCTTTATATACAATCCTTGGGGGTCACCATAGAAGCCCCTCCACAAGTCAACGTCAAATTAGGATTTCCTTGTAGGTGTGAAGCCCCAAGACAAGCCCAAAAATTCCATCACCAAACCCATGAAGCCCCCACTCAAATCCAAGGGGGTTTTCACCAAACCGAAAGGACAATCTAGTGCCAACAAACATTCCCACATGCTTGACACCTTGGCCTCTTGTGGGAATACCTCCCGAAGCTACAAAAATTAACAGACCCACAGTCATTTTCCTTGTAAAAGCCTCCAAAAATGTTTTGCAACTAAAGATTTGGAGAAGAAAAAGGGATTTTTGAGACCCCATCCTCCACTAGCCTTTGGAACAACCAATGTTTTCCACAAATCCAAAACAAGTCCTTTATTTTTTTGGTCTCCTAACCATATAAATCTGTAGCACAATTTATTGATGGTCTCCAACAAAAATTTTGCAACCCACCCTAGCAAAATCCAATATATTAGTATTGCTTCCAATACAACCTTTACAAGAACCAGTCTACCCCCTCAAGAGAGCCATCAATTGCTCCGAGTATTTAGTATCTTTTCCACTTTGGAAATCAACCTGTTAGTCCCCAAAGTTGCACTTGACTGCTAAAGGGAAAGCTAGGGCATCATCAAATTATTGCAATCGTTTTTGTAAATAAATATTTTTTGGGGGTTTTGAAATAGGCTTGAAGGTTAAGTAGTGGGTAAAGAGTAATATCAGTTTCTTATCATAGGAACAGGTTCTTATCACACTTTGCTTAGTAATTGGTTGTCAATCTGATGAGTTAAACAAGAGGTTTCGAAAATAGGACAAAGGTATGTGGGTTTCCAATTTGTCCACTCACATATGAAAATTCTTAGTCCTAAATATCATTTAAGAATAAGAAACATGTACTTGAACATAACACAGTAAATGAATAAGTAATCAACGAAATTTTCACTGACTCATATCATAAACAGAAAAGATCAATTTTTCATTTTGCAAAAAAAAAATAGACACACATTCAAGTAAGACAAGCAAGAATAGAAGAAAGAACAGAAATCTAACCATCAGATGTCCATTTCAATTAGTAAAAAATGAAACATATTCCAATCCTTATAGAAATAAAGTTTTTGTATCTCCACTTCCAACCATCCCTAATTTCTCCTTCTGCGGAGTTTATATAGAAAAAATACATAAGTATCAAGATCCAAAAGAAATGGATATGAAAACCTCCCCATCCATATTTAGTTTATTGTTTCAAATAATCAAGAAGGAGATAAGATCTGATCTCCAAGTCGAATTGATGAGGTCACTCATCAACTATTGTCTATGAGTTATTTTAGGAAAACAAATATGGCAAATTCCTGAAAAATAGGGTCCAAATATCTCTTTGTATCTCCAAAACCATGATAGTTGTGTAAAACCTGAGAGATGTTTTTGTAAACCAGTTTGTTCCCAACCAAAACCTTTTCCAGAGTTTTAAAATTCATCTTTAGTTTCTTGGAAAACGTGCCTAAAATTAGTGTCTAAAACACGAAACTGATTTTGGCAAAATCCTAAAAAAATGGGCACCAAAGATATATTTGAATCTCTTAAACCGTGATAGATTTTAAAAAATTGAGAGAGGTTTTTCTAAATAGTTATGTTCCTCACAAAAACCTTTTCCATTTTTTTAAAATTCATCTCAGGTTTCGCAGAGAACGTTCCCAAAGTTAGTGTCTAAAACTTGAAATTGATTTGGGCAAAATCGTGAAAAAATAGGCCTCAAAGATCTATTCGAATCTATTGAACCATGATATATTTTGCAAAATGGAGAGAGGATTTTCTAAATCAGTCTGTTCCTGACCAAAAAAAAATCCAGTTTTTTTAAAATTCGTCTCCATTTTCGCGGAGAACGTTCCCAAAGTTGGTGCCTAAACAGGAAAAAAAAAAAAAAAGCTACAAGAAGGTTTCAGTAGCGCCTTTCTTTTCATGCATTTTTTTGTTATTTTGCTTTGTCAATGCATCCCCTATTTTTTCTTGATGTCCACTATAATATTTTCCAGGTTCTGGCATAACTTTTTGCAGGTGTTTTGTTCTTTGTTTTTCCATCCTCCTTGCACAAACTCTATCAAAACTCTTATATCCATGTTCAAAAACAGGGGATTCAGATTCCTTGTTGATTTCAACTTCTTGTTGCAGTTGGAGCTTCCTTTTTGTAGACCTAATTCTTGTAGATACAGAAGGGTCTCCTTGTGACTTTGCAGAACTTTTAGAGGCATTCCTTGTCGTTTTTTGACGTTGTAGATTTCTTTTCTGGAGTATCTCTTTGTTTAGATCCTTGTCCTTCCAGTCTTAATGAACTCAAAAATTCATCCCAAGACATTCAAACCTCACTTAATGCATGCAAAACCAGGGTTTTGATTAAGCTTTGATTAAACAAGCTCTTGCTATCATTTTTAGGATGAGTATAAACCCTTTTTGACATCTTTGTTAAACTCTTCAACAAATGAAAGGGTAAACACTTAGTATTATCACCATTTAAATGCATTAATAATCATATGTGATAACAATGAATAGTTGAAAACCTTCCCTGACAGGTAATGTACCTTCGAATTATGGCCAAAGAAGTTTGTCATTCCTCTTTCAACCATTTATGTGCAATACCCTGGTGTTGAGCACTCAACACACCCTAAAATCCTTATGAAATTTTATCACTTTTTGGGTAACACTTGTTTTCTTCACTGTCTGAATCGATTTCACTTTGGTTTGTCTTTTTTTTCATTCATGACTCTTATCATCAAGTCAAGTTTTTTTGAACTTTTGAAACCTCAGTCTAAAATAACTTGACACTCGAATTAATAATCGGCAACTAACACTGCACCTAACGCGCTCAGGTTCGACGTTGGAAAAATTCAAGCAAGTAAAGGGACCAGATAGTAACAACAGTCATCGAGCATCGATCCTCGTCAGCCTCGGTAGAAGGAGGAGTTGGTTTGTGTAAGTTATTCACACGAAGTTTCAAAAGATAGTTGATCCCCTTTGTTGTCCCTTGGTTATGGAAGGAAACGAAGATCAAGGAAGAAAAGGTGAATTGTGAACTTCGTGGATGACATAGTGACTGTTAAAGGGTCGAAGTGAGCAAAAGAGCAGAAAAGATGAAGCGAAGTCCAAGAAAGAAAGTCATGGGACGAAGAGATCGAGGATGACAGATCAGCAAGGAAGAAGGATTGAGGACAACTCGATAAGTGGAAAAATCCACCATTGGATGCTTTGGAGCACCATGCGAGAAGGAAGCAAAGACAGGTTGGCGAAGCCCTGAAATCACGGGTCAAGTTGACCTAGGGTTTTATACACCTATGATTTTGGTATCTAGGGTTTTGACACCTAGGTTTCGGCCTAAGTCTATCGGTGAGCTATTGTAATGTATAAATAAAGGTCAAGAGGAGCTGGGTCGGGTTGGTACGATATTGTTGTTGATCTAGTTGTATTATTGAGTGTGAGAAAGTATTGTTGTGTGAGAAAGAAGTGTTGAGTGTGAGAGCCTTATGGTATTGTAAGATCTTCAGTTGGGTGTGAAGGTTAAGTCCTGCAGTTAGGTGCATAGGAAGGGGAGAAAAAGAGAGGAGAAGAAAGAAGATATGCTAGCTAAGAGTACAGATAAGAACTGTATGCTTTACCTTAATATATCATAAGCACAGTTATGTGGATGTAGCCCTAGAGAGAGGGTGAACCACGTATATCTTGTGCCGTGTGTGTGATTGATGATTTGATCTTTGTCATTGTTATATTGTTATTTGCATTGTTTTATTAGATTAGATCTGAAGTTGTGCGGAGTATATCCAGAATGATAAGTGATATATATGTTGTATTATTATAGATCCATGCGATATTCCCCCTGGTTGTAGACATATCTGTCCTACAACCCCCCCATAGCTACTTCGGGTGAGACTGCATCTGCTTGACAGGTGCTGCCAAAAGGGCCAGTAGTTAGGGCTTGTTGGTGCGCTCTTGGAGCCGAACTCTGGGTCTGCCCATGTGCCAACAAATGGCTCTGTTGTCGGGACAAGAATCTCGTTGAGGGAATGTCAAGGTGGTTCCCATCGAAGATAGAGATTCAAAAGTAGATAGAGGATCAAGAGAAGGACTTCGTGGAAGCCCAGAACAAGAACCCTAATCTGAGTACAGAGGATTGGTTAGGAATATATATCTTCACTGACATACACAAGATATTCTTTGGAGGAATCCATCAAGAGTTACATGAGTGGTTAGCTAGGTTAGCAGATATCCAGTTCAAAATCAGATCTAGACCTCCTGTGGTTTGGACGACGGCGTTGATCAAGAAGGTCAAGAGAGTTGATAATGTTGTATCATGAGCAGTAGATCACTGGTTCGATAGTACCATTGGAGGGTATATCACCAAATTTGTTGTTGACAGAGTGGAATCGTATAGCCAAGCCGAGAGTATTTTTTCAAAGGACCCAGAGGAAAAATTTTACATTTTCTGAGGATGAGAATCAAGTTGTTGTTGCATGAAAAGAACGTCTTGAAGATACAGTAGATTGATTAGATTTGAGAAGGCTAATGTTCAAAAATTCGGACAACGACAGCGACATAGAAGCTGGACATATGCGCGGTGGGAGAGTATTCCGAGGGGTTCACCTTGAGAACTTGTTTAAGAAAAACTACGGGGAAGAGGGTTTCTACAGTGGAGAAGAGGCAGATCTGACGGACGAAGAACAGTCATAACCCAATAGAACAGAAGAAGGAGAAGCTGAAGAACTTCGCCAGAACGAGCCAGAAACCTCAGGAACTGCGCATACTATTGAAGTAAGTACTATTAATACTCATGTTGTTTCAGTAACACTAAGCAATAAAAGTAATCAGAGTCACCAGAGCATTCAGAGCACTATTACTAGCAGTTCAGCATATACTCAGACAGGAAACCTAGGAAGATCTATGGCAGATGAGATGAGGCTTCCTATCTTTAGGGGAGATGGATCTGAAGATCCAGATCAACACTGGTTCTTGTTTGAAGCTATGTGGAATATTAATAATGTCACCGATGAGGCTGTCAAAAGAACTCAGTTCAGTACCACACTGAGGGATCGCGCGCTGAGTTGGTACATGAATCTTGTCCAAGGACTTGCACAGCCTAAGCCACTAAATGAGATCAAGAATGCATTGATTGTAGAGTTTAAGAAACCTAAGTCGAAGTCACAATGTATTACAAAGTTGAAAGAGATCAAATAGAAAGTAGCAGAACCTGTTTGGGAGTTCGATCAGAGATTCAAGACCATAACAGGATGATTGACTTTCCAGATTCCAAACGAGCAGAACAAAGAATGGTTCATTGCTGCCCTTTTACCCCACATCAGAGTTCCTCTGATGTGGTAGAAGATTGCTTTGCAGTCTGAGGCACTGGAGATCGCCATGAAGCTCGAATCATCCCCTATGGGAGAATCCAGCTCAAGGATGAGCAAGATCTTAAGTCAGCTAACTAGTTTGTCATTACAGGTCGAAGATATGAAGAAGGATAAGGGTAAAGACAAAAGAGAAGACATCTGGTGTGTTAGATGCAAATTATAAGGCCATGACAAGGAGAATTGTCCCATGTTTCATGAGTACCTGGCCTCAGGAGCTCTGAGCCCCTTGAAGCAAGTCACATTACCTTGGTGCGAAGTGTGCAGAAACAGACATCGCCCTGGTGAGTGATATTACATGGAAAAATATGTTCAGACACCCACAGACTTGTATTGCACATTATGTAAATCAATAGGGCATGATGATAGGGATTGTAGGGCTTATGATGTCATGCATGAAAGGTAAATATACATATACAAGATCCAAGGCAAATTACATCAAGAAGGAAACACTACGCAGTATAACTCCCCAGGAAGAGGAAACTTCAACCCTCATAGTGGATTCAGAGGACGAGGACAAGGAGGAGGTATGAGTCGAGGCTGAGGATAGATAATCTACTATAACTACGCGTAGCCAGGACACTTAGCAAGGGACTTTCATAACCCTTGTACCACTTGCAGTTATCGCAACTCCTTCGAGCATGTTATTGAGGACTGTCCAGTATTGCTAGCTAAGCTTCAGGAAAGATGAGGACCCCAGCAGAATTCGCAAGTGCAATTGATATATGTTGAACCTTTTGGAGTAGACCCTATAGTCATTTTTATTACTCGAGGAGGTGTTGTTACAGAAGAGGATAGATTGATCCAAGGAAAGACTAAAGAGGACTCAGGAATTAGGAAAGCTGCAGAGAAGACCCAAAATTTTGATGCAAAGAAGGAAAGACAAATCTTTGAAGAGGCAAGAAAAGAGTTCAAAGGAGACCAAGGGTCTTCATCAAAGACTTGACCAAAAGTAAGAGAATATGGAATGACTCAGGCATTTGATCAGTCAGCGTCTCTGAAAGAAGGAAAAGAGGTAAGTAAGCTCATGGAATTTTTATACACTTGTATTAAGTTAATTTAGGATGAGAATGTTGTACAAGAGCTACAGAACTTAATCAGACAGTATGAGCTAGGAAAGATAGACCCCTTGCTGAATAGGGCAGTACACCAAATTGCAAGAAGGAGAAGGAAAAATAAGGAATTACACTTGAATGCTCAAATAGGAGAATACGAGATAGATTATGTACTCCTCGACTTAGGATCGGAGTTCAATGTCATGACGAAGCAAACTTGGGCACTAATGGGAAAACCAAAGTTGATCTATTCCCCTATCAGGCTTAGGATGGCTAACTAGCAAGTTGTCAGCCCCTTTGGAAGGTTGGAACATGTCCCTGTGGACATCGACGGAGTAAGAACGTTTGCAGATTTTGAAGTAATTGAGATAGTTGATGAGAGTTTCCCTTACCCTGCGTTGTTAGGAATTGATTGGGCCTTCAATAATTCTACTATTGTTGATCTAAACAAAAGGCATATGAAATTTGAAAGAGATGGCATTAGGGTCAATTCACCCTTATATCCAGATGAGGTTCCACGATATACAAAGCCCATCAGAGAAGAAGAATGTGCATATGAACTAGAAAAAATTTACAAACTAACAGCTAGACAGCAGGATTACATCAATCCTACAGACAATGGAAACCTAAGTTGGAGAAGTGACAGCGTGTGCTCATCAGATTCAGAGGAAGCACTGGAGAACTGGCAGAACCAGATGTATGAAGTATCTACCAGAAGATGTGTTAGATTAACTAGAGAAGTTCGTTGGATCGGCACAACAGTAAGTAACTTGCCCACATTTGATGGTCTGAACCCTTTGGAAGCATTCCTATCAGACTTTGAAACAAGTGTACCAATCCAACAGAGGTTGTTGGCAATGGATGAGGCCTTGAAAGCCACACCAGCAAGATGGTGGGGGGCACATAAAAGCAATATCACAGACTGGATACAATGTCATACTTTGATGATAGCGCGGTTCTCAGCAGAAGCAGCATGCTGCGAAGTAAGGTACAAAGGCCGAAGCTTCCCAAAGGACCATGTGCGAAGCTGCAAAGAGACCTGGAGCGATATCCCTCGAGAACAGTGGGTGCACAAATTCATTAACACGTTGGACACAACTCCTATCAACTGGTACCTTCAAGCGAAGTTGCACCTCATCACTACAGATATGGAAGGCATGACCCAGAATTTTGTAACCACCTTCTTATTTGAAATTCAATATCCTTCAGTAGACAAAGCATTACAGATTGTGAGATAGAAAGTATTTGAAGAGGCATCTAGCCTCCCTTTGGAACAAGAAGAAGATGAATGGACTGCGCCCCTCCAGAAATTGCAAAGTTGTTACAACATCAATGCTGATGAAGACGATGATCTGAGGAAGCTGAACATCACAGAAACAGAAGGCCAGAGATATGTGGAAGGACCAGGAGTTGAGCTACCATTTATTAGATAGCCAATCAAGATTTAAAAAGTTAATATTGGGACAGAGGAGACACTGAAGCCTGCCAATGTCGGAGATTATTGGGATGTTGCTACCATTGATAAGATTATAGAGTTGTTGCATGAGTATCAGGACTTTTTTCTGACCAATTTCACTAATATGAAGGGCATTAAAGGACCTATGGGAGAGATGAGGATACCTTTGAAACCAGGTGCGAAGCTAGTCAAGCAAATACTCTACAGATTGAACCCAAAATACAAGGAAAAAGTGAAGATCGAGCTTGACAGAATGCTAGAAGCAGGGATTATAGAACCTATCGAAGAGTCAGAGTGGATAATCCCTATGGTGGTGCAAGACAGGAAGATAGGTGTGATTAGGATCTGCATAGATCTCAGGAAACTAAATGATGCTTGTCTACATGACCCTTTCCCTACACCATTCACTGACGAAGTATTAGATAACGTGGGAGGCCAGGAAGTATATTCTTTTATAGATGGCTTTTCAGGATACCATCAGATCCAGATTGCCAAGGAGGACCGCCATAAGACCAAATTTGCCACAAAATGGGGATCCTACCAATATACAGTGACACCATTTGGACTAAAGAATGCACCAGCCATCTTCTCCAGGGTGGTGGTCGAAGCATTCAAAGACTTTTTGCATAAATTTCTCGAAGCATATTTTGATGACTGGACTATGTTTAGTTTGTTGAAAAATCATATTGAATGTCTAAGGCTAATGTTGGATAAATGCAGGCAGTGTCAAATTGATTTCAATCTGAAGAAGTGCATCTTCTTCTCACCATTTGGGGTGTTATTAGGCCATATTGTATGCAAGCAGGGATTGTTGGTTGATCCATCTAAAATTTCCATTATAGTTGATTTGTCACCTCCTACTTCAGTCAAACAACTACGCACTGCACTGGGACACACTGGATATTACATGAAATTCGTCAAAGGATATGCTCAGATCACAGCACCTATGGAAAAGTTATTAAAGAAAGACTGCCAGTTTAGTTAAACAGAATAATGCCAACAGAGCTTCGACACACTAAAACAAAAGATGGTTACTGCGCCCATTCTGGTCTTTCCAGATTGGAGTAAGGAGTTTCATGTGCATGTCGATGCGTCTTATATTTCATTAGGAGAAGTTATAGCACAACCGGGAGAAGGATATATCGACCACCTTCTATCCTTTGCTAGAAGGAAGCCATCTACAGCTGAAATTAACTACACCACTACAGAGAGAGAAGGATTAGCCATGGTGTATGTGCTGCAAAAATTTCGCCACTACTTGTTGGGTGGACACTTTAAAATGTTTATAGATCACTCCACGCTGAAATACCTGGTCAACAAGCCAGTGTTGGGGGGGATAATATGCAGATGGCTTATGTTGTTTCAAGAATATGATTTTGAGATCATAGTTAAGCCCGGAAGAATGAACAAAGGCCCTGACCACTTGTCGAGGTTGGAACATGGCGAAGAACCCACCAGTTTGGAGGATACAATGTCGGATGCATCGCTGCTAGCCATTAGAAATATTGACAACCACTTCGCAGACATAGTCTAGTTCCTATCAACAGGAATGGCACCTAGTGAGTATACAATTCCCCAGAAAAAAAACAGCTAGTGGTGTGCGCTGCAAACTTTTCACTTATAGCTGGACAGCTATACAAGATGGGACCTGATGAGATATTAAGGTGGTGTGTTATGGAGGCAGAGCGCCCACTAATCCTCACTGAAGCTTATGAAGGCATTGCAGGAGGACATTATGCAGGAAAATCAACTGCGCAGAAGGTTTTGCGAGCTGGCCTTTGGTGGCCTACCCTACACAGAGATGCTAAAAATTATGCTAGAGCCTACGATGTATGCCAGAGAATTGGGAAACCATCCAGAAGAGATGAAATGTCATTAGCACTGCAAATGACCCTACAATCATTTGAAAAGTGGGCCATTGACTTTGTGGGACCCATAAACCCACTAGGAAAGAGCACAGGAGCAAGGTACATCATTATTGCGACAAAGTACTTGACTAGATGGGCCAAAGCAAGAGCAGTTAAAGACTATAGTGAAACTACAGTTGCGCGCTTCATATTTGATGACATAATAACCAGGTTTGGATGCCCAAGATCCTTATGAGCGATCAAGGCACGCATTTCATCAATAAGATAGTTGCAACCCTGACTGGAGATTTTGCAGTCCACCATCAGAAGAGCACACCTTACCATTCACAAGAAAATGGGATGGTTGAAGCCTTCAACAAGATCTTGGAGACATCATTAACAAAGATTTGTAGTGTGAATGGGGATGACTAGGATATAAGAGTACTTGCAGTACTATGGGCCTATAGGACCACTTGCAAGAAACTAACAATGTAGACCCCTTTCAAGTTGGTTTATGGCCTTGAAGTTGTTGTTCCAATGGAATATTTGGTACCAAGCCTAAGAATTGTTTCCTTTACAAGCATGGATTACACTGGCGTTGTTCAAGAGAGGCTCACACGGTTGGTTGAACTCGAAGAAGACAGATTTATTGCAGGATTCCATCAACAGGTTCAGAAGGAAAGAGAGAAAGCCTATCATGAAAGGCACATCAAGAAGAAGGCTTTCAAGCAAGGAGATCTAGTGTTGGTATATGACAGTAAGTTCCTAAAACACCCTGGAAAGTTCATAACGCATTGGATCGAACCATATGAGATTGCCTATGTTACAAAAGGAGGAGTTGCGCAACTGAAGACATTGAAGGGAGAGTGGAAGGAAGGATTAGTTAATGGGATTCGGCTGAAGTTGTACTATGACAACCAGTTGCCTCGCAACTCTCAGTAAAAGCATGAAGAACAGGGTCTAGGTACCAAGTACAGTTGAAACTGGGTACCAGACACAGAAAAGACAAACTGCACAAGGATGGAGAGGAGGCATAGAGCATAAAGAAAAGGTTGCACTACGCAGTCTAAAATCGAAGCAAAACAGAAGGATCAGATCTGAAGTGCCTTGGGATGAGTCACAAGTGAGTGTTGGGGGCCTGTTGGCCCTTGGTTATGGAAGGAAGCGAAGATGAAGGAAGAAAAGGTGAATTGCGAACTTCGCGGATGACATAGTGATTGTTATAGGGTCGAAGTGAGCAAAAGAGAAGAAAAGATGGAGCGAAGTCCGAGAAAGGAAGTTGTGGGATGAGGAGATCGAGGATGACAAATCAGCAAGGAAGAAGGATCGAGGACAACTCAGCAAGCGGAAAAAGGCACCGTTGGATGCTTTGGATCATCGCGTGAGAAGGAAGCAAATTCAGGCTGGCGAAGCCCTGAAATCACGGGTCAAGTTGACCTAGGGTTTTAGACACCTAAGGTTTTGGTATCTAGGGTTTTGACACCTAGGTTTCAGCCTAAGTGTTAAGGTCCTAACCCGCACATAGGTAGATCAATGTATTCGGATGTAATAAAGGTCAATATTAGTAAGACCTTTCAATAAAATAGAATAAGGCGGATGTAAGAAGACCTAATAGAAGCTTCCGCTTCTAGAAGGATCTTCC
>ML784980.1:56934-139437 GCA_009831015.1 Picea engelmannii | reverse complement strand
TATTTCTGTTCAAGTGCTATTTCTGTTGCTATTTCGTATATCATTTCTGTGTATTGTGAAGATTATGCTGGATATTTTACTGTTATTCTGTTATTTCTAGCATTTCGTTTCAGTTCTGCATATTTTATATATCTGGTATCTTGTACTAAGGTTGTCAGTGAGATATTGTAATGTATAAATAAAGTTCAAGAGGACCTGGGTCGGGTTGGTACGATATTGTTGTTGATATAGTTGTATTATTGAGTGCGAGCAAGTATTGTTGTGTGAGAGAGAAGTGTTGAGTGTGAGAGCCTTCTGGTATTGTAAGATATTCAGCTAGGTGCAAAGGTCAAGTCCTACAGCTGGGTGCGCAGGAAGGGGGGAGAAAGAGAGGAGAAGAAAGAAGATCTGCTAGCTGAGAGTGCAAATAAGAACTGTATGCTTTACCTTGATATATCATAAGCACGGTTCTATGGATGTAGCCCTAGAGAGAGGGTGAACCATGTATATCTTGTGTCGTGTGTGTGATTGATGATTTGATCTATGCCATTTTTATATTGTTGTTTGCATTGATGTATTAGATCAGATCTATAGTTGTGCGAAGTAGATCCAGGCTGATAAGTGATATATATGTTGTATTATTCTAGATCCACGTGATATTTCCCTTGGTTGTAGACATCTCTATCCTGCAACCCCCCCATAGCTACTTTGGGTGAGACTACATCTACTTCGCAAGTGTTTCTGAAAGGGCCAGTAATTAGGGCTTGTTGGTGCGCTCTTGGAGAAAACCCTGGGTCTTCCCCTGTGCCAACACCCTTCGACATCGGCAAAATACGGGAAGGATAGACATTAACAAAGGACGCAAAGAAATCACCGATAGTCGATGATCGATGCACTTTATCGGGGTCGGGGAAATCCAGAAAGGTTAAAACAATCATTTTGTCTATGACAAACATATCGTCGATCCACAATGCGCTTTCAGCATCGGGACTTTTTCGAGAGAGTCGCGCCGAGAGAACTTGGATAGGTTTATCATCGATCATTGATCCTTGATACTTTTCGACGTCGGCAATATAGGATTGGGTTTTAGAACATATAACTTAAAGAGAGTCTCGATTTAGATTAACACGAGTGAATGAAGTCGCCAGTCTTGAATGCCATGTGTATTTATCACATAAGGGGGTCATACGGCCTAGTTTCGTCCTGAGTCATGTTAAGGTTCCTTGGGTCCTAGTCACGCCTCATAGTAAGCTTTGCCACGTCATCTCTATATGGAAATATCGATCAGCGTCAGAGATTTTGCAAGAAGATATCAACGAAAAGTGTTTGAAGCACAATCCCGACCCACCAACTGGACTAGCGAAACTATGGGATGTTTGCGGCAGAAGATACAATCGGATTTGGACATTTAATAGACCAGTTAATGCTTAATCCTTCATTTGTTGCTACCTTGTGCGTCGATTGAACAACAACAATTTGAAATCACTGATAGGCCACGTTACAACCCACGCCCACACCGTCAACCCGCGATGAATTTAATTTTAAACATCTTTGAAGATATGGTGGCGGATTTAATCAAATTACACTCATAACCCGAATTGAATGGATGATGTGACAAGGTAAGTTCATCCCTATTTAAATCTCTAGAACGGTTTTGAACAAATTCATTCTGCGCACAATTTCAAATTCTAGAGAATCTGAAGGAGCAAAGCGAGCGTCTCAAGACTGTGTTGATCCTCAGATTATCAAAACCAGGTTAAAGAAGATGCAAAGGTATGTGTTCAAGTTTTTAAAAATTTGGCGGTTGTGATTTAAATATGCATCTGATTTTCTTGCGCAGTCTCTAAACTATGTTCTAACTACAGGTAAAATGTCGTCGAGAAATCCAACCACCAGATGTTCACCGAGAGCACGGCATTTGGGTGTTGAGAGATAGAAGCATAGATCGGATAAGGAAAGCAATGGAATACTGGGTGAAAATGGCCCAGGAACCTCAGTGGGAGATTCAGGAAAAATGTGTCGACTACGAAAGGAGTTGGGTCAAGATTAATTGGGAGATGAAAGACATCGGCCTCCCAGAATTCATCTCACCCGAGGACTTTGTCGACTTGCATGACATAGTAAGAAAACATGCAGAACTAGACTCTACATGGACTGCAGAGATAGCGAAGGTGGTGAGCATGGCGCCAGGTCAAGTACAGCAGTTCATGGAGCACCTGATCAGGGCTCGAGCAGTATTGTAGCAGTTAAGTGTCAAAATAGTTAAGTATCGGGCATGGGCAGTAGAAGTAAAGGAAATCCTTTCGGCCCCGATGGACCAACACAGATTCTTGTATCCCAACACATGCAAGGAACTCTTCATCAAATGGTCAGAGTATGAGAAGAGTCATCCACTTCATTGAAAATATTTGATGACTCTTAGAAGACAAAGAGATGGAAGCGCCATGTGGCGATGTTTTGTTTTACTTAGCTTGCACTTTTGATAGTTATTTTTAGTTAATGATTCATTATAAATAAGAGGATCGACCTTTTAGAAAGGGTCGATGGTTTTGGAAAAGACCCTCATTTTTGGAATTGTAAAGAACTATTTCCGAACTACCTTAATTGAGAAGTCTTGTTTAGGACAGGAGACAAACTTATGTTTTTCATCAAAGGCGTGTGTGATTGGATTTGAGGAGGAATTACTTTCAACGTTATTTCATAAATGGATGTTGTAATGAGTAAGATTTTATGAATCTATTGATAAGTTAGTTGTTTCAATATTTTTTGTAGTTCTTGTCTCTAATAATGAAAGCAAATTGTTGTGTTAATGTGTGATTAATGCTAGAGCTAAGGAAACTATTTTTCTTGCCATCATTTTATTGCATGTATGTTTTCTTTCGATAATTGTACCTCAGTCAATAATTGAAATACCAGCAAGTTGATGTATTAGTACTAGGCTTGTCACAGATGTGAAAATCTTTGTATGCATGCTTGAGCACAAGGGTTATCCCAAGCTCAGTCTTCTTCAGTATTTAATATTCCCCTTTTTACTAGCTAGTTTATACCATCACACATCTTTTTATCAGACCCGCCTATTAAAAGAAAATACAAAAAGAGAATGTTTAAATTGGAGGAAATTTCACAAGAAGATATCATGTCAATCACTACATAAAGCCCATTGATTATTTGGCTGGATCGAAAGATCTAGAGAACCATTCCACTATCAAACATTGCAGAGTCTTGTTTTCCCTTAGTTATGTAAGAAAGCGAAGATTAAGGAAGAAAGGCAAAGTACGAACTGCGTGGAAGGCACATAAGTCGAGGAGGGGTCGAAGTGGTTAAAGAAGCGGAAAAGAAGGAATGAAGAAAGGAAAAGCAAGTTGTTGAAAGAGAAGATCAAGGAAGATAAAACATCAAAGAAGATGGATCGTGGACAACTTAGCAAGCGAAAAAAGACACCAACGGGTGCTTTGGAGAACTTCGTGGAAAAGAAGGAAAAACAGGTTGGTGAAGCCCTGAAAACATGGGTCAAGTGGACCTAGGGTTTTGGCACCTGGGGTTTTGGATCTAGGGTTTGTGACACCTAGACTTTGGTCTAAGGTTGTCCAAGAGTCATGTAATGTATAAATAAAGGTTTAGAAGAGTTAAGAGGTTTGGTTATTGGTTACTACTATCGTTGATGAGAGCGATATTGAGATAGAAGTATTGTACTGGTTGTAGAACATTCTTGTATTCTGGGTCTTCAGCTAGGTGCGAAGATTAACCCTGGAGCTAGGTGCGCAGGGAGGGGATATAGAGAAAGAGAGAGAGAGATCTGCAGCTAAGTGCGCAGATAGAACTGTATGTTTTCACCTAATATATCAAGAAACACAGTTTTTTGAATGTAGCCCTAGGGAGAGAGTGAACCACATAAATATTGTTGTTTTTTGTTTTTGATGTGTGTTATTTGTTATTTTTTATATTGTTATTGCATGGATGTTTTCCTATTTGAAGATAGAAGGTATAAGCTAACTTCGCAAAGCTAAGTAGGAAATTGTTAAAGAATCTCTAGGTTGTATTGTGTTGTTGTTCTGGATTCACTTTGCATTTCCTCTGGTTGTAGACACATGTGTCCTGCAACCCCCTTATTGCTACTTCATGTGAGACTTCATCTTCTCCGCAAGTGTTGCCAAAAGGGCCAATAGTTAGGGCTTGTTGGTGCATTGTTGAAACGTTGAACCCTAGGTCTGCCCCTGTCATAACAAATGGTTTCGTTGTCAGGACTAGGATCTTCTTGAGGGAATGTCAAGGTGGTTTCCATCGAAGACAGCGATTCAGAAGTGGACAGAAGAACAAGAAAGGGACTTCATCAAAGCCCAGAACAAGAACCCTAGCATTAATACAGAAGATTGGTTGGGAAGGTACATCTGTGCCGATGTGCATGAGATTTTCTTTGGAGGAGTTCATAAGGAGTTGTATGAGTGGTTAGCCAGATTAGAAAATACCCAGTTTGAGATCAGATTGAGACCACCTGTGGTTTTGACAGCAGAGATGATCAAGAAATTCAAGAGGGTCGATAACGTTGTGTCAAGAGTAGTAGATCTTTGGTTTGATAGCACTATTGGAGGGTACATTATTGAGTTTTCTATCGATGGAGTAGAATCATATAGTCAAGCAAAGAGGTATTTCTTTAAGGGACCTAGAGGAAAGTTTCTACACTTCTTGAAGTTAAAGATTAAGATGCTTTTGCACGAGAAGAATATCTTGAAGATACAATAATTAGTGGATTTTAAAGTTGATGTTCAAGAATTTAGACAGTGACAGTGACACAGAGGTTGGACACACGCGTAGTGGGAGATCGTTCAAAAAGGTTCCTCTTGCAAACCTATTTAAGCAGAATTATGGAGACAAGGGATTCTACAATGGAAAAGAAACAGATCTAACAGACGAAGAGTATTCAGAGTCTACAAGGGCAGAGGAAGTAGAGACTGGAGAACTTCACCAAGGAGAACCAGAAACTTCAAGTACTGTGCCTACTGTTAAAGTAAGTATTATTACTCCTCCTGTTGTTTTAGAAGAATTGAGTAACCAAAGTAACCAAAGTAGTCAGAGCAATCATAGTAATGTTACAATCAGTTTAGTACATACTCAGTGAAGAAACCAAGGAAGACCTATGGCAGATGAAATGATGTTACCCATCTTCAGAGGAGATGGATCTAAATATCTTGACCAGCATTGGTTCTTATGAGAAGTTGTATGGAGCATTAAGCAAGTCACCGATGAAGTTGTCAAGAGAGCTCAGTTTAGTATTACCTTGAGGGATCGTTCACTAAGCTAGTATATGAAGTTTTCTTCAGGACCTGGATAGCCTAAATCATTGAATGACATTAAGACTGCATTGAGTTAAGAATTCAAGAAGCCTAAGTCAGAGTCACAGTGTATTACAGAGTTGAAGGAGATCAAGCAGAAGGTGACTGAACCTGTTTGGGAGTTTAATCATAGGTTTAAGACTCTGACAGGTCATTTGAGTTTTCAGATCCCAGACAAACAGAATAAAGAATGGTTCATCGTTGCCCTCCTGCCACACATTAGAGTTCCTCTGATGCAACAGAAGGTTACTTCACAGGCTAAAGCACTGGAGATCGCCATGAAACTAGAAGCATCCCCTGTAGGAGAAACCAGCCCAAGTATGACTCATATTTTGAATCAATTAACTAGTTTATATTTACAGGTCGAAGACATGAAGAAAGATAAAGGAAAGGTGAAAAGAGAAGATATATGGTGTATCATATGTAAATCTGAGGGAAACGAAAAAGAACAGTGTCCCTTGGAGCTCCTAACCCTTTGAAGCAGGATAATGTACCCCGGTGCGAAGTATGTAGAACTAGACATCGCCCTGGTGAATTTTATTATAAGCAGAAATATATCCAGACCCCCACCAATCTTTATTGTACATTCTGCAAATTTGTGGGGCATGATGAGAAGGACTGTAGGGCTTACGACCTCATGCATGAAAGATCAAGGGATACATATAGAATTCAAGGAGAATTACAGCAGGAAGGAAATGTTGTGCAGTTCAACTCCCCAGGTAGAGGAAACTTCAACCCTCGTGGTGGACTCAGAGGAAGCGGACGAGGAGGAGGCATGGGTCGAGGTCAAGGTCAAATTATTTGCTATAACTACACCCAACCAGGTCATTTGGCGAGGGATTGTCAGAACCCTTGTGCTATTTGCAACTACTGTAACTCGTTTGATCATGTTATCGAAGAATGCCCAGCGTTGTTAGCTAAACTTCAGGAGAGACGAGGAGGAAACCAACAAGTCCAATTAATATCAACAGAACCTCATGGTGAGGACCCCAGAGTCGTTGTTATTACTAGAAGAGGCATTGTTACAGGAGAAGATACGGTGACTCTTGGAAAGACTACAGAGGGATCAGGAATTAGAAGAGTTGCATAGAAGGCACAATTGTTTGATCCAAGGAGAGAAAATCATGCTTATGAGGAAGTAAAAAGAGAATTTGTAGGAGAACAAGATTCCTCATCTAAGTCACAACTAGAAGTAAAGGAATGTGGAATGCCTCCGGCATTTGATCAGTCTGCCCTAGCTAGACAAGGAAAAGAGGTAAGAAAGTTTATGGACTTCCTATATACTTGTATCAATTTGATTAAATATGAGAAAGCTATAGACCCTATGTTGAGTAGAGCTATGAATCAAGTATCTAGAAAAAGGAGGACAAACAAGGAACTGCACCTTAGTGCTCAGATTGGAGACTACGATGTGGACTATGTGGTCCTTCACTTGGGATCATAAGTAAATGTTATGACGAAACAGAATTGGGCATTGATGGGAAAACCTAGATTGATTTACTCTCCTATCAGGCTCAGGATGGCTAATCAGCAGGTGGTGATCCCCTTTGGAAGACTAGAACATGTCCCTGTGGAAATCGACGGAATAAGGACATTTCCAGACTTCGAAGTGATTGAGATTGTTGATGATTGTTGTCCCTATCCTGTGTTGTTATGAATTGATTGGGCTTTCAACAATTCGATTTTTGTTGACCTAAAGAAGAGAAGAATGACATTCGAAGGTAATGACCTTAAGGTCATTGCACCGTTGGACCCGGATGAAGGTCGCAGATACACTGAACCTATCAGGGAAGAAGATTGCGCATATGAGCTAGAGAACATCTATAAACTGACACCAAGATAGCAGGACTACATTAATCCTACAGCATATGGAAATATCAGCTGGCAAAGTGAAAGTGCATGCTCATCAGACTCAGAAGAAGCATTGGAAAATTTGCAGAACAACACGTATGAACTCTCTACGCAAAGGTGTGTCAGATTAACCAGGGCAGTTCACTGGATTGGCACATAAGTAAGTAATCTTCCTACATTTGATGGTTTGAATCATTTAGAGACATTTCTAGCTGAATTTGAGAGAATTGTGCCAGTACAATAGAGGATGTTGGCACTAGATGAAGCATTGAAAGAAACACTAGCTAGATGGTGGGGGACGCACAAGAAGAACATCATAGAGTGGGTACAATGTCGTACCTTATTGAAAGTGCGCTTTTCATACCAAGTTGAAGGATGTGAAGTTCGATACACAGGTCAGAGTTGTCCTAAGGACCATGTGCGAAGTTATGAAGAAGCCTGGAGCAGTATTACTAAATAATAATAGGTAGATAAGTTCATTAGTACCTTAGACACTATGTCCATCAACAAGTACCTTCAAGCAGAGTTGTGCCTAACCACTACAGATTGGTATGATATGACCCAGAACTTTATAGCTACATTCCTCTTTGAAAGTCAATACCCTACAGTAGATCAGGCTTTACAAATTGTAAGACAAAAGGTATTTGAGGAGGCACCTAACCTCCCTCTCGAACTAGAAGAATATGAATGGACTGCGCCACTTCAACGGTTATAGGGTTGTTACAATATTAATGTTGATGAAGATGATGATCCTAGGAATGTGAACATCTCATAAACTGAGGGACAAAGAGACATAGAAGGGCCAGGGATTTAATTACCTTTTGTAGGGCATCCTATTAAACTTAAGAAAGTTAAAATTGGAACAGAGTGAGTACCTAAGATGGAAAACATTGGAGACTATTGGGATGATGCTACTATTAGCAAGATCATAGAACTATTGCATGAATATCAGGACTTGTTTCTAACCAAGTTCACAGACATGAAGGGAATTAAAGGGCCTATGGGAGAAATGGAGATCCCTTTGAGTAGATGCAAGACCTATCAAGCAAAGACCTTACAGACTGAATCCAAAATACAAGCAGAAAGTTAGGATTGAATTGGATAGAATGTTGGAAGCAGGAATCATAGAACTTGTTGAAGAATCTAAATGGATCAGCCCTATGGTGGTCCAGGACAAGAAGTTGGGAGAAATCAGAATCTGCGTAGATATAAGGAAGTTGAACGATGCATGTCTACATGATCCATTTCCTACACCTTTTACTGATGAGGTTCTAGATAATGTAGGAGGACAGGAGGTCTATTCATTCACAGATGGATTTTCAGGTTATCACCAGATCAGAATTGCTAAAGAGGACAGACATAAGACTACATTTGCAACAAAATGGGGTTCTTTTCAATACACTGTGATGCCTTTTGGCTTGAAGAATGCACCATCCATCTTTTCCAGGGTGGTGATCGAAGCATTTAAGGACTTTTTACACAAGTTCTTGGAGGCATATTTTGATGATTGGATTGTCTTTAGCCTACTGAAAAATCATATTGAATGTCTGAGATTAATGTTAGATAAGTGCAGGAAATGTCAGATTGCCCTGAATTTGAAAAAGTGCATTTTATTTTCACCCTTTGGAGTGTTGCTAAGGAACATTGTGTGTAAACAGGGGTTGTTGGTAGATCCTTCCAAGATTGTTATCGTTGTTGATCTACCTTCACCCACTTTGGTTAGACATTTGCACACTGCACTGGGACACACTAGATATTATAGGAAGTTTATTAAGGGTTATGCACAGATAACAACACCCATGGAGAAGTTATTAAAGAAGGATAGTAAATTTCAATGGACAGAGGAATACCAGCAAAGCTTCAACACACTAAAGCAGAAAATGGTCACTGAGCCTATCTTGGTCTTTCCATATTGGATTAAGGAGTTCAATGTTCATGTCGATGTTTCATCCATTGCATTAGGAGCAGTCTTGGCACAGCCAAGTGCAAGAGACATTGACCACCCTATAGACTTTGCTAGCAGGAAGATTTCTACAACTAAAAGGAACTATACTACGACTGAAAGAGAAGGCTTAGCCATGGTATATGCACTGCAGAACTTTAGACACTATTTGTTGGGAGGACATTTTAAGATGTTCATTGATCATTTTTCATTGAAGTACTTAGTCAACAAGCCAGTGTTGGGGGGAAGAATATGCATATGGCTACTACTATTCTAGGAGTATGACTTTGAGATTGTGGTCAAGCGAGGAAGAATGAATAAAGCACCTGATCACTTATCCAGGTTAGAACATGGCAAGGAACCTATCAGTATGGAGGATACACTACCAGATGCATATTTGTTGGCCATCAGGAGAGTCGATGATCACTTCGCTGAGATAGTTCAGTTTTTGTCCACAGGAATGGCACCTTGTGAGTATACAGTTATTCAGAAGAAATAGTTGGTAGTCTGCGCTGGTGACTTTCAACTTATAGTTGGACAGTTATATAAGATGGGACCAGATGATATCTTGAGGAGATGTGTTATGGAGGCAGAAAGACCATTGATTATGGCAGAAGCACATGAAGGCATCACAGGAGGACATTATGTAGGGAAAGCAACAGCACAGAAGATTCTCATAGCTGGCCTATGGTGACCTACTTTACATAAGGATGATAAGGAATACTACAGAGCCTGCAATGTATGTCAAAGAGTAGGGAAGCCTTCTAGACGGGATGAGATGCCTTTGGCACCACAATTAACATTACAAGCATTCGAGAAATGGGCTATTGACTTTGTGGGGCCGATTAAACCATCAGGAAAGCACACAGGAGCTAGATACATTATCACTGCTACAGAGTATTTGACCAGATGGGAAGAAGCAAGAGTAGTTAAGGACTGTAGTGCAGCCACAGTTGTGTAGTTCATCTTAGAGGATATTATAACCATATTTGGATGTCCAAATATTCTTATGAGTGATCAAGGTACACATTTCATCAAAAAAATTATTGTAGCCTTGACTCGGCAATTTGAAGTTCACCATCAGAAGAGCGCTCCATACCACCCACGGGCGAATGGCACAGTCGAAGCTTTCAATAAGATTTTGGAGACAGTGTTGACTAAGATTTGCAGTGTTAAAAGAGATGATTGGGATCTGAGAATTCCAGCAGTATTATGGGCTTATAGAACTACTTGCAAAAAAGTTAACAACGCAGACCCCATTTAAGTTAGTTTATGGCTTCGAAGTAGTGGTACCTATGGAATACTTGGTTCCTAGTTTGAGAATTGTAGCATTTACAGGTATGGATGACATCGGTGTTGTTTAAGACTAGCTTGTGCAGTTGTTGGAACTGGAGGAAGATAGGTTCATTGCAGGATTTCATCAGCATGTACAAAAAGAACGAGAAAAGGCTTAACATGACAAACATATCAAGAAGAAAGCATTTAAGCAAGGAGATTTGGTATTGTTATATGACAGCAAGTTCATGAAGCATCCAGGAAAGTTCAGGACACATTGGTTCAGGCCATTTGAAGTTGCCTATGTTACAGAAGGTGGAGTTGCGCAGTTGAAGACCCTTAATGGAGAATGGAAAGATGGTTTGTTAAATGGGAGCCAGTTGAAACTATATTATGACAACCAGCTGCCTCGCAACTCTCGGTAAAATCATAGGAAGAAGGGTCTAGGTACAAAGTGCAGTTGAAATTGGGTACCAGACACAGAAAAGACAGTTTTCACACGATAGGGAGGGACAGAGCAGAAAGCACAGGCTACTCCGTGCAGTCTACAGTCAAAGTGATACAGAAGGTTCAGTCTTGCAGTGACTCGGGATGAGACACATGTGAGTTTTGGTGGCTTGTTGGCCCTTGGTTATGTAAAAAAGTGAATATTAAGGAAGAAAGGAAAAGTATGAATTGCGTGGAAGGCACATAAGTCGAGGAGGGGTCGAAGTGGTTAAAGAAGCAGAAAAGAAGGAATGAAGAAAGGAAAAGCAAGTCGTTGAAAGAGAAGGTCGAGGAAGATAAAGCATCAAAGAAGATGGATCGTGGACAACTCAGCAAGCGAAAAAAGACACCAACGGGTGCTTTAGATCACTTCGCGGAAAAGAAGGAAAAACAGGTTGGCGAAGCCCTAAAAACACAGGTCAAGTGGACCTAGGGTTTTGGCACATGAGGTCTTGGATCTAGGGTTTGTGACACCTAGAATTAGGTATAAGGTTCTCCAAGAGTCATGTAATGTATAAATAAAGGTTTAGAAGAGTCAAGAGGGTTGGTCATTGGTTACTACTATCATTGATGAGAGCGATATTGAGATAGAATTATTGTGGTTGTAAAACATTCTTGTATTTTGGATCTTCAACAGGGTGCGAAGATCAACCCTACAGCTGGATGCGCAGGGAGGGGAGATATAGAAAGAGAGAGAGATATATGCAGCTAAGTGCACAGATAGAACTATATGCTTTCCCCTAATATATCAAGAAACTTAGTTCTGTGGGTGTATCCCTAGGGAGAGGGTGAACCACGTAAATCTTGTTGTTCTTTGTGGTTGATGTGTGTTATTTTCTATCTATTATATTTTTATTGCATGGATGTTTCCCCTATTTGAAGATAGAAGGTATAAGATAACTTTGTGAAGCTAAGTAGGAGACTGTTAAAGAATCTCTAAGTTGTGTTGCATTGTTGTTTTGTATTCACTTTGCATTTCCTCTGGTTGTAGACACATGTGCCCTCCAACCCCCCTATTGCTACTTCAGGTGAGACTTCATCTGCTTTGCAGGTGTTGCCGAAAGAGCCAGTAGTTAGGGCTTGTTGGTGCGTTGCTGAAACGTTGAGCCTTGGGTCTACCCCTGTGCCAACAAGTCTAATTGGGCCTCGGTGGTGGGTTTGGTTCCTTTTGTTGATTTAAATGGATTTAGGACCCCTCAACAGAATTAGAGCTAGGAGGGAATGAATGAATGAATGGCTAACAATATTTCTGATATAATATTTCACATAACCTATAGATTCAAAATAGCCCACATACATGGCTAGTCATTCTCAAGACATTCCACATACACTGACTACTCCTGAAATGAGTAACTCACCCCAGCAAGAGGAAGAACATTTATTCCCTGAAATACCTTACACTCTTCCCAACGAGGAGTTGAACCAGTTCAGAAGAATCACAAGAGCTTACACTCGGCAAATTGGCTCATTACCCTTAGCTATGTTACTTCCTCATAGAAAACAAGTAAGTAGACCAGTGGTCGACACCCCCGACCAAATTTTTGTTCACACAGTAGAAAACCTGATATATTTCGACCTCACCGAGATCGAACAACCTCTTAATCTAATCCTTGAAACACCAGTTGGTAACTACTCTGAGCCTGACAATTTTGAATCTGACGAGGAAGGGTTTAACTCAGATCGCTCAGCTTCGGAGTCGGACGACATGGAGGATAACAATGATCATATTGAAGAAATGGGAAACCCACCTTAGAATAATCAACCTTGGTTGGCTAGAGATGCTCTAGAAATCCCCAGACGAGTACATAACCTCCCCCGACATCCAGAAAAGTTACTCCCTAAATTTGACCCCGAAACCTCAAGATTGCCTGAAGACCATATCAAAAGGTTCATACTAGTTATTAGACTAATGAATGTCCAACCTGAAGACGTAGTATGTTGTATTTTCCTCTATACCTTTGACATTTCATCCTCCACATGGTATTTTAACTTGCCTGTAGGGTCCATAACTAGTTTGACGAAGTTTCAGAAAGATTTTTTAGATAAAATTGTAGAAGAAACCACTACAGAAGCTTTAATGGCTGAATTGTTCGTCACCACCATGAGTTTAAAAGAAAAGGTTAAAGACTTCAATCAACAATTTACCACTATCCTGAACAAATTTCAACCCAAAGCTAAACCCACTCAGGAGTTGCAAATCGAAGTACATGCTAATGCTCTCCCTGCTTCTATTTCCATGTTTGTAAAAAGGGCTGCCAAGCATACCCTAGCTGAAAATTTCGATGAAGCCAAAACAATTGGATTCCAAATGAAGGGATGTAAAGAGGGTCAGGTCTCACTAGTTAAGAAGGAAATGCAACCTCCACCTAAAAGAGGACTCTTGTTGACCAGACCCCCAGGAAAACAAGTAGAACAAGGGCCCGAAAAGGGAAGTGGAGACATAGAGGACCTACAACGGATGATAAAAAAGTTGTCAAATGAAATCGTAGACATGAAAAGAAGTGCACAGGAAGGAAACCAAGGCCAAAGGCCTTATAAACCATTTTTTAAAAGAAACCCACCGTTCAAAGCAATTGAACCTCCCCCAACCAACTTAAACATCGACCTGGGTAATGTAGCATCTGACTCTTTATGTACCTATCACCAAGAGAAAAATTCTGAAAGAGACCGTCCACAATGGGTGCATGCCATGAATTTGATGGCCAATCGGTTCCTAGACGAGGTTTCCCTTACCAAGCAATCAAGCGGCTCGGCGATGAATATTGTTGATCGCGAAGAAGTTGACCCGCCGGAAGAAACAACCATGTTGTTGTGGGATCCTTACTTGCCAATGCCTTTCAATGATATATTTGAGGTTCAAGAACCACCCGTGGAGGTTTTGGTTGTGCAAACATGAAGTAGGGGTCAGTTGGTCTCAAATGACCATACCATTTCCTAAACTTCGAGGGGAAAACAAACGTTTGATCACCCGAAAGCACCTTTTGTCTCCCAAAGAAATCCTATAAACATCCATACACGAGAATCACCCAAGCTAGACTACAACATAGTAGAAGATCTCAAAAGATTGAAGGAAAATGTATCAGTCATGGACATGTGTAGAATTCCCTAGAAAAAGGACTTTTTGTTACAAGTCTTGAAGTTAGTAGAAACTCCTATAACAAGCACTGACCAAGGAGAAAATACATCCCCCACGGATCTAAGAAATAAACCAACTGTAAATGCTTGCTCTGTAGATAAAAAAGGAAAGCCTTTTGTCCCACCGTTCCTTTTGACGTTTGAAGTCTTCAACATAAACCTCCATAATTTTTTAGTTGACTCAGGGGCACCTCTAATGTTATGCCATTATCTATCTACAAGAAATTAAATGCAATCCCTCTCGAAAGTGATAAACATGTCATACAACTGGACAAAACCCAGGTGAAAGTTATCGGAGAACTCAAGGATGCCATGATCAGAATGGCGACGTGCCCAAAATTTCTTCAAGTAATTGACATCATTGTAGTAGATATACCAGAAGATTATGGACTGCTACTTAGTCGAGATTTGTCCAAGAAGTTGAATGGATACTCTAGCACATACTGGGATCACCTTTGGTTGCCATTAAAGGGACACGCAAACATGATTAGGATCAATAGGGAAAGGTATCTCAAACATACTGTCACCGATTTAGAAGCCCTCAAAGAACCCTCTTCGGCAGATTTCCCTGTAATAGGAAACTACTCCTGCGATTCCAATTTCGGTAATTTCTCCCCTCTCTCATCTGATGTGCCTCTTACTCAAAACTCTGAAATGACTTTTCAAGAAAATGTATCGGTAGCGGAGAAAGAAACCCTCTTCTTTCAAGAACCTTTGTTGGAAACCACAAAGCAAATAGGTGGAGAGGAAGAAGTTAGTAGGCAAGAAGAAGCTAATGGTTTTCTCCCACAAGTTTGGACCTTGTACTTTGATGGGTCTAAATCGCAAGAAGGATCGGGAGCAGGGTGTATCCTCATTGAACTGAAGGGGAAATGAAATTTCTTATCCTGCAGACTAGAATTTGAATGCACTAATAACATGTCCAAGTATGAAGCTTTAGTGCAAGGGCTAAAGAAATCCATAGAATTAAACGTGAAAGAACTAAAGGTTTTCAGAGACTCTGAAATTATCGTTAGGCAAGTAAGGAATACTATACATTGCAACTCACCCCACCTAAGGAATTATCAATAGGAAGTGCATAGGCTAATAGAGCATCTTGAAGCCTTCAACATTACAGTGATCCCCAGAACAAAGAATACTCGGGTTGATTCCCTTGCCATTGTTGCCTCGAGGTTATCCCCTTTATAAGTCTATGAAGCCTCTCGGTTCACTGTGGAGCTACTCTACAAATCATCATTGCTCAAAAATATTTCTAATCGGAAGGTCTTTGAAGGAGATGAACAGATCATAAAATTATTAACCAATCAGGAAAAGTTTAAATACCTAGCTATTGATGATGAAATATTCGAAGAGCAACTAGTAGAAATTGATCCCCATGAACAAAGAGGGGAAACATATCACTCAACTAACAAACTAAGGTTTCATTCGATACCGAAAGGGGCAGCCAATCTAAAGAACCTCTTTGACTTGAGGGAAATATTTAAAGGGTCAACAAACACAAAGACGGGGAGCTCCTGTCCCATGTAAGATATTGTAAACCTAGCAACCCTGGAAAACCCTAAAAATATAAATCTAGGCAAGACAATGTCTAAAGAAGAAAGGAAGGCCTATCTCAAACTTTTCAGAGAATATCAAGATGTTTTTGCATGGTCCTACCGAGATCTGAAAACTTATGATACGTGTATTATCCAACACACAATCCCGTTAAAACCCGAAATAAAACCCTTCCAACAGAAGCTCTGGAAGTACCACCCGTCTCTAGAACCCCTCGTGTGTTAGGAGTTAAATAAATTAATAGATGCTAAAATTATCTTTCAGGTTAGACACTCTGCCTGGGTAGAAAATTTGGTTCATGTCGGGAAAAAGTCTGAGGAGATCCGCCTATGTGTGGATTTCATAAACCTCAACAGAGCATCTGAAAAGGAAAACTACCCAGTCCCACTGATGGAGAAACTCTTGCAGACTGTGTCTGGTTTTGAGATGTTCTCCCTGTTGGACAGTTTTTCAGGTTACAATCAAGTTCTAGTTTCAGAGGAAGATCGATTGAAAACTACCTTCTAAACCAAGTGGGGAACCTTTTCTTATAAACACATGCCCTTTGGGTTAATCAATGCAGGGGAAACCTTCCAAAGGGCCATGGACGTAGTTTTTCGGGGACTAATCAACAAATGTGTAGTAGTTTATTTGGACGATGTGACTGTGTATTCAAAGAATAGAGAAGATCAAATCCAACACCTAACCCGGATTTTCAAAAGGTGTAGGAAATACAGTATATATTTCAACCCTAAGAAAACTATATTTGGTGTCGAGGAAGGGAAACTACTAGGTCATATTATATCTCAAGCAGAAATTCACATAGACCCAAAACAAATTAAGGCAATAGCTCAACTTCCCTTACCCAACAACAAAAAGGCCATGCAATCCTTCTTTGGGAAAATCAATTTTGTGAGGAAGTTCACCCTCGATTTCACTAAAACTATCAAACCCTTACAAAAAATGATCTGCAAAGATGTTGAATTTAAGTGGGATGACGAACGAAAAAGTGCTTTCAACAATATTAACACTGCAATATCTCAAGCTCCAGTGTTGCGAAGTCTCGACTTTAGCAGATATTTTTTCCTCTATACTTTTTCCTCCGACCAATCGTTAGCTGCAGTATTGACTCAGAAGGATGATGACAACAATGAGGCGTTGTTCTCATTTATGAGCACTAATATCCAAGGGGATGAACTAAATTACCTTGCTATAGACAAATAGGCTTATGCAGTGTACAAGGCAGTAAAACATTTCAGATCTTACATCCTAAAAAACCACACCAAAGTCATTGTGCCTCATCCTATAGTCTGATCCCTATTCACTCAATAGGATATGGGGGAAAGAAGAGGAAACTGGATGGCAGTTGTCCAAGAATTTGATCTAGATATAAAACCTGCCAAACTAGTTAAGGGATAAGGATTATGTAAAATGTTCATTGAAGCCCAAGACCAAGTAAATGAAGACTTCGAGTGGGAGAATGAATTGGAGTTATGGTGTGGTGAAGTTTTACATATTCCCCCAAGGCAAGAGTTTTGGTATGGGAAACTAACTTATCTCCTGCATCATGGGACTTGCCCAGAAAACCTAAACCCTAAGGAAAGGAGAGCTCTCAGACTAAAATAGGCACAATATTGCCTCATAAATTCAGTGCTCTTCCGCGTAAATTATGATGGGGTACTTTTAATATGTCTCAAACGTGAAGATGTAGATAAGGTTCTGAAGGAGCTCCATGATGGTCATGCAGGTGGACACTTTGCAGGGAATACCATCACTCACAAGATATTGCGAGGCGGCTATTATTGGCCTACTATGTTTAGAGACGCTCACACCTATGCTAGAAACTCTAAAACTTGTCAAATGAGCGTAGGGAGGGAAAAGAGAGCAGTGGTCCCACTCCAACCTGTGGCCATATCCAGACCATTCGAGCAATGGGGGTTCGATGTCATAGGATAAATTACACTGAGTTCTTCAAAACAACATAGATACATATTGACTTCTACGGACTATTTCACGATATGGACAGAGGTCATCCCTCTTACTCATGTAAACGAAGAGGTGGTAATCCAATTCATAGAACAATAGTTGATCGCAAGGTTCGGTATGCCTTCCATTCTTGTTTTTTAAAATGTCTCTTACTTTTCTTCCAGCCTATTAACAGAGTTTTCTCTAGACAAAGGAATCATAATCAGATACTCTGCAAACTACTATCCACAAGGGAATGGAGTGGCAAAATCAACCAATAAGAACCTAGTAAGGATATTGAAGAAAACAATTGCAGACAATCATAGGAATTGGCATAGTTCACTTCATAATTCCTTTATGGGCCGATAGAGTGACACCCAAGGAATCTATAGGGAACCACCCATACTTTCTCGTATACATACAAGAAGCCATTTTGATCCTAAACGGGCTATACCTTCCATCTCTTCAGCTTGCTCAAGGATCTAGAGGACAACCCTCATTGGTTATTCAACAAAGGATTGATGCCCTCCTCATGTTGGAAATCGCTCATCGACAAATAGTTAAAAGGTGGTTTGACAAGCACGAGGCCAAAGAGAAGAATTTTGAAGTAGGAGACTTAGTCCTGAAATGGGATAGGGCAAATGAAACAAAGGGAAAACATTCAAAGTTTCAGAATCTATGGCTCAGACCTTTTTAGGTAGCCAAGAAACTTAGGGCAGGCACGTATCATTTGCAAAATTTGAGGGAGGGACTTGATGCCCTCTCAGTGAATGGCCAAGCCCTAAAACAATATTTCTATTAAAAAAAAAAAGCGTGTGTTTTCAAGTTATTTTATTTTTGTAGGTGTTAGGAAGGATAATTGCAGAGTCCTTTATTTCTGTTTTTCTTTTGTGTAGTATTTTTGTGCAATAAAGTTGTGTTCCGCAAGGCATTGGTTTACCTTAATCAATACGGTGTAGAAAACTCTGTTCATTGCTCATGCTTACATGCAACACAAGAAACGTTGGGTAAATTGTTGTTGTCTTAAAGGAGTTATGTATCTAACCTTTGCAAATAAACAACCTTGGAAAGTGATGAAGTGTCTGCCTAGTGATCTGGTAAAACCAAATGGAAAGATGGTAAGCTGGAAAGGACCACACGTACCTCAAGACAGAGCTTAAAAAATTTCACTTTAACCATCTCATCTTGCAGATAACAGACGTCCTCCTCTCCCACTCACTCAGGGCATCTCTACCAAAATTAAATCAATTATATAAAATGAGCATGAGGTAGGAGAGGGTATGCAGATAACTTGGTCGGGGATATGGACGCTCGCTTGTAGCGGAGCAAGGTCTGTGATGTCGGGGTGACTCCACCGGGGCTATGGACGCTCACTGGCAGCAGAGCAATACCGCATCAAGTGAATGATGATAGCAAAAAGGCCTAGTGCCAGTGAATGCTTTACTTGACTCTTGTCAAAAGTAGGCATGGGTCATGGTTAAAGGGAACAAAGGTGGAATAAAGGTTGAAATCCCACAGGTAGGCCCGGATTCACGAACTGGGGGAATTTCAAACGAAAGGATAGCAGAGACTCTGATAAAAAAACAAAACCAGTTAAGTTCTTAACCATCTTCTGCATCAGCTAAGCCCAGGGAAGTAACAGAGATTCTTCTTTCACCCAGTAAGTCGCCATTTGTTGAGCACTCAACACACCCTAAAATCCTTATGAAATTTTATCACTTTTTGGGTACCACTTGTTTTCTTCACTGTCTAAATCGATTTCACTTTGGGAAAAGGTTTATCTTTTTTTTTCTTTCATGACTCTTATCATCAAGTCAAGTTTTTTTGAACTTGTGAAACCTCGTGTCTAAAAGAACTTGACACTCGAATTAAGAATCGGCAGCTAACGCTGCACCTAACACGCTCATGTTCAACGTCAGAAAAAATCAAGCAAGTAAAGAGACCACACAATAACAACAATCACCAAGCGTCGATCCCCATCGGCCTCAGCAAAAGGTGGAGTTGGTTTGCATAATTTATTCGCACGAAGTTTCAAGAGAAAGTTGATCCCCTTCGGCATCGTCAAAATACGGGAAGGATAAACATTAACAAAGGACGCAAAGAAATCATTGATAGTCGATGACCGATGTGATTTATCCGAGTTGGGGGAATCCAGAAAGGTTAAAATAATCATTTTGTCCGTGACAAACATATCGTCGATTACCGATCCCCGATGCGTTTTCGACATCAGGACTTTTTCGAGAGAGTCGATCTGAAAGCACTTGGGTAGGTTTATCATCGATTGTCGATCCTTGATACTTTTCAGCATCGGCAAGATAGGATTGGGTTTTAGAACGTATAGCTTAAAGAAAGTCTCGATTCTCATTAACATGAGAAAATGAAGTCACCGGTCTTGAATGACACGTGTCTTTATCACGTAAGGGGGTCGTACGGCCTAGTTTCGTCCCAAGTCATGTTAAGGTTCTCTGGGTCCGAGTCATGCCTCCTAGTCAGCTTTGCCACGTCAAATCTGTACGGCAAGATCGATCGGTGTCGGAGATTTTGCAATAATATATCAATGAAAAGTGTTTGAAGCACAATCTCAACCCACCAACTAGACTAGCGAAACAATGGGATGTTTGCGGCATAAGATACGATCGAATTTGGACATTTAATAGACCAGTTAATGCTTGATGATGCATTTTTTGCTACCTCATGCACTGATTGAACAACATCAATTTGAAATCACTGATAGGCCATGTTACAACCCACGCCCACGTCATCAACCCGTGATGAATTTAATTTTAAACGTCTTTGAAGATCTGGCGGTAGATTTAATGAAATTACACTCATAACCCGAATTCAATGGTTGATGTGACAAGGTAACTTCATCTCTGTTTAAATCTCTAGAACTGTTTTGAACAAATTCATTCTGTGCACAATTTCAAATTCCAAAGCATCCGAAGGAGCAAAGCGAGCGTCTCGAGACTGTGTTGATCCTCAAATTATCAAAACCAGGTTAAACAAGTTGCAGAGGTATGTGTTCAAGTTTTTCAAAATTCGGTGGTTGTGATTTATATATGCATCTGATTTTCTTGCGCAGTCTCTAAAATATGTTTTAACTGCAGGTAAAATGTCACCGAGAAATCCAACCACCATACGTTCATCGAGAGCATGACATTAGTGTTTTTTACAAGAACCCTTTAAACACACAGTTTTGCAAAAGATCGAATTAGGGTGGGCAGACTCATTTACAATTCGACAATTATGCTCATCCCTTAAAGGATTTTATCGTCTCAACTCCTCAATGATCATTGAGTCAATAATGAAGAATCAAGAGACAATATTACAAGCCATAGCAAGAGATAAGTCTTTGATAACTATGCTTTGAGGACAAAGCATTTTCAATGGGGGGAGACTTGTAATATACCTAGTATATTACATTTCTTATAATTTAGTAATATGTTATAGGTTTGTTATTATGTAAATAGGAATTATAATGTAAATGATAAGTCATGACCTTTGAAAATAGCATGACTTATCATTCCCCACGTGTATTTATATACACATATTGTATTTCGTATGATGTCAAGTAAATATGTAAAATGAATAATAAATAAATTTTATTTATTATGGAAATATGGAATTATGTTTTATATTCAAGATATTCTCATGAAGTGGACCACTAGATCCACTTCATCTCCCCTCTAAGAACCCAAACTGCTCTCCATAGATTTGTTTTGATAACATAATTTTAAGTTTTCTGGCAATGACTTTTGAGATAATTTTGTAGAAAAAATTGCAGAAGGGTATTGGCTTGAAATTTACAAAAGATGTTGGGTTATCCTCTTTAGGAATCAGTGCCATAAAGGTAGTGTTGAAGGAACCTAAAAATTTTCTAGTGGTTCTAGTGGCCTCCACCATCCTTCTTAGATCCTCTTCTATAAATTCATAGCATCCCAAAAAGAATTCCATTGGGAATCCCTCTAGCCTTGGAATTGTATCCCTTTGGAATCTCTGCAATGTTTGCTACAATTCCTCTTTCCCCACTTCTTTCAATAGTTCTAGGTTGTCCTCGTGATTGAAAAAACTAAGGAATGATTTGGATAACCTAGTTACCTCAACAATAGTTGCTCGAGTACTCCTTAAATAGGTTTGAGAAGTATTTGACTCCTTCAACAATGTCCTTAAAATTCATTGCCCAACTTTCATTCCCTTTCTCAATTTTCCAAACAGAGTTAATATTTTTCCTTATATTCACATATATGTGAAAGAACTTGGTGTTTTCATCTCATGCTTTCCATATGGATTTGTTCTTGATCCTCCATTCATTCTCTTTTCATAATATTAAGTTCCTCTTTTTTTTCTTCCAGTTGCTTCGCCTCCAACTTCTAGGCCTCATTTAGATACCCAAAGCCTTCACTATTATAAAGTGTCTCCAACCCTTCTTATAGATATTTGAGGAGATTGTCATATTTTTATTTTTTTTCCTTAGCCCATTGAGATGCTACCTTGTTTGATGCTTTCATTTTTTTTTAAATTGAATTAGAGTATATTCCCTTGAGGATGAATCATAGGGTTTCCAACAATATTTAATCTTGTTTTCAAACTCCTCCATCTCCATCCACTATGGATTTAAAATGAAGGGGTTGCTTGGATTTTCCTATGTCGAAGCTACTTCTAGTACAAATGGACAATGGTTGTATTCTCCTCCCAATGTGACCCATTTTTTTACCTATGTGACTTCATCCAGAAATCCTTCAGAGATTAAAAATTAGTCAAGCCGCTTTGCAATTCTATCATCCCTAGTTCTTTTGTTTCTCTGGGTGGGAGACAACTTTGTTGGTTCTATGTCCAATAGGCCTACTTCCTCTAGTTTCCTTGAGAAGTATCTTGAAATACAATCTATTTGCATCACATGACCCCATATTTTAGATGCTCCTAAAGTGAATTTTAGGTCTCCTTCGATCACCACTAGATTAGTCTGTATGTTCTAAATTGAAAATTTATCCCGATACGCACCTTGTTCGAGTATGACCCATAATCATTTAGAACATATATTATTTTCCCATATCCATGGACAAGATTAAACCCCCTAGACTTGACTTAAAATCCCAAGATTTATCTAGGGTGAAGGAACACCTCTTCCAACCAATTATGTTCCCAATGGATCTCCCAATGGAATCAATAAAGTTGAAATCCCAGCCACTTAAAAATTTGGAAAGTTCCCGAATTGTTTTCTCTCCATCTATTATAATTTCTTGAAGAAGGATAATAGATGGTTTTAAGGAATTTATTATCCTCTTAATAGATAATTTGTTAGAGGGATTAGCCATCCCTCAATAGTGAAGTGTTAGAAATATCATTAGAGACCCTCACAAGGGGCATTTTCTCTAAGGGCCCCTATCAATGAAAGTTGTTTTACACATATGATCTCGGAGAATGCTTGTTTCTGCACCATAGACAAGTGAGATTTTCTCCCTTTCTGGTTAGGTTTTTGTCCTCTCTCATGAAAAAAAAGCCTAACACCCTTGCCATTTTCCTAGGTAAGTTGAGGGTTACCTTCCCTTGGGTCTAAGGTTGTACCTATGCTCCCTATCTAGGGGATGTATATGTCCCTACCTGTACATTTAATTTTTCCAGAGGAATCTTAGTTGCAAGTGAAGGAATAAGAGTTGAGGAAGTAGGATTTTTTATACCATATAGGATTGGAAAGAATTAATTGATAGATTCCAACCCTTTAGTTTCTACCTCTACCATGAAAGATCCAAAAACAAATTTTTTAGTGGATTTTCTTTTGCAAAGGGATGTTCTTTGAGGTAATTTACCGAAATATAGCTTACCAACTTTGTTTTCACTAACTGCATCCAAATTTCAGTCCTTGTGAACACCCAAGATCGTCGACTCCTCCTCTAATTCCAGTGGTAAAACCATAGTTTTCTCACTAACCCTTTTATTCCCAGTTTCCTCGGGTCCTCTTTGATTGATAGAGGTTTCCACCATTTCGACCCCCAAAACTTTTGGTTGAGTTTTCTATGTCAACATCTTCCTCTAATAAGGGTATGATCATTCCACTACTAAATGCCCATAGTTGTGGCATCGTCCAGACTTAAAGGGAATGCATTCATAGTCGACAATGATGTTGGGAATGTGTTATATTATTTATATGGCCATGTCAACCTTTTTTGTTTGTATTTGTTGGGGGGGTCACAAGGGGGGTTGGCTAGCCCCACCCCCTATCTGGTATTTTTTGGTTGGATCTCTTAACCAAATTTTTGGGGTTGTTTTTGGTCCTCTTTTTGGCTTGTTTTGTGGTTTTTGATCAATGGTTTTCTTGGTGCAACTCTAAGATTTGTTGGTTTTCTTGGTTAAGGGTTTCTAGGGTAAATCATTGTGTATTGTGTTTGTTGCATTGTTTTTATTTATTTTTTGCTGACAAATATGTGTGCATTGTTTCACTTCAAAGGTTTAAAACTTACATTTGATATGAGAGTGATATTATTGGCTTAAGGGGGATGCCTTTTTTGATAAGGGTCTGGCTCATTTTTTTATAGAGAAAGTTTATCTTGGGTCTATGATAAACCTAGTTTTAGTGGGAGCTCTGCAATCGTAATTCTTATATTGAAAGAGAATGGAAAGCAGTTCTAGAATCGATAATGAAATATTTAATGGTCAAAGCTTTGAGCTATGGAAGCTCAAGACAAGGACCTTGTTGTAGACAACGAACAATGGGTCGTTGCGGATCTTGGTTCTGCACCTATGGGTATGGTCGTGGAAGACTAGACAATGTTGGATAGGAAGGAAAAGAATACAATTTGATTGTGTCTTTCAAATTCAGTGTTACCGAATGTCTCGGGAGAAGCTACAGGAAAGGAGTTATGGGATAAGTTAGGGAATTTGTATCAATCTAAGTCCTTGGTAAACAAAATTTTCCTTCGAAAGAAGTTGTACCTTCCGAGGATGAATGATAGAGACTCCATGAAAGAACATCAAAATTCCTTTGACTGATCTGGATTGGATCATTATATTATTTTTCATCTATCTCACTACTTTTTGGGTGGAAAATTGGAGGAATTGGCTTGGAGGGCCATTTTGGCGGCTAGTCCAAATTTGGAAATTTGGGTCCAAAAAATACTCAGAAATCTTTCGAAGCCATTTTGAGGAATAAAACAACCTTTTGTTTTTTCCAAACCTTAATATGTAGGAATATTCTAAATTATAAATGTCAATACCTTTACAACGGCGCAAATTGTTTGTCAATCAGAGTTTGTATGAGAAAGGTATGCCTCTCACAAGTTGACCTACCATATTGATTTAGTCACTATGGTGTGAGTGGATGCCACGTCAACCTCCATTAATTAGACATGTGGGGCTAGTCATGTAGTGGATTTTCTAAGAAAAATCTGTAAGGTCCAAAACCTTATCACAACTGAAGGTTGAGGAAGTCAAAAACCTATCCTTAGATGGATATCGGGCTATGTTAAATACCAAGCCACTAAGAAGGGAAGGGGTTCCATTATTTTGAATTGTATCTAGTTCCATAGCTGAGAAAAACATCTGAGAGTGGTATTATGTGAGCATAACAGAGGAGGAGAGAGTTTTTAGTAGCCATACAGGCCACGGGTCAAAGGAAACTCCACAGAGAGTGTATCTTTCTTCATACTTGCATCATTTATTTACTAGAAAAAATAGAGCAAAGAAACCTCACCTTCTAGTTGGGTTTTCTCCCATATTGGGTTTCCCATGTCATATCTTGTGTTTATTTGTGGATGGTGTGAATGTGTTTTAATATTCTCTATTTTTTTGTGTTTTATCTATTTTATCATTAATTAAATATTATGGATATCTAAAGGAAATTAAACTTAATAGTAAATATTTCAGTATTTTATTAGATTTGTTGTGATGAATTGTTCTAGTGGAATATCCACAATAGTTTACAAATCATATTGGTATCAGAGTAGGTTCTTCTTTTGGGTATTTTTAGGAAGTTGCAAGATCCAAGAATCGGCTTAAGGAGAAGTTGCAAAAACCCTAGCTATGGTGGATGAGTCTATTCATAATAACCCTCAAGATCTAGCAGAAGAGAGATTTGAGCAATTGGAATCACAAGTTGTTGACATCGGTCGCAATATGAACCTCCTCATGGTGGCTCTAGCAAGCAAGCTTGGACCGTTCGAAGATGATAGAGGTTGTAACTCAATGAATAGATCGGAGGGGAAATCGGAAGATCGGGAAGAAAAAGAATCGCAGAAAGAATATGAAAAAGAGCAGCTAAGCTCGAGTGCCATGAACCCTTCACAATCCCTATTCAAGATGGAAGTGAAAGTGGACATAAATCCATATCAAGGTGATATTGATGCATTAAAATTGAATCATTGGTTGCAACAACTAGAAGTTTATTTTAGCATTCACCATATAGATGAAGAGCAGAAGATCTCATTTTCTAGATTGAAGTTAGAGGGCCATGCTTTAACCTGGTGGGAAATCCATACAGAAACACTTAGGTTGGAGGGTGATCCACCAGTAACTCTGTGGGAGGAATTCAAAACCCTCATTGATTCCCAATTCTACCCTATCAGGTATATAGAGGACCAATGGATTTGGTGGCACTACTTCGGGCAGAGGCAAGGGCAGAGTGATTAGGAGTACACCACTGAGTTTAGAAAGATGGTCATCATGATGGGTATCTCTCCCAAGAACCCAGATGTACTCCTCAAGTATCTGGGGGGTCTACATATTCATCTATGAAATTAGGTGATGCTCTTCAAGCCAAGGATGGTGGATGAGGCATGTGTACAGGCACAGTACCTGGAAAACATAGGCCAAAAGAAGGGGAATCCAAGTGGTTCGAAGTAGAAAGAGAACCAGGAAGCTTCCAAGGAGGGGAAGAAGAAGTGGAAAGGGGCGAAATATAAGAATACAATAACCACTGCATAACAGAGTAAATATCCCAACAACCATTGTAACATTGATGGTCACACCGAGGAAAAATGTTGTAAACTACATCCAGAGCTAAAACCGAAGAATCACAAGGACGACGAAAATAAAAAGAACCTTCTAGCCAAATATTCAAGAAATCGGGTTGAAAGTAGCTCGGATATTGATGACAAGATTGTTTGCAAATCTATGCAGATGGAGGTGAATCTGAGTAGCCTTCATCACCAAGAAGAGAAAAAGATGAGCAAGCTCTTCCACATCAATATTCGGGTCAAGAAGACCAAGATATATGCATTGTTTGACTTTGGTTCATGGGCTTATCTCATAGCAGTGGATTTGGTCAACAATCTTGGATTAGAGGTTCATAATCATCGTAGTCCCTATCCATTGGGTTGGGTAAACAAGGATGCAAAGATAAAGGTAACGAAACAATGTAAGATTAAATTTGCTATAAGTGTTGATTTTATTGATGAAGTGGAATTGGATGTAGTACCCCTTGATGTATGTGGAGTAGTGTTTGGAATCCCTTACATGTATATGAGGGATGAAATATTCATGCGAAGAATCAACCAATACCAACTGATCAAGGATGGGATTTCCTACATCATCAATGCGCATAAAGGCAAGTCAAAGATCTCATTGGTAAGTGCCAATCAAGCCAAGAAGTTGATTAGTTCTAGTAAGAAATATGTTTTACTTTTCTTAAGAGAAAATTATTCTGATGATGAGTCAATTTGAGTGAAGGCATCCTTGGAGAGGTGTAATAAAGAGAAAAAGCAACAGTTGGAGGAGTGGCTACAGAAATAAAGAGGAGTGTTCCAGGAGCCTAAAGCGCTACCACCCAAGAGGGAAGTGGAGAATGAAATACAGTTGTCGCCAAACTCCCCATTATCGAATATTGGGTTGTATAGACACTATGTTCTAGAAGTGAATGAAGTGAAGAAACAATTGCAAAAGTTGCTGGAGCAGGGTGTAATTCGACCAAGTACCTCACCTTGTGGGTCACCCATCATAATTGTGCCTAAGAAGGATGGGACTTGGAGAATGTGTATCGATTACAGGGCATTGAACAAGATTACATTGAAGAATCGGTACCCTCTACCAAGGATCGATGACCTATTGGACCAGCTGCAGAATGACAAGTACTTCGCTAAGATTGATTTGAAATCAGAATATCACCATGTATGAGTCAAAGAAGAAGATACCTAGAAGACTTCCTTCAAGACAAGGCAAGGTTTGTATGAGTGGTTGCTTATGCCATTCGGTTTATGCAATGCATCGGCTACATTTATGAGACTAATGAATGATGATTTACATCGTTATCTAGATTCATTTGTTATTTTATATTTAGATGATATACTAGTTTATAGTGTTGCATGAGAGGAGCATATGTCACACCTTATGCAGGTGTTAAAGACTCTGAAAAAGCACCAGGTTCTGGAAAATATCAAGAAATGTGAGTTTTCTCAACAATGTTTGGTGTATTTGGGGTATGTGATCGGTGGAGGGGAGATCAAGATAGATCCCACAAATATGGAGGCCATCATGAAATGGCCAATTCCTACAAATATCACTGAAGTTAGGAGTTTTGTTGGGGTAGCACAAAACTTGTAGAAGTTCATAAGTTTATTTTCAGCGGTAATTGCACCACTCCATGCCATAATAGCCAGTGGTAAGAGTTTCCAGTGGGGGAAGAATCATGTGAAGGCCTTTGATGAGATGAAAATATAGATCATTCAAGAACCAGTTCTCACACTACCAAACTTGCAGAAGCCTTTCAAAGTGGAGACAAATGCAAGTGGATATGCCATGGCAGCAGTTATGATGTAGGGAGGAAGGCTCATTTGCTATCATTCTGAAGTATTGCATGGGGAAATTCTCAACTACCCTACCCACGACAAGGAGCTCGATGCCTTGGTATAAGTTGTTAAAAAGTGTAAACACTATCTGATGGGAAACGAGACCATCATCCATACATATCACCAGCCACTACAGTATTTGCAGGCCCAGAGTAAGCTACAACAAACCAGGAATTACAATTGGATGGGGTTTTTACAGCAATTTCATTTGGTCATAAAGTATAAGAAGGGTAGCACAAACAAGTTGGCAGACATGCTTTTGCGGCCACCCACATCCAAGATTATAGCTTTGGGAAATTTTATGCATATGGAGCCTTTTACCCATGATGTATACAAAGAGGCATACACAGAAGATGAGGACTTCAAGGAGGTGTTTCAGCATCTACAAGGTCAAATTCAAATAGAAGAAGGTTACGGAAAGGTTAACTATCATCTCCAGGATGATTTACTCTATAAGATTGACAAACTCTATGTTCCTAAAGGTGAACGATTGCAGCTTATCAGAGAGGCTCACACCTCCAAGGTTGTAGGACATTTTGGTGTTGGCAAGAGAGTTGCCAACTTACAAAGATATGTGTATTGGCCCAGAATGCAAGAATATGTAGCACGGTATATTAGAGGTTGTAAACTTTGTTATACTAGCAATCCCAACAATAGGAAGCAAGGTCTATACCATCCCTTACCTATACCCACTCGACCTTGGGAAAGAATTTCCATGGATTTTGTGGGAGGTTTACCAACAACCGGGAAGGGACATGACTATCTATCTATGGTAGTTGAAAGATTCAACAAAATGTGCATTCTCATGCCTTATAAAAATACCGTCACTCAAAAAGAAGCAGTAACTAAGTTCTTTGAACAGGTTTGGGTGCACTTTGGGATACCAAGGAGCATCATCTCAAATAGGGCTACCATATTTCTCAATGCATTTTGGACTACATTGTGGGAGAAGATGGACACTAAGTTGAAGAGGTCTACAACATTCCATCCATAGACAGATGGGCAAACATAAGTAGTCAACAGGACTTTGGTGCAGTTATTGAGGGGTTACAATCAGAAGCATTCGAAGACCTAGGATGAGAATTTGATCTATATACAACACTCTTATAACATAGTTGCCCACACTTCTACTGGTAAGTCCCCTTTTGAAACTTGCTTTGGATATTGTCCACCTTCACCTTTAGATGTTGTATATGGACAACAAGGACAAGTGAGGGAGGACCTCACAGGAGATGCACTAAAGGCAAAAAAAATTATTGAGAAGATCAGGCAGATCCATTTGCAAGTACATGAGACATGGAAGAAGTCATAGGAACAGTACAAGGCTAGACAAGACCAACACAGAAACGAGAAAACATTTAAAGTGGGAGACAGGGTATGGTTACAGCTAAATAAGGAAAGACTACTTGGTCTTGGTAAGAAGATCAAGGCTCTGTGGTATGGTCCTTTTGAGGTGTTAGAAAAGGTGGGAGATAATGCCTATAGATTCAGTCTACCCCCATACATGTGCATTTACTCAGTACTGAATATGGAGAATCTCAAACTCTATGAGCCCTCCATATTGGATTAGGAGGAGGAGCAGGTCCTACCTTCAATAAAGGATTTAGCACCAGATGCTTAGGAAGAGTTGGCAGAAGACACAGTTTTGCAGAAACGGTCCAGGACTACAAGACATGGGTAGCATGACCTTTGGTAGATTGGGTTAAAAGGACAACTTTCAGGCAAAGAAAAATGGTACTACATGGAGAAGATAGAGGAAAAAATTCCTCACCACATTCAATAAAGCTTTTGGGGACCAAAATCCTCCCTAAATGGGGAGGTATGATCTGGATTGGATCATTATATTATTTTTCATCTATCTCACTACTTTTTGGGTGGAAAAATTAGAGGAATCATCTTGCAGGGCCATTTCGGTGACTGGTCCAAATTTGGAAATTTGGGTCCAAAAAATAGTCAGAAATCTTCCAGAGACATTTTGAGGCATCAAACGACCTTTTTTTTTGTCCAAACATTACTATTTTCGAATATTCTAAATTACACACGTTGATACCTTTCCAACGACGTAGATCGTTCGTTAATCAGAGTTTGTATGAGAAAGTTATGTCTCTCACGTGTTGACCTACCATATTGATCACCATGGTGCGAGTGGATGCCATGTCAACCTCCATTACTTGGACATGTGGGGCTAGCCACGTAGTGGAATTTCTAAGAAAATTCTAGAAGGTCCAAAACCTTATCACAATTGAAATTTGAGGAAGTCAAAAACCTATCCCTAGATGGCTATCAGGCTATGTTAAATACCGGGCCACTAAGAAGAGAAGGGGTTCCATTGTTTTTCATTGTATCTTGTTCCATAGCTAAGAAAAATATCTGAGAGTGGTATTTTGTGAGCATAATAGAGGAGGAGAGATTTTATGGCAGCCATACAGGCCACGGATCAAAGGAAACTCCACAGAGAGTGCCTCTTTCTTTGTACTTGCATCATTTCCTTACCAGAGAAAAGAGAGCAGAGCAGCCTCACCTTCTAGCTAGGTTTTCTTCGTGTTGCACACACACAACAACCTCCCAATTTTCTTGTCTTAGCATCTCTCCAAGGAAATAAATTGGGCCCCCCTCCAATTATTCCTACTGGAACCATCGCACTCTCTCTTTTGTGCAAGGGGATAAGCCTAAGTTTTTCCTCTCACTCTCCCCACTTTACCACTTTTGGTTCCTCCTCATATCACTTCTACCTGATGATCCGCACTTCGGTGAGTCCCCTCTTCCTGTGTTGATACATAGTGTACTGACGCGAGCATCATTTTTCCACCTTCGCATTAACGCGCCATTGATTTCCTCGCCTATACATAGGCCTCCTCCTTCGAACTTTGCTTATGTGTCGACGCACTCCACTAAACCTCACTACACACATTTTTATCACTGGCGAGTTGTGCTCGATCAACGTTGATACATCAGTAATTTTCATGTGATTGTCATCGTTCCATGCACACCCTTCACCAGTCGAATCCCTTTCACTCACGCCATTGCATCGCACTTCGGCAACGTCCTTCTCTCTCTATTTGTTGGACTACATATCGACAAGGTTTTCCTCTTCGTCCCTGACGCCCTACCTGTTGATAAGTCTCCATCTCTTGTCCTCTATGCGTTAGTGGAAGGATATCGACCTTGCATCGTCATCAAGCACAACAACGACGATCTTCTCTTTCATCTCGCCAATGATGATTGTGGTCAGCATAGCCCACTTTCATCTTGAGTCCTATCTCTTTCCCCTTCCAGCTCAGACCCTTCTCACAGCGTCTGCCAGCCAGTCTCCCAAACGGTTTCCAATGACTAAACTCACCATGCCTATTTAGATCATTGGTCACTGATTTCTTGATGTATCTAACCCACTCCTTATTGCAATCATAATCAAATCGGTCTATATCGCTAGCAGCTTGCATTTGCATACCACATCAGCTTGTTTAGTTTGTGTTTCTTGATATTATGACTAAATATTCATTGTGAAATCATCGCCTAGCATCAGATGGGTTGACCACAACACCTATTGGTCTTGCGCTAACTCTAAAACGCATCTCAGAAGAAATTTGGTCCTCCCAACACCAGCACAACAATAAGCACTCAGAAGGTCAGTTGGTTGTTTTGGTGGATTTATAATTTCCTTCTAATGACGCATCACTACAGCATAAATGAACAATACAAGAGCCTATATATCACAGATAGCACATGAACTGGCGAAATTTAATTTGGTTGAAGCATTAGAGAACGCAGGACACGAACTTTCATTAAAAAACGCCCTTGAGTGTAATTTTCGACGTCCGTCAAAGTGAGTTTTTCATCCCCGAAATAGGTTAATCGTATTGTTTCCACCATTACTATCCCAACGCAAGTGACAGAATCAAATTCTGAGGCCCGGAAGTTACAAAATGATTATCAAGGATTTCTAGCCTAGTCAACCTCGACACCTGTGACATCGATAGAATACTTGAATGGCATATCCAGTTATTTCGCTAAAATCATCTCTCCATTCTCTCCGCATCGCAAAATAAATATGGTACCCCAATCCAACATTGTATGAGTGAATTGTGAGCTTTTAAAGTTAAGCCGAGTAGCGTCAACATCTCCTTCAAGGAGAGAATTGGTTAACACCATCCATACGCAAAAGTCTCATTTTTTTAAGAGCATTGCTTTTAATGAAAAACTATTTAATTAAAATTATACTTTAATTCAAAATTTATTTCAATTAAAAAAAAAACATTTAATTTCAAATTTATATGAATTGAAATAAATTAATTAAATTTAATAAATTAAATAAAATGAAGCAATAACTAAATAACTTTGGGCAAATGTTTGGGGGTTATTATATAAGGAACTTACGTGGAAGGGAGGGCCCAAGACCCACGTTCCCCATTTACCACACTAATGTACGCCCTCTCAAAAACATTTAAAGCTATATTAAGTCCTCCATGCTCGGCGTATATCAAGTTAACTCCTTCAACGAGTCGGAGAACTTGATGCGAAGTATTCCGAACACACTCGGCGTACCTTTCATTTAACTCCATCGATGCATGCGGAGAACTTATGTTGAGTGCCGATTTCAAAAGGATTAAAGTTACAATTGTGTTGTGACGTGTTGGTCTTGTGTTTACATTTGAAGTTTGCCCCTCTTTCATGAACTTGTTTAAAATCACATTCAAACCAAGTGTTATTACATGAAACCAAGAATAATGTATGAGATTTCAAGCTCAAAGATTTTGCAACGCATGTATGATGATGATACAGAGACGAGGTCTAGGCTTCGAATTTGCAACAACTACTTTCCTAGAGAACTTAGATGAGAGCACGCCAACACGATCACTCTGAAAATTTCTCAAGATAGGTTCTAGTTCGCTCTCGGAGAAGTTCACAACTTAGCCTCTGGCTTTCACTTGATGAGGATTCATGACTTGGCCTCTGACGTAAATCGGAGGGGTTCGTTCAAACTCTTCTGATGCAAATCGAAGGAGTTAGTATCAACTTCTTTGATGGCAGATCGGAGGAGTTAGTATCAACTTCTCCGATGGTAGGTCAAAGGAGTTAGTATCAACTTCTCTGATGGCAGGTCGGAGGATTTAGTACTAACTCCTCAGATGTCAAGTCAGAGGAGTTAGTACAAACTCCTCTGATGGAAAATTGGAGGAGATAGTATTAACTCCTTCAAAACATAAAAAAATATCTTTCGTAAAACAACCATAACGTTTGACTCGGGTGTCGGTTTCATGCATTCTTTATACCGTTGGAAAGGTATTTCCGAGATATACAACTTTCTAGTTATAGTTTTAATAATTTACAAACTTATTGCCTCCATATTTCAAGATGAATATCTGGTACCTTGTGGGCAGCCTCAGAGAGCACAACGTCTCAATCATGAGCAGATGAACCAAGAATCGAATGCAGGGAAGTTTACATAATACTTCAATTATTTAATGCCTCATTTATATGTGTTCTAATGATTAGTTTTGATAGTTTATTTGGAGCTACTCACATCTATGGTATGTTGAATGGTGCCAAGTACAGAGCGGAGGAGGGTCGATCTTAGCATTCTCGCGATGAAATCTATAGCTAAATACGACGAAGGAGCAATAACAAAAGATGTAACAATGATGGAGGAGCAACAAAGAAAATCTTAGGCAAATGGATGAAGAAGAGATCTAGAAACTCCATGATGATCGACTGTCAAACTCGGAGGACAAAGATTCCCCCATGCCCAAAGCCAATCTTCATGATGTGCAAGGCACATATGGTCGAAATCCATGACGGCCCACCATCCTTAAGAGACAAATTTGAAATGTAATTGTTGTCCTTGTTACTCATCATCACAAAGAGGATGAGGACAAACGTTGGAAGACGAAAGGTCACGGAGGGAGACAAAATGCCAAAGGTCTTATTGAACATCAATAAATACTAGAATAGAACCGAAAGAAAGGGATTTTGGCTCTTCAAACATTGTACACTTCTAAAATACTTTGGAAATACAGTGTCAACTAAAATTGGAGAGTTATCCTTAGAGTGTTCATGTACTATTGTTGAAGTTGTTAATACTCAGAAGCCCTTAGGGACAACTTTTAATAGAGAGAAGGACTTGCATGTGTCGTTGTTTTTCTATGAACTTTTTCAAGCATAATGTTTGTTGTTCACATGGGTTGTAAGAGCATGGACTATTCTGACGCAATACATGTCTTCTTGTAGTTTTGTTACTCTTTCTTATATTATATGTCCCGAGTGAATGAGTTGTGAATGTATGCAGAAATGTGACTTAGACTATTATGGCTATAGACTTGTATGCATGTGTTTTTAACTGTGCACCTTCATGATAGTTATCGTATTGGGGTTTATGCATAGTTTAGTTTCATTACAACTCATTATGTTACTATAGTTCACTCCTAACTAGGATAGGGTATATTAAGATTAGATTAGATTCATGCATTTGCATAGTCTTCATCTACATCTTTCATTTGCATAACCATCCATCATTCACCCTCATCAATGGACCAAGTCGCAACCGGTAGAACCAAACCAACAATGGCTACCGAGTCAAAATCTGGATGGGTTCCCTATTTCAAACAGTGAGCGGTCTAATTGAGACTTCTTAACGGGGAGAACCCTTTACTGTTTTTGGGTGAATTTAGACTTGTCAACAGAATTGGTGCTAGAAGGAAGGTCAGATGAAAAACCTGCCCATGTTGAGTCATTTCACTTAAATTTTAACCAGCTCGTGGATCCTCTCCATACCTTTGTATACAATGACCCTTTGACTCTTCCAAGACCCACCGAGGTCATCTCAATCAAGACAGTCAATTTCTTGTCAAACCCCAAATTCAATGGTGAAGGGCATGTCTCTGCATTCATGCATCTCAATCAATTTAACATTACTCAAGGAAATATTAAGATTGTTTAGGACAACAAAATATGGCGATTATTCATCCTCACATTCGAAAGGCAAATTAAAGCCTGGTTTAGGCCATTACCAATGAAATCGATCCATAGATGGAAACAATTCATGGAAGTCTTTATCACTGCTCATGAAAAATATGTCTATGACGAACTCCTGGATGAACTTGCAGAAATCCGTAAAATCGGAAATGAATCTCTGAATGATTTCTTTCAAAGAGTCATGCAGATTTACTGTAGATTTCCTGAAAGGGATGAACCCTCAGGCCAAGAAATATTCAATTGGTTTTCATATCTCGTCTCTATTTTTGAAGAATGTGATGTGAACAATCAAACCATGTCTCATTTACAAGGTTAGACTTGATCATGAAAGATAAGGGGTGCACAATATCTAACCATCACTCTGAAGCGGCTATGGTAGAAACCTTATCAGAAATCTTAGACCCTTTAGTCTCGGAGTGCGAACCATTTAACGTTTCCCCTTTAGAAAATCATGGATATACTTTGGTCTATGATGAATCCATCATCGAGAACATCTCATCATTTCCAGAATCTGAAGATCTTCAATTACTTTATACAAATATGTTTGACATTGATCACTCACATGAGAAATCACATGTTCATCACGCATCACACTCTTCATTGCTCCTTTACTGATGAAATGTTGGATGATGAACCAGAATAAGAAGAGTTCCCAACCCTAACCGATAAAAAAAATCATTCTTCATGATATTCCATCCAAGATGCACCATGTTCTAAGTCCTTCTTCATTAATGAAATCTCCCAAATCACAATTTAATCTTCATAATCATATTTTCGACGAACACTTTATTGTTTTGGAATTAAATGTTAATGACGACCTATCATTCGTAAGTCCTACACAATCATAATTTTTTTACATTGATGCACAGATGTTAACAACATAAAATACAAAGTGTGCAGAGCATAGTGATGCCTTAGATCATCATGAATAAATCACAACAAACGAACAACCCATCACCATGCACAACACAGGAAATATTGAGATGATCTGAGAACCTATGTCATCTCAATTTGCTCGAGAATTACACATTAATCTTCAGGTACAAATTCATCACTAGTCCTTGGATTCAATCTTATTTCTCCAACACTCTTCATGTGATTTCATTGATGATATAGGAGAATACCTGGAGTGACATTTCGCTCAATGTTTCCATTCAACAACTAGATATAAGCTCTCCCCTTAACATGCGGAGTATGTGAAATTTCAACCCAGGGAGATCTACATAGACAATGAGACACTCCAATTTCAACCAATGATTATTTCAAGTGCTCGTTGTCTTACTTCTACCCTTGGGATGAGCAATACCACCCACTCTGAGACTCCCTTACAAAGTATGTTGCATGCAAATTTCATTCACGAGCCTCATCAGGTATGTCTCTCATTGTTGATTTCTTTCCAACATTCATATAGTGATCATTGTAAATTTTTCGACATAATTGAATCTTGGTTGGAAGAATCTTACATGTCTGCATGTATCACGAATCATAACACTGCCAAAATCAATTTGTTGAATGGAGACTCACATGAATCAATTCTTCCAATATTTCATCCCTCCCTACTCCATTCTTCGCAATTAGCCTTCAACCAATATGTGATTGCAGGTTTGGAGTTGCTCGATTGGCTTCACTGGCACTACGCTTACACCTAGCCTTCTTTCATCTAGTATAGGTTAGGTTAGAAATAGGATTAGCATAGTACTTTTTATGCTTTCATAACTTAGATGTTGATGTATTTTCTGGTTTTAGCGTAGATTTTGTTTTGTTTTGATCGCTTCAATAAATATCACTTGTTGTGATTAGTCTAGTTTGCAGTTCAAGTCACTTTTCATCAAAGTTTTCTTGTTTTTCATTTAATGCTTTTTGTTTTCCTCTAACCTTTTTTTTTTTTAATCTTGGTTTTCCTCCATCTTCATGAGGAAACCATGTGCAGGAATTATCCGAGAGGTTCAATTGAAAAATGCACTTGTCTCAACAACATTTACCCTAACATTGATAGTTGGGCAGTCGGTTACCCCAAAATGTTAAAAGAACATCTATTGGGAAATGCTTTACAGTTCGGCCAAGATTGAGATTGGATTGAAGAAATCATGTCTATTGTTCATTGCCTTACTCAGAATGGTGTCTATTGAGCATAAATCACTCAAGCATTTGTTTATCTATGATAGAGAGTATGCATGAGACTTTATGGCACACTTATCCATTTTCCCAGTCTTAAATTTTTCTTTCGGTCATGGGGGAAAGTAATAATATACTTCGCATCTAGCATACACCTCGAGGAATAGAGCATCAAGTTTCAGTTTCCCTATGATATTTCAACATCAAATGATGTCTAAGCTCGGGGATATTGATAGATCAAAGAGTTCTCAAGCATATTTCCTTAGGGCATAATTGGTGATCATTACAGCTGCAGTCAAATTCTACCCAAAAGGATAGTTTTCGTCAGACAAACCCACACTCAAGCTCAAGCCTACTATGTCACCTGGTAACTAGAACAGGCAACACTCATGGTTTTCTCCCATCCATGTAGACATATTTTTGGTCATCGTTTTCATATTAATGTGGTGAGGATTTTTAGAAAGGTTTTCCAAAGTTTTAATCAGGGAAAGATATATTCATTCGAAAAGAAGGACAATGTTGAAGAAGACCGAGGATAAGTTATGGGGTTGGAAGAAGTAGAGAATAAGTGAATATCTCACATGGCCAAAGCAAAGAAATCTGATGGAAAACAAAGTGGAATTCTTTCCAATCATTACTCTTGAAGCATAAGACTGCAAAATTGAATTGGAAGTCTTCCGAAAATTTGGACGAAGAGTGCAATTCTCAGTCAGCACTAACACCAAATCTCACCTAGATGAAAAAACATTAGTGTTAACTTTCACATGGATTAGTCTTAACAAGAGGCTACAAACTTCTAGTTGGTCAGAATGCATGAATATCCTTGAAGCTACCAGAAACACCCTCATCCAATATCTCTTATCATTTTACATTCTTTACCGACTACATGCCTTTAATGTTCATTTCGCCAAACTTTCATTTTTTAGTCACAGCAAGGACTTGGATTGATTTCATCTCTAACCCTGAATACATCATCTCTTCTCTTTCATTCTTTACCATCATCCTTTCCCTTTTGAAGCAGTTAATTTCTAAATTTATGTTCTTCTCATTACTTCTATTTGTATGTAATGACATGTAGAACTCTCACCTCATTTTGTCTTTTACATGCATCTTTTTTGCATTGGAAGCACGCATGAATCAACTTGCAGCTATTTCCTAGCTCATGAGCGGAATTAAGGGGTCTTTGTTTGAACATGAATCAAAAATATTTTGGGATGTTGTGATAGTAGTTAAACCATGATTGAGCATAGTGGTCAATCTACAGTCATCCTTGCATATTGGCTGGCAAGCAGATCCTATGTAACGGAGGAACCATCCACACACTAAGTAGTTGCTCAAGTGAAAGGTGAAGTGTCAAAGTCTAAAGGATAAAAACCAAAAGGGATATCTTTATGTATCCAGGTGCAGAAAATATACAAATAAATCTCAAAAGCAGGCAGTCATCGCCTATCAGGAAAAAAAAAAGGGCCACCGCTTTCCCCATTCACCAAATGTTAATCATACACTAAATAAGTTGGGAAGAAATGGAAAGGAAATTTTGACGAGACTAGAGGATATGCAGATATCTTTATCGGGGCTATGGACACTCGTTGGCAGTGGAGCAAGATCTGTGATGCCATGGTGACTCCATCAGAGCTATGGACGCTCGCGGGAAGTGGAGCAACACCTACGAGATATCTATATACGTGCCTAGTGAAAAATATTTATTTATCCCAAATATATATCACCCCCATAACAAAGATACCAACCTAGATTGTTGAGGAATTAAATCTCATCATCATTTGTCTTCTATTTACAGCAGACGAGTGTTAGAAAAAACAGGATCGCGGAGCAATAAAATAAAACAAATGCGGAAATAAAAGACAGAAGATACACAATACAATAGAGACAAATATACGTGGTTCACCCAGTGTGGCCTACATCCACCAGAAAAATTTCCAGGTTCTTCCTTTTTATTATCCAACAAAATGAAGGGATACAACCTACAACACACCTGTTGTAACTTCCTCTTCTTTCTCTCACAGTCTCCTCACTCAGAAAATATGCAATACAATACTCAGCCGCAATACAAATCGCCTCACAAAAGAGTGTTGCCTTCTAGGGAAAAAAACCCTAACATAATCTCTACCGTCAGATCTGTGACTTAAGGATGAACGGTCAAGATTAACTATGAAATTACAATATACATTTACAAGGCAATTTTTCCTTCGAGGGCTTCGCCCAGTGTATCTCCATTTCTTAAGCACACACAACAACCTCCCAATTTTCTTATCTTAGCATCTCTCCAAGGCAAGAAAATTGGGCCCCCCTCCAATTCTTCCTGTTGGAACCATCGCACTCTCTCTTTCATCCAAGGGGCTAAGCCTAAGTTTTTCCTCTCACTCTCCCCGCTTTACCACTTCTGGTTCCTCCTCAAATCACTTATACCCGATGATACGCACTTTGGTGAGTCCCCTCTTCATGTGTTAATACATAGCATATCGATGTGTGCATCCTTCTTCCACCTTTTCATTAATGTGCCATTAATTTCCTCGCCTATACATAGGCCTCCTCCTTCGAACTTTGCTTATGTGTCGACGTGCCCCGCTAAAACTCACTACACACGTTCTTATCATTGGCGAGGTACACGTGATCAACATTGATACATCAGTAATGTTCGCGCAATTACCATCGTTGCATGTGCACCCTTCACCAGTCGAATCCCTTTCACTCGCGTCATTGCATCGCATTTCGTCAGTGTCCCTCTCTCTCGATTCGCTACACTACATATCAACAAGGTTCACCTCTTCGTCCTTGATGCCCTACCTAGTTATAAATCTCCCTCTCATGTCCCCAATGCATTAGTGGAAGGATATCGACCATGCATTGTCACCAAGAGAAACAACAATGATCTTCTCTTTCGTTTCGCCAACGCTGACCGTGGTCAGCGTAGCCGACTTTCGTCTTGAGTCCTATCTCTTTCCTTTTCCAGCTCGGAACCTTCTCACATCGTCTGCCAAACAGTCTCCCAAACGGTTTCCAGTGACTAAACTCTCCACGCCTATTTAGATCGTTGGTCATTGATTGCTTATTATGCCTGACCCTCTCCATATTGCAATCATAATCAAACCGGTCTGTATCGCTAGCAGCTTGCATTTGCATACCAAATTAGCTTGTTTAGTTTGTGTTTCTTGATATTATGAATAAATATTCATTGTGAAAGAATCACCTCACATCAAATGGGTTGAACACAACACCTATTGGTCTTGCGCTAACTCTGAAACGCACCTTGAAAGAAATTTGGTCCTCCCAGCTCATGCACAACAATAAGCACTCTGAATGTTAGTTAGTTGTTTTGGCGGATTTATAATTTCCTTCTAATGACACATCACTATAGCATAAATGAACAATATAAGAGCCCATATATCACAGATAGCACAAGAACTAACAGAATTTAATTTGGTTGAAGCATTAGTGAACACAGGACACGAACTTTCATTAAAAAATTCCCTTGAGTGTAATTTTTTGGCATCCGTAAAAGTGATTTTTTCATCCCTGAAACATGTTAATTGTATTATTTCCGCCATTACGATCCCAGCGCAACTGACAGAATCATATTCCGAGGCCCGAAAGTTACAAAATGATTTTCAAGGATTTCTAGCCTAATCATCCTCAACACCCGTGACATCGATAGAATACTTGAATGGCATATCCAGTTATTTCGCTAAAGGCATCTCTCTATTCTCTTTGCATCGCAAAAAATGGTACCCTGATCTGATATTGTATGAGTGAGTTATGAGCTTTTAAAGTTAGGTCGGGTAACATCAACATCTCCTTCAGGTAGATAACTCGTTAACACCACCCATACGCAAAAGTCTCATTTTTTTAAGAGCATTGGTTTTAATGGAAAACTATTTAATTCAAATTATACTTTAATTCAAAATTTATTTCAATTAAAAAAATAATAATTTCAAATTTATATGAATTGAAATAAATTTATTAAAAAAAGGAAATTAATTAATTAAAACGAGGCAATAACTAAATAACTTTGGGCAAATGTTTGGGGGTTATTATATAAGGTTTTAAAAACTTACGTGGAGGGGAGGGCCCATGGCCCACGTGCCCCCTCCATGTTCCCCATTTACCAAACTAATGTACGCCCTCTCAAAAATATTTAAACCTATATTAAATCCTCCATGCTTGGCATATATCATGTTAACTCCTTCGGCGAGTCGGAGAACTTGATGTGAAGTCTTCCGAACACACTCGGCGTACCTTATATTAACTCCATCGACCATTCGGAGGACTTAATACTAATTGTTATCCCCTAGCCTAGGGATAAGTAAGGAGATCATGTCTCGAGGCCCATAGGTCCTAGACATCGAGTACCGAAAGCCAGATGACTTAAGCATGGCCCCGGAGGGCCCCTGTTTTCCTCAGTGCGGTCCACATATCACCAGCAACAATATACATCGCACCAGCCTGGTCCTAAAGTAGCAGTGATTCTTTCTCCATGAGGTAATGATTTCGGGTATCATGGTATGTATCACTCTGATTGTTGAAGCACTTGAACATGTTGTATTAAATCCTTCTTCATTTCATGATGTTTTCTTGGAAATTATGCTCTTTGCCTCGTTCAAACCTAGAAGGGTGACACAATGCCCTTGATCCGGATTTTATGAGTAGAACGAAATGAATACAGATTATTAAAAGATGCTTAACACAAAATAAGAGAGATACCGTAAAATTGGTTTTCTATTCAATAAGGAATTAAGCTGAAACTGTAAAATGTAGCGGAAAACAAGGTTGTTGGAATGGTGGCGACTTATCTCTGAGAAGAGATGTGACAGTTGAGCTCATTCGCCAGAAGATGGTTACATTGAGGCTCTGGAGGCCTTTTTACAATAAACAGGAATATAAAAAACCCTATACATCCAAAAACCTAACCCTAGGAGATGAAGCGCCAAAAGTTATGTGGGCCCCGTTTGGGTAAGTTAGTACATCAACTTATCGGGGTCATAACTTTTGCATACGATCTGCGTTTTAAGCGTACGATAGCCCATTCGAAAGGTTTAACCGAGAAGAAAAAATTTCAACTAGCCTAGGTCAATGCCTTTGGAAATCACCTGGGCCCCAGATCCTCAAAAAACGTCGTTTAGGGCCTCAAAACAGTCTCGGAAGTTTGGAACCCGAAAAACTCTCGAAAAACTGCCAAGGTGGAAAACTATTTTTCGAGCCAGTGGAATAGGTGGGTGGCCACCGATATCCAACTGGATCAATCCTCCCTCCTTAGGAAGCAATGGTCTCGATTGCGTTGAGTTCCCCCATCAAATGAGGAAATTTCTATTGAATTTGGCCTCGGGTGAGCCACTTTCCTTGGTGCAGGAGCTGCCCTACTTTGACGAATCGATAAAGCTTGATCCTTTATTGTCGAGTGCCCTTGATCTATGTGTCCACAATTTGATCACTAGATGCATGTTGCATGCAGTCAGAGTTGAGCTATGTTGGTGTCAACTGCTCTGCTATCTCTGAGGTGTCCAATAATGGTGGGAAATATGGCCGAAGGAGAGCCACGTTGAATACTGGATGCAGACCAAGGAAGGGGGGAATGTTGAGCTCAAAAGCATTGTCACCCACAACCTTGGTGATGGTTTACGGCCCATAATGGAGTGGGTGAAGCTTCTAATGGGGCCTTGTAAGGTGTTCTTTCTGTAAATTCAACCAAACTTTGTCACCCACCTGAAACTTATGTGGCACTCAATGTTGATCATGGCATTGCTTATACTTGGCATTAGACTTTTGTAGAATATCGTGAACCTATTGGAGGATATGTTGGATCCGCTCAAAGAACCAAGTGGCTTTGTCAGCTTCTGTTGGGGTAGGGGATGAGTTGGTCGAGCTGGTCACCAGGGGTAGTGCAACATCCATGGGGCCCAATGGTTGGAATCCCAACCCCACCTGAAAGGGGATGTGGTCAATTGAGTTATGCAGGGCTCAATTGTAGCTATGATGGACATAGGGAAGAATCTCATCCCATGTGCGAGGGTATTTTGAATTGTACATACGCAGGATATGTACGACCATCTGATTGACGACCTCAGTTTGGCCATCTGTCTAGGGGTGGAAGGCAGTGGATTTGGTGAGCTTGGTATCCAGCAGTGGCTAGAGGCTCAACCATAATTAGTTGACGAACAAACTGTCACGGTCTGAGATAATGGTTTTTGGGATCCCAAAATGTACCCATACTCGTTCAAAGAAGATCTTGGTAGTGGCTTATGTTGTGATGTTCTTCTTGTAGGCGGCTAGAATCGCCATCTTGGAAAAGCGATCAACAACCACAAAAACACAGTCATTTCCCCTCTTGTTGGACGGGAGGCCCGATATGTAGTCCATTGAGATGGATTCCCACAGCCTATTAGGAGTAGGAAGAAGGGTGTACAGGACCTGTTTCTTAGTGGTCCGTTTGGCAATAGCGCAGGCGGTGCAGGACCTGATATACTTGTCGACATCTTGTTGAAGTTTCGGCCAGTAGAAATGTTTCTGCAGCACTGTCATTGTATTTTCAACACCAAAGTGTCCTGCCACCTGACTGTAGTGAGCTTCCCAAAACCGCTTTGCGCACTCACTTGATGGAACGCGGAGATGGACCAGACAACACAATAATCTGTCCTGAAGATGGAAATTAGCGACCATTGAGTTGGCGCCCAAAATTTGGTAGGTGGTGGAGAAGTCAGGGTCTGTCTCGTAGAGGTGGGGCCATCTGGAAGTCTTGTGGCCACAAGAGTCTAGCACCGTGGTGAGTGTCGCAACTGGAGGTCCGCTGAGGCAGTTAACAACTCGGTCAGTACTTCATGTTTTATACTTGATGTTGAGGTGGAACTGTTGTAATTATGTTGACCACTTATGATGGCGGTCATTATGGAATTTGCCTTGGGTCTGCATGAACTGTAGTGGCTTGTGATCAGTGTGGGTGACTGTCTCCTTCCCAAGAATGTAATGTCTCCACTTGCGGCAGGCTTACACAATGGAGTACATTTCTTTTTCATAAGTAGGGTACTTACGGACATCATCTAATAGTGTCTCACTATATTATGCCACGAGGTGGTCGTGTTGAGTGAGAACGGCACTCACAGCATAGTTTGAAGCATTTGTCTCGATCTCAAAGGGATGTTGCAGGTTTGGTAATGAAAGTATTGGGGATGAGCACAAACGCTTATTCAAGTCATCAAAGGCTAGTTATTGGGACAGGCCCCACACAAATTTTGCGTAATCGCCACCCCTAGTTACTTGGTTGAGGGCCCATGAGATATGAGAGAATCTCAACACAAACCTATGATAGAATTTGGTGAGGCCCAAGAAGCTTCAAAGTTCAGTGAGTGTGGTTGGGGCTGGTTAGTCACAGATGACCTAGATCTTAGCTCGATCCACATGCACACCATGTTGATCAACAATGTATCCTAAGTAATGGACCATGTCCATCCGAAGGAGCATTTTTCCAAGTTTGCATATAGTTTGTGTTGTCGCGGGGACTACAGAACATGTTGAATATGTTGCAAGTGTTCCTCTCAAGTCTTGTTGTAGATGAGGATGTCATCCAGATACACAACTACAAAAGTATTGGTGAAAGGTCATAGCATATCGTCCATCATCCTCATAAAAGTTGCGGTAGCATTTGTCAAACCAAAGGACATGACCAACCATTCAAAAAGACCTTCTTTTGACTTGAAGGCAGTCTTCCATACATCTGTTTGTTCTATTGGGACCTTGTGGTAGCCAGACTTTAGATCAATCTTATTGAATTATTTCTCCCCCGTGAGCTGATCAAGGAGGTTGTTGATTCGGGGAATCGGGTACCGGTTTTGGACTGTGATTTTATTCAGAGCCCGGTAATCAATGCAGAGTCGCCAGGCCCCGTCTTTCTTCTGCACTAGCACGATTGGGCTCCCACAAGGTGATGAGCTGGGACAGTTGTGCCCTTTTTGGAGAAATTCTTAGATCTGCCTCTTGATCTCATCGTTTCCTAATAAAGAGCAGCGGTAGAGTGGCCCATTGGGTAGCGGTGCACCTGGGGTCAGATTGATGGGATGCTTGACCTGGCAGTGCAGAGGTACCCCAGTAGGAGAGGAGAAGATATATGAGTATTCTTCCATGACCTTATCCACTTGCTTCTATTTTGTGGAGAGATCGGTCGCGGAGGCCCTAGATGTGGCTGCGATCTTTCGCTCGCTTTGAGAGTGAATCATGAAGAAGACAAATTTCTCAGTCTGAGAGATGACCTTCCTGCATTGCTTGGCAGAGATCAAGGAAGTATCACTAGGAGGGACTGCCTCGGGTATCTTGTACAATTTCTTGTTCAAAGTAATAATAACACTATGAGGCCTAGACTCATATACAGCATGGCGTTTCCATAAATAAGGTTGGCCCAAAAGAACATTACAAACTTCGAGAGGAGCAACATCACACAATACCTCGTCTTTGAAGGGCTTGATGTCGTATGACAGTCGACACTGTTGGTTGACGCGGAGATCGCTTCCTTGGAGGAGCCATCCAATGGTGTAGGGTTGTGGGTGCGGCGTTATCGGCAGGGCCAACCGCTTGACAACCTCTGCTGAGATGAGGTTATTTTGGCTATTGCTATCAACGATGAAGTGCAGCGGGGTACCTTTTACCCACATATGTGAATGGAAGAGGTACTTTCCTTCTTCTGGCTCGTCTAGTTCACCATGATGGAGCTTAGTGGTAGCAACGGTGGCACTGGGTTCCGCATCAATGATATGTCTTCCCCTTTCTAGTTCTGACTCAGAGTCAGAACCTACATCTGATTCAGAGGCTTTCAATTCGGCCACCAACGACTGCTTTGAGTGGCAATCAGTAGTGTTATGCCAAGGGCTCTTATGGAAGTCGCACCACTTCCTGGTATCTTTCTTTGTCTTTATGGTGTCCTTCTTTGCCTGCGGCTTGGATTAGTTGTCCTGATACTGTCCATTTTTTCTCTGTCCTTTGTTCTGTGGATTAGGGCCACCCTTTCCTGGCTTTTGCTGTGAGGGGTTCCCAGGCCCAAATTATTGCATCTTTTGTTTGAGCTTCTGCTCGATTTTGATGGCATATTGGTAGGCCGCGACCAAGGATGAGATGTCCAGAACTTCCATTTCGGTCTAGATGTATCTATGCAGAGCACCGCGATACTTGAGCACCAGATGTCACTTTGAATCTTTGATACCCAACTTGGTGCACAAGGTATGGAAGATATTTGTGAACTCTGGCACTGCTTGGTCTCTTTCTTGTCGTAGTGTGGTCCATTTGGTATACAAGTCATCATAACTTCCGACAGGGTAGTATTGTTCCTTAATAGCATCCTTGAAGGATTCCCAGGTGGTCGCGGCTGTAAATAATGAGGGTTCCTTTGTTTCCTTTTGCTCACAGAAAGTTTCCCACCAACCTTTGACATGGGGAACGACTTTGAGGAGCGCAAAAGTAATATTTTCTCTATTTGAAAAGTTATGGACAGAAAAATACCCTTCTAGTAGATTCAACCACTTGTCTATAGCATTTGCATCTATCTGACCTTCAAATATAGGAATATAGAAGTTGATTTGTACCTTGAAGGGGGTGGCGCCTTCGCTCGAGGAAGATGCGTCATCTGTTAGTAGCCGCCGAAGGATTTACATGAAACTATCCATCATCTCGTTCCTCTGTTGCATGAGGGATTCCTCGAGCAACATTTTGAAAGGATCTCATGTCCCGTCATCTTTCTTTTCTCCTGCCATGAGAGGTCACTTGGGCATGCGAAAGCTTTTGTCCTCAAGAGAAACAAGCTCGAGACCCAATTCTTTGTGCCTTGACCTTGTAGGGGACATGCATTAAGATGACAAGGAGCAGACCGCTCTGATACCAATGGTCTAGATTTTATGAGCAGAACGAAATGAATATAGATTATTAAAATATGCTTAACACATAATAACAGAGATACAATAAAACTGATTTTCTATTCAATAAGGAAATACGCTGAAACTGTAAAATGCAGCGGAAAACAAGCTTGCTGGAATGGTGGTGGCTTATCTCCGAGAAGAGATGTGACGGTTGCACTCATTCACCATAAGATGGTTACAATGGGGCTCTAAAGGCCTTTTTACAATAAACAGGAATGTCAAAAACCCTAAACATCCAAAAAACTAACCCTAGGAGATGAAGCGCCAAAAGTCATGTGGGCCGAGAGGGTAAAAGTACCTAGCAAAATTTAAAATCCAAATCTGAAACCTTCGAGATGCTTCGCCCAAGAATCCCTGAGAAAGTAGTGAAAGGCTTCTCAGTAAGAAAAGGGAACCTACAAGATAACATAAACACTCTAGGTACTAGTTGATGGATAGGAGGTCTCATCACTAGCCGGCCTATTATGACCATGGGAATGTAGCGGTATGAAATTACCACCTATTTGGTCACCAAACTAGGGTAGTGGATCTTAGTGGCATAGCCAAGAGAAAGGGGGTCTCATTACGAGCCAACCTTCTCATTTCCATGAAATGTTTATGGATAACATTGTCACCTCTTGTCATTAAACCATGAAAGTGGCCCTCAAATATTCCCTTGAAGCACAAAATAAATAAATCTAAGAATAAATGGAAATGAATGGGATAGGAAACAATTGCATCCATGACAAGGTGCAGCTCACCCTCCACAAAGGCACCCACGGGTAAGACTCTACATTTATTTGTTATCACATGCACCCCATGCCCAAATATTTACCCCATGCCACCTCATACACTTACATGACTTGGACTAGAATCCACCTGGGAAACACCCCAAACTTAAGAGAGGTTATCCCAATAGGACATCGTAAGACCCTCTCCAAACCTGACTTGTCAAATTGCATAACGTCTTTGACCATTTGTTTGGGGTTAAGTGGGGTTCGATGCACATGTTTAGGTAATTTAATTATTGGATGTGATTTACATGTTATGATCCTTGTGACTTATGAACCCCTAGAGGGAGTACTTGTTGTTTCTATAGGACCTTTCCCGATGGACAGGTACACATGAGGGAATTATTAGCTTAGACCTTCATGGGGGCTCAAAGCCCACAGATGGATGTTGAAACCCCGACCAAGGGTAAGAAGAGATTGAAGGCTTGCACCATATGAAGGAAGGATGTTTCCTTTGGAGGCATTGTAGAAGACCTAGACCTAGGGTTTCATGTTCTTACCACATGAACATTTTCCCTGGGAAGCCTTGAACGTCACCCTAGTAGCCCCATGACGTCACCCACTGCTAGGGTTTGACATGGAGAGATGTTGGGTTGCAGTTTTTGCATGTGTGGCATGGAGGAGGGCCTTTGGAGGCCCAACGTTTTGCTTGATGGCCTCAACGTCTCATGGAGGAGGCCCAATGTCACCCTAGGAAGGCTAACGTCACCCTCTTTAGGGTTTTAAATTTGAAAATTGATTTAATTTTGAATTTAAAGAGCAAATTGACATGTAGGCTCTGTTTTATGAAAAGACGCAATTGTTGGATTAATTAGCCAAGATTTCCCATATAAATATGGCTGGCTAAGTTCATTTTTTCATAATAACTCATCACACACAAGTGGTGGTATGAAATTTTCACCCTCTTTAAGGGTCATTGGCTGAAATAACTAGTGCACATCTCTTGGGAGATCTTTATGGTGGTGTATTTTGGCATTTTTCATGGTGGAATGGTCTTCAACTAGGATTTGACTTGATTATTCTCGGTGAAGTAAGTGGAAAATCTGCATTTGTATTCATGTTATGGATGTGTGTGGTAAAATTTACTTGTTTCATGTCTAAGATTATGAAATTGCTTGTTTAAACCCTAGGGGAGAAACAACAAATGCTTCTTTCTCCCTATAACTCTTCTCCTAGTTTGATCTTGTGAATTATACATTTTATGGAAGTAATTATTAGAGCCCTAAAGTGCTAGCTCTCTAGTAATTTCATTCTAAATCACCAAATCAAATGTCTTTCAAAAAGCTAAGGAAGGAAAGTAAGCTAGAGCCTAGAAGTGCCTACTCTCTAGCAAAACCTCCCTTGAAGATTTAGATGCTTGAGGCCTTGAAGTGCCAACACGTCTTGCTTCTTGCTCTTCCTTTAGATAAGCATTATCATTATTTTATTTCCCAAGTGATATTGTTATTATTATTGACTCCATAAGCCTCTAAAAGGAACTGATTTCTATACTCGTGTGGATGAATGAGATCAAACAAACTTCCAACTCAACCTTCTACTTGATACCCTACTAACTTTGACCAATTAACTAACCTAGATTAGAGATACTAACAACCAAGTTATTTGCTACTATAATCATTGTTGCATCCATTGTTTGCATTTTATATCAGCCTATTAACCATCTTAAACCAACCCAGAAAATTGTACAAGGAAAACTACAATCAAACTTGAATTTAGCATGCATTAAAGTGCCTTTAGAGTACTTTTCTAAGGTTTTTTCTATCGTTGTTATTACTGCTAATTTGTTGTTGTTGCAAATCTTTGCTACAACCATACTAATCCATACTAACTTGCTGCTAACACCTACATAACTCACTCACAAATTTGCTTGTAATAATTGTTGAACAATCTACTCGATAAATGTTGATTTTCATAATATCTTCTTGCAATTTAGAGCATTATTTTTTGTGGTTGTTACAAAACACTTATTGTTGTTACAAACTGATAAAACTGCTGCAAATTTGCTTCAACCACCTTTTAGCAGCCATTATAAGCTTATTTTCTAGCTAAATCATTTTAGAACTTATATATGACATAACACTATCATTTAAGAATTAAAGTGTTATATTTTGTTGTCATTAAGTACATTTTATGAAGAATATTGCAGTTGTCATCACTTCATTAAATGTTGTTGTACATTGGTTACTTGTTGCATACATTGGCTGCTAGCATTTGCTTTCATGAATTTGATGTCTTATCGAAGCATTAAGTTACTTGTTGCTCTACTAACTTTTGTTGTTGTATTGGTAAGGGGTAGGTACGCTTATCTTTCTTTTGCTTCATCCTTTAAAGACTTAAAACTTGACTTGAGTGACTTAGAGAAAGGGGTGGTTTTACTTGTCATTTCTTTCCCTTCATCAACCCACTAGGTCTAGGGATGTCTCCCTTGGAGTAAAGTCATTTTCCTCCAAAATAGAAAGGGGTACCATGTTGAGGTGGCAGTGATAAGATTACCTTCGTGTTACGCCAATATGAGCCTACTTGCCTTTAGGCTTTGGGAAAGTACAGATTGTGCGATAACACTAAGTCCTCTAAACACTCAACACACTTTCATTTAACTCCATCGATGCATGTAGATACTTATTATTAACTTCATCGATGGATGCAGAGAACTTATGCTTATAAGTGTTGATTTCAAAAGGATTAAAGTTACAATTGTGTTGTGTCGTGTTGGTCTTGGGCTTACATTTTAATTGATGGTGGGGTCATGACCCGATCCCCCTTCCATGTATAAAGGTTCACAATATGGAATGTGGGGAGAAGGGATGTGGCATGCCACCCCCTTTCCCCTTATCCTTATCGTTGTTTAAGGTGAAATCATGGAGGAAGGGAAACACTCATGACCAGCCCCCTACCTTATTTTAATATTATTGAAACATTTTAATGATAAATCCTAAGTTTAAGAAATGGGATAGAGTGGGGAACTCCATTTTAACATTTATTATTATTATTTTTAAAGTGTTCCCCTCTTTCATGAACTTGTTTAAAATCACATTCAAACCAAGTGCTATTACATAAAACCAAGATTGATGCATGATATTTCAAGCTCAGAGATTCCGCAACACATTCATGACGATGATATAGAGACAAGGTCTAGGCTTCAAATTTTCAACAACTGCTTGCCCATAGAGCTTAGATGAAAGCATGTCAACATGATCACTCTAAAAATTTCTCAAGATAGGCTCTAGTTTGCTCTCGGCAAAGTTCACAACTTAGCCTCTGGATATTACTCGATGAGGATTCATGACTTGGCCTCTGACGCAAATGGAGGGGTTCGTTCAAACTCCTCCGACGCAAATCAGAGTAGTTAGTATCAACTTCTCTGATGGCAAGTCGGAGGAGTTAGTATCAACTTCTCCCATGGAAGGTTAGAGGAGTTAGTATCAACTTATCCTATGACAGGTCGGAGGAGTTAGTAATAACTCCTCTGATTTAGTACTAACTCCTCCGATGGCAAATCGGAGGAGTTAGTATTAACTCCTTTGAAACATAAAAAACTATCTTTCATAAAACAACCATAACTTTTGACTCAGGTGTCTGTTTCGCGCGTTCTTTATACCGTTGGAAAGGTATTTTTGAGATATAAAACTTTATAGTTTTAATTTTTAAGAATTACCTAAATTATTTCCTCCATGTTTCAAGACTAAGATCTGGTACCTTGTGGCCAACCCTGGAGAACGCAATGTCTCAATCATCAGCAGAGGAACCAAGAATCGAATGCAAGGAAGTTTACATAATACTTCAATTATTTAATGCATCATTTATATGCATTATAATGATTAGTTTTGATAGTTTATTTGGAGTTACTCTCATATATGGTATGTTGAATGGTGTCAAGTACAAAGTAGAGGATGGTTGAGCTCATCATTCTCGCGATGAAATCTATAGCTAAAGACGACGAAGGAGAAATAACGAAAGATGTAGTAGTAATCGAGGAGAAACAAAGAAAATCTCAGGCAAATGGATGAATAATAGATCTAGAAACTCCATGACGATCGACTATCAAACTCGGACGACGAAGATGCCCCCATGCCCAGGGCTAGTCTTCATGATGTGCAAGGCACATATGGCCGAAATCCATGATGGTCCACCAGCGCTAGGAGACAAATTCGACATGTGACCATTGTCCTTGTTACTCATCATCACAAAGAGGATGAGGACAAAGATAGGAAGACGAAAGGTCACGAAGGGAGACAAAATGCCAAAGGTCTTATTGAACCTCAATAAATACTAGAATAGAACCGAAAGAAAGGGCTTTTGGCTCTTCAAACATTGTACACTTCTGAACTAATTTGGGAATACAATGTCAACTAAAATTGGAGAGCTATCCTTAGATTTTTCATATACTATTGTTGAAGTTGTTAATACAGAGAAGCCCTCAAGACCAAGTTTTAATAGAGAGAAGAACTTGCATGTGTCGTTGTTTTGCTATGAACTATTTCAAGCAAAATGTTTGTTGTTCAAATGGGTTGTAAGAGCATGTTTTTTTATGGACTATTCTGACGCAATACATGTCTTCTTACAGTTTTGTTACTCTTTCTTATATTACATGTCCAAAGCGAATGAGTTGTGATTGTATGTAGAAACGTGACTTAGACTATTCTCGTTATAGACTTGTATGCATGTGTTTCTAAATGTGTGCCTTCATGATAGCTATTTGATTGGGGTTTAGGCATGGTTTAATTTCATTGCAACTCATTATGTTACTATAGTTCACTCCTAGATAGGATAGGGTAGATTAGGATTAGATTAGATTCATGCACTTGCATAGTCTTCATCTACATCTTTCATTTGCATAACCATCCATCATTCACCCTCATCAGTGGGTCAGGCCGCAATCGATAGAACCAAACCAGCAATGGTTGGCGGGCCAAAATACGGATGGGTTCCCTATTCCAAACGGTGAGAGTTCTAATTATGACTTCTTACCAGGGAGAACCCCTTACTGTTGTCAGGCGAATTTAGACTCATCAACACTCCCATATTGGGTTTCTTAGGTCATTTCTTATGTTTATTTGTTGATGGTGTGAATGTGTTTTATTGTTCCCCAATTTTTTTGCGTTTTATCTATTTTATCAATAGCTAAATATTTTGGAGATCTAAAGGAAATTAACCTTAATAGTAACTATTTCAGTATTTTATTAGATCTATTGTGACGAACTGTTCCAGTGGAATATCCACAGTAGTGCAGATCATTGACATTGTGGTATGTCAACTATCGTCTATTGAAATTAAAAAAAATTATGAATATAAGTGCATTAGCTTACTGTGTTCTTTGCCAGATTCATGGGATAGTTTGGTTATAGCCATTGGGATTAATGCAACCACATTAAATTTTGATGACGTGGTTGAATCCTTGCTATTGGAATAAATTAGGTGGAAAACAATGGATAGCCAGAGAACAGATGTCTTATATGTAAGAGGTCATCCCTGAGATACAAATAAAAATAATTCTTCAAGGGGGAGATCTAAATCTAGAGGTAGATATAAATCTCAAAGAAAATCTTTAAGGAAATGTTGGAAATGAGGTAAAGTTGGGCAATATAAGAAGGATTATAGATCTAAATATGTTGATAAAGGGAAGGGATCTGATGATCTTCCTTCCATAGAATGAAAGACCTCCTCAAAGGAAGCAAGGGATGTGTACTTGGCTTCTACAAGCACACATTCAGATTATGACATATGGTTGATCAACTCGGCTACTTCTTTTCATATGACTCCTCACAGGGAGTTTTTTTTTTAATACAAAAAGTATAATGGAGGTGATGTTTTCTTAGGAGATGACTTAACAGCCAAAATCATAGGAGATGGAAGAGTTAAGTTGTTGCTCAAGGATGGAAGGATTAGAACACTCCCTGGGCTTTTGCACATTTCAAAGATGGCTAGAAACTTAATATGTGTAAGTAAGATTATTGGTGTATGTATACATACTTTGTTTGAAAAGGAAACTCACAAAATGGTTCAAGAAGAAATGGTGCTAATGAAGGGAATTCAAAATGGAACTCTCTACATGTTGTTGAAAAGCACGATCATTGATGGGTGTAGTAGTTATGTTATTCCTAAGGGTGGAAATGAAGAAGAGAGATGTAAAATTTAAACATTTGAACTGAAAAAATACATACAAATCCTAAACTAAAATAAAAAAAACAACAATGGCACACACACAATACATAGATATTTACCCTGGAAACTCTTAACCGAGTAAACTAGCAAATTGTAGAGTCGTTACTCTATCTTCTTCATTATATTAAATTCATCTTTCACAATACAATATATAGGTATTATGTGGCATCCAAAACCCTAATATGTTAGCCTAAATTAGATTACAACCCCAATCCCTTAACCGAGATTAGATTACAACGGCCTAAAAACCACAAAATAGGCCAAAAAGTGGTCCAAAAATAGACGAAATTTTTTGGTCAAGGGCTCTCAACCCCCCTGTGACCCCCTAACATATATGAAAAGAGGGTGGAGATATCCATGCAAATTATATAACACATTCCCAACATTATCCCACTTGTTATTTTCTTTGCAAACAGGGGTGTGAGTTTTACAATATCAACAATTCAGGGTTGCAATCTACTACTAAGGAAGACCAGTTTACATTACTACATATTAAACCTCTGCAATACTATCTCAACATATTTCCTCTCATTCAACCAAAGTTTCATGTTTTCCCAATCTCTTTTAATTTTCATGCCCAAAATAAAATTTGCAGCTCCAAGATCTTCCATATCAAATTTAGAAGCCAACTGGGTTTTGACATCCTTGATGATTTCCTTGTTGTTTCAAATCGACAACATATCATCAACATGCAAGACCACATAAATAAAATGATCACCAACTATCTTGCAATACACACAATGATCAACTTTGCTTCTTGAGAAACCCAGTCTCAATATATAAGTGTCAAACTTTTGATGCCACATTTTTGGAGATTGTTTTAATCCATACAGGTACCTTTTCAACTTGCAAATTAGCTCTTTCTCTACCTTCACTGCAAACCTTCTCGTTGTTTTATTTCTTCTTCAAGATCCCCATGTAGGAATGTTATCTTCACATCCATTTTCTCTACTTCAAGATGTAACATAAATAAATATATAATAATAATAATAATAAATAACAAATACAAATAACTAATAAATATTTATGCTTTGAGGACAAAGCATGTTTAAGGAGAAGGCAATGTAACATAAATAAATATAAAATAATAATAATAAATAACAAATACAAATAACTAATCAATAATAATGAATAATGAAGAGTTATGACATCCTAATGAAAGGACACATCTCTTCATGAAAGGGCACCCTATGTGGGTATATAAGGCTATTATTTCTCAGTTTAATATCATCTCATATCATATTCATTATTCATATTATCATTATCCTATATGGATTTTTGTGTACTATCCTATTTATATTGGATATTCTTTGTGTGAGCGGACTTTGTTCGTCTCAAAAGATCAAAAGCAACAACAATAGACAAACGAAATCTGATAGAAGCTAATTTAGCAACAAAAGAAAAAATTTCCCCAAAATCAATTCCCTCTACCTAGGAATATCCATTTGCTACTAAGCGAGTTTTGTATTTTTCCACTTTACCTTTTGCATTCAACTTATTCTTAAACACCCATTTTCTAGCAATGGGTTTTCTTCCAGGTGGAAACTCAACTAGATCCCAAGGCTCATTCTTATCCAAGGAAGCCATTTCTTAAACCATGGCCTTCTTCCAGAGTTTATTATCCTTTGAATCTACTACCTCCCTAAAAATTTTGGATTATCACAAGTAATAAATAAATAAAAACTAGCACAAAAATCAATTAGACAACACCTTTCTGGTTTCCTTCTTTCCTGAACCATATCCTCAAAACCGGAGTATGAGGTTCTTCTTCTTCTATTGAGTCAAATTGTTCATCCTTCGACCCAAACTCTATTATCTCTGGTTCTTTTTCTCGTGGTAGGAATTCTTGTTTAGGAACATCTTTAACCTCTCTAAAAATAAAATCTTAATTGTAAATAGTTTTCTTAGTTAATGGGTTCCAAAGTTTATAACCTTTGATACCATCTTTATAACTAGTAAATATACATTTTTCAACTTTATTATCCATCTTACTCCTACTTTCCTTTGGAACATGTACATAAGCATCACAACCAAAAACTTTGAGATGTTTAAGAGAGGATGTTTTACTAGTCCATACCTCATCCAGAGTTTTGTCAACCAATTTTGATGAGGGTGATCGATTTACCAAGTAACATGCAGTATCAACTACCTCTACCCAAAATTCTTGTCCTAGCCTCACATCGTTGAGCATGCTCCTTGCCTTTTTCATCAACGTCATATTCATTCTTTCTACAACCCCATTTTGTTGAGGTGTGTATGGAGTAGTTGTTTTCCTTGTTATTCCACACTTCTTATAGAATTCATTGAATTCATTTCCTCTCCATTATATGTCCTATGTACCTTTATTTTATTTTCTATCTAATTATCTACAAGAGCCTTAAACTCTTTAAATTTATCACATAACTCATATTTCTTCCATATGAAATAAATCCACGTGTTCCTTGAGAAATCATCTATGAAAGAAACATAATACACAGATTTACCCAATGATGGAACAAGCACAAGTTCAAACATATCACTGTGTATCAACTCTAAGATCTATTTTCTCTTGTAGCACCAAATGAGAATCTTACACAAATCTATTTACCATATATGCAATGTTCACATAATTCAAAATCTAGTGTGCAATTAGACATACCTCCAACCATACTTTTACCATGTAATGCTTGAAGTCCCTTCTCTCCAACATGTCCTAGTCTATGATGCCATAACATTGTCTTTCCTCCTGAGACAGTAAGGGTTCTATCTTCTTCATTTCCACCCTCAAGAACAACATAATTATTACACCCGTAGGTGATAGTACTTCCCAACAGCTTATACAGAGTTCCATTCAGAACTCACCTTATCAACACCATTATTCCTTGAACCATTTTGCAGGTTTCGTTTTCAAACAGAGTATGTTTACCTACATCACTCATGTTACTTATAAATATTAAGTTTCTAGCTAGCTCTAGAATGTGCAAAGCAATAAGGAGTATTCTAATCCTTCCACCATTGAGAAACAACTAAATCTTCCACATCCTATGATTCTGGTTGTCGATTCATCTCCTAAAAAAGCGTCACCTTCCTTATACTTTTCATATTCACAAAACCACTCCTTGTGAGGAGTCATGTGAAAAGAAATACCCAAGTCGATCAACCATACATCATGATCTATCTGTGTGTGTGTGTAGAAGCAAAGTACACATCCCCTCCTTCCTCTAAGGAGTACTTCCCTTCCATGGAAGGAACATCATCGGATCCCTTCCCTTTATCAACATTTTTGGAGCTACAATATTTCTTACAATGCCCAACTTTACCACATTTCCAACAGTTCCTAAAGATTTTCCTAGAGATTTAGATCTCCCCGTGAAACTTATTTTTATTTCTATCATGGGACAACCTCTTACAGACAAGGCATCCATGCCTTGACTATCCATTTTTTTCCACCTCATTTCTTTCAATAACAAGGATGCAACCACATCCTCAAACTTTAATGTGGTTGCATTACTCCCAGTAGCTATAACCATATTATCCCATGAATTTCGTAAAACACATAGTAAACTAGTGCACTTATCTTCATTAGAAATTTTAATATCAACTGACAAAAATTGACTCACCACAATGTTAAAGGAATTTAGATGCTCTATCATATAGTCTATGTCATGCATCCTTAGGAGGTAAAGCTTCTTTTGAAGGAAAAATTTGTTTACTAGGGACTTACACTAATACAAAGTCCCTAACTTATCCCACAACTCCTTAACCATAGCTTCTCTCAAGACATATAGTAAAATTGAATCTGAAAGATACAATTGGATTGTACTCTTTGCCTTCCTATCCGACTTCATACAGTCTTTTTTCACCATGCCCGTGGATGTAGAACTAGGATCCACAACAACCCATTGTTCTTTGTCCAGAAGAAGGTCCTCCACCCTAAGCTTCCATAGCTCAAAGCTTTGACCATTAAATTTCTCAATCTCTATTATAGAACTGCTCACCATTCTCTTTCAACACAGTGATCACCATCGCAGCCCATTGTTCTTTGTCTAGAAGAAGGTCCTCCATCCTAAGCTTCCATAGCTCAAAGCTTTGACCATTAAATTTCTCAATCTCTATTATAGAACTACTCACCATTCTCTTTCAACACAATGATCACCATCGCAGATCTCCCACTAAAACCTGTTTTATCATAGACCCAAGCTAAACTTGCTCTATCAAAAAATGAGTCGAACCCTTAGCAAGAAAGGCATCACCCTAAAGTCAATAATCGAAGCTTGGATAACGAAAGTAAGATTTAAACCTTTGAAGTGAAACAGTGCATACATATTCTTAAGAAAAATAGAAAGAACAATAATGGCACACAAATAATACACTAAGATTTACCCTTGAAACCCTTAACCAGGAAAACCAACAAACCTTAGAGCCTCACCTCTATATTCTTCATTATATTAAGTTCACCATTCACAACACAATATATAGGTATTCAACAACATCTAGAACCCTAATCTGTTAACCCAAATTAGATTAAAACCCTAATTCCTTAAATTGGGATTAGATTACATGGGCTTAAAACCACAAATAGGCCAAAAAGTGGACAAAAAACAACATAAATTTTTTGGTTGGGGACGTCTAACAGCCCCACTTGTGACCCCCTCGACGTAGGTGAAAAAAAGGTGGTGATATTCATGCAAATAATATAACACATTCTCAACAATAGAACCCCTACTATCTCTGGAGGGAAGACAGTGATATGGCATCAAAGATTGGGACATATTAGAGAGACGAACCTTCGAGCATTACATGGTAAAAGTGTGGTTGAAGGTATGTTTGATTGCACACTAAGTTTCGATTTATGTGAACATTGCATATATAGTAAACAAAATTAGTTAATATTCTCATTTGGTGCTACAAGAGCAAAGGGAATCTTAGAGTTGATACATAGTGATATGTTTGGACCTATGCATATTCCATCATCAGGTAAATATATGTATTATGTTTCATTCATAGTTGACTTCTCAAGGAACCCATGGATTTATTTCCTCTTAAAGGAATCTAAGGTCTTTGATAAATTTAAAGAATTTAAGGTTCTTGTAGAGAATCAGAGAAATAACAAAATAAAGGTGTTGAGGACAGATAATGGTGGAGAGTTTTGTGAAAATGAAATCGAGGAATTATATAAGTGTGGAATAGAAAGGAAAATTACTGCTCCATACACACCTCAACATAATAGAGTTGTAGAAAGAATGAATAGGACGTTGATGGAAAAGGCAAGGAGAATACTTAGTGGTGTCGGGTTAGGACATGAATTATGGGTAGAGGTAGTGGATATTGCATGTTACTCGATAAATCAATCACCCTCATCAACATTGGTCAACAAAACTCCACATTGCATGGATTGGTAAGAAACCCTTTCTTAAACATCTCAAAGTTTTTGGTTATCATGCTTATGGACATCTTCCAAAGGAAAATAGAAAGAATGTATCTTTATTGGTTATACATATGGTATCAAAAGGTTATAAACTTTGGAACCGAGTAACTAAGAAAACCGCTTACAGTCGGAATGTTGTTTTAAAGAGGTTAAAGATGCTCCCAAATATGAATTCCCGCCAAGGGAAAAAGAAATAACGATAATAGAGTTTGAGTTGAAGGATGAAGTACCTGACTCAACATAAGAAGATGAATAAGAAGGAGAAGAACCCCATACTCTAGTTTTTAGGAGGTCGGCTCAGGAAAGAAGGCAACCAAAAAGGTATACTCCGCATGATTTTCATGCTAGTTTTTCTTTATCTATTACTGATGATGATCCCATAATTGTAATGGAGGTAGCAGATTCATAAGATAGTAAACTTTGGAGGAAGGCCATGGTTGAAGAAATGGCTGCCTTGGATAAGAAGGAGGCTTGGGATCTAGTTGAGTTGCCACCTAGAAGAAAACCCATTGGAAAAAAATGGGTGTTTAAGAAAAAGTTGAATGCATAAGGTAAAGTGGAGAAACACAAAGGTCGCTTAGTAGCAAAGGGATATTCCCCTATAGAGGGAATTGATTTTGATAAAAAAAAAGTTCTCATGTTGCTAAATTAACTTCTATTAAATTTATTTTGTCTAGTGTTGTTTCTTTTGATCTTGAAGTAGAGTAGATGGATATGAAGACAACATTCCTACATGGGGATCTTGAAGAATAAATCTACATGAAACATCCAAAAGATTTTGTAGTGAAGGGAAATAAGGAGATGGTTTGCAAGCTAAAAAAATCGCCTATATGGATTAAAATAACCTCCAAGAAGCCCAAAGGGGTTGGATCCAATGGTGGAAAGCGAGGAGTTTTTCACCGTTGGGCAAGGTTCAATTCTCGTGAGGGCTTTACCTGGAGCCATGGGGACACCTTGAGGTAGTGGTTGAACGTGTGGTTGCACCCAGAGATACTATAATAAATGGTATCGTGACCCGTGCACACATAAGTGGATCAAAGCCCACCCCCATGTCCTTCAACTTGTTTCGCCCAAAGGGGTTGGATCCAATGGTGGAAAGCGAGGATTTTTTCACCGTTGGGCAAGGTTCAATTCTCATGAGGGATTTACCTGGAGCCATGGGGACACCTTGAGGTAGTGGTCGAACGTGTGGTTGCACCCAAAGATACTATAATAAATGGTATCGTGACCCGTGCACACATAAGTTGATCAAAGCCCACCCCCATGTCCTTCAACTTTTTGTCCCCGAGGTGTAGGACAGTTGGTGACGGAGTGTGTTGTTAAGCCACTCCGTGTTGAAAAGTCACCGGTTCGAAACCTGCGGGGACAAAAAATCCAACCATGTTAAGGGTTGGTGTGGCTCAGGCCGGGTGTGATCCCTGGGTGATTTTGACGGCTTAGATGCCCCTGAGTCGCGGTTTCTCAAGCCAAAGGTTAATCCCGATGCCAATAAGGTCTGGACCAATTAACAAACAAAAAAAAAAAATAACCTCCAAGAATGTGGTATCAAAACCTTAATACTAATATATCGGGACTTGATCTATCTAGAAGCAAAGTTGATCACTATGTGTATTCCAAGCTAATTGGTGGTCATTTTATTTATGTGATCTTGTATGTTTTGATATGTTGTTGATTGGAAACAACAAGGAAATTATCAAGGATGTCAAAAATTAGTTGTCTCGTGAATTTGATATAAAATATATTAGTGCTACACATGTTATTTTGGGCATGAAAATTAAAAGAGATTGGGCAAACATGAAACTCAAGTTCAATAAGAGGAAATATGTTAATACAATATTGCAAAGGTTTAATATGCAGGAATGTAAATCGATCAATTGGGTCCCTATTCGTATAGGTGTAAATTTATCTGCAGTTCAATGTCCCAAGACATGGGAAGAGAAAGAGGACATGTCGTGTGTTCCCTATGCTAGTGTTGTTGGCAATTTGATGTATACAATGATTTTATACTAGATTGTACATTGTCCGTGTAGTGAGAGTTTTGAGCAAGTATATGTCAAAACTAAGGAAGGAGCATTGGACAAATGTAAAGAGCATTTTCAAGTATTTGTGTGGCACTATAGATTATGCAATTTATTACCAATGAAGACCTATACCAGATGTAATGTAATATGTAGAAACAAAAATATTCAACAAATACTAGCGGAACAACAAAATAATGAGAATAGAAATACTGATCCAGAAGGATCCAAGAATGCTCACATAGGTCCAGGAAGATCTGGAACATCCACAAAGGTCTAGAATGGTTCAGAAATGCTAAAAATTAAAATGCTTCAAATCATCCCAAAAATTTCATCATTGCGTAGAGCTCGACGATAGCTTTCCAACGATGCAAATTTCTCCTCAAATAAAGTCTATATGCAAAAGTTATGAACGGTCAAAGTTCAGGTTAAACAGGTAAAGTCAAAGGGGTAAAAAAAGGTGACACGTGTCACCACCGCAAGGGTGACACATGGCACGACCATACCGATGACATGGCCACACCCCAAGGCACCATGTGGACTGGTTGTACAGTGACCGGGCAGTTGAGTTGGCAATCGTACCTCCAAGTGGACGAATGGCACATTGACAAGTGGTATTGGAGAGTCAATGAGAGGTTTCCATGTGGCAGCCTCCCATTGGCCTATTTGGTAAGGTGACATGTGTCACCACCGCAAGGGTGACACGTGGCACAACCATACTGATGACATGGCCACACCCCAAGGCACCATGTGGATTGGTTGTACAATGATCGAGTAGTTGAGTTGGCGATCGTACCTCCAAGTGGTCAAATGGCACATTGACAAGTGGTATTGGAGAGCCAATGAGAGGTTTCCATGTGGCAGCCTCCCAATGGCCTATTTGGTCATGGTTGCATAAAACCATTGGCTTATTTGGTCATGGTTGTAGGTCATGGTTGTATAAAATGTTTGAGAGTCGATAAGGGTTCAACCCATGACCTCCCAAAAGTCTAACAAATCCCACACTACCAATGAGCCACCAAAACGCATCTTAAGTTTCATATTGCTTATTATTTATTTAAATTGATATATGGTAAATTTTGGGTGAGGATAGGCTCGATGGCTTGGCCCTCAACCCATAGCCTCTAGACATGTGCTATGTTATATGACTGTGTGGAGTTTGCACCATATCCGTTGAGGTTAGACTATATGTTAGGAATATTTAAAACCACCATGTAACTAAAGTTAAATCTGTGGGGAAGTTATAACATATTATAGTTATAAGTTATAACAAAAATCATTGATGTATATGGCGGTCAGTGGAAATGGAACCCCGAACCAATACAAACAGCTTAAGTAGCCCCGCTAACCAACATGGCATATATGCCATACGTTGTAACAAAATCCAACTTATTTGTATTTAATAATCTCCATATATTTTGGGCTTTGGTTAAGGGGCACACCCTATTTAATGGTGCACAACCCAAGGTTTTAGACACATAATGAATGCAAAGAATTATCTCGTAATGCATGTCAAAGGTACAAGGCATATGAGATAACATTGTAAAGCATGTCGAGGGGTACCTTGACAAAATTTCAAGTATTTTATATCAATTTTGCACGACTTTTCGCCAAGAATTCAACGGTGCACTATGTTTCTGCATTTGAGCAACATGTAAAAAAGTTATTGTAAAACACAAGCATTTGAGCATTAATATAAAAGTCTATATTGGAAGTGGACTCGGAGAGGTAGCCCAAATTGGGTGAAATCCATTTTCTCCAACTTGTGTATGTGATTATATTATTGTTGTTCAATTCAAGTTCAATTATTTGCAAGTTATTTATCATTAAAGTGGATTTGGTTAGATAAGTTTGTCACATGTAATTTTCAAAACAGTCAAGCAATCATTTTGTTTCGAAGATCAAGTAGTTGTTTATGTGTATTTAAAATTATCAGCATCTAAGGATTTTTCAGATCAAGTTGGTATCATAGCAGGTTTGACAAGTTTTTTTTTTCAAGTGTATTCTTACAAGAGATAAACTCAAACTTGGTAAAAGAAAACTTGCAACTTATAAGTCTGAAATTTGAAAGAGATTTTGATGACATAAGATGGCTTCTGAAAAAGGAGAAGAAGAAGATCATCCCATGAGCCATGAAGAGATCAGAGCTACACTTCAATCACTGAAAGAAGCAATAGATTAATTAGAATGAAAAATTCAAAATCCTGCAAGTGGAGAATCTTCGGTAAAAAGAGAAGGAGGAGGTGAAGGCAGTGGACCTTCAGAGCCCCCTTCCCCTTCCTCCTTCATCATCAGTTTCTTCTGAAGCAAGTAAACAATCTTCTCATCAAAAGAAGTCCTCTAATAAGTCTAAGCATAATCTATCATTACTAAAATTGGATGTTAAGTTTGAGTTGCTGACCTATGATGGAGAATTGAATGTCGAGAAATTGGACAACTAGATCAAGGAAATAGAGGTATATTGCAAGGTTCAAAGAATTATGGACGAGGTTGTAAAGATACAATTAGTTTCTCTTCAACTAAGTGGCACTGCCTTAGTATGGTGGGAGAGTAAGATGCAAGTTGATCTTGTTCAAAAGGGTAAAGTAATCTCTTCTTGGGATAAGTTTACTAAGGCGATAAGGAAACAATTTTATCCACTGGAACATATGTAAATGATAATGATTGTGTGGTAGCATCTAAGACATGGTAAAGGCCATAATATTTAGGCATATACACATGAATTCAAAAAGAAGGCATTATCCCTAGGAATTTCGTTGTATACTCATGAAACTCTTTTGAAGTATATTGGTGGCATGCACTCATATCTTTGTCACATTATTTGAATGTTTAGCCCTACTAACATTGACAAGGTGTCATTACAAGCTACACATCTAGAGGCTAGTAAGGGTAAGCATGTGAGCGAAGATAAGAAGCCATTCAAGTTTGAGAAGAAACTGAAAGATAAATGGATGAGTAAGAAATCAGCCACAGTAAAGCAAGCTGACGGAAAACCTACATGTTCCCATTATAAGAGAAAGGGACATGAGGAATCACAGTGTTGGAAGTTGCATCCATAATTACGACCAAAGAAATTCAAGGATAAAGGGAAGTAGAAGACTATTGCATCAGCTCATCAGGATCTAGGGTCAAATTTTGGAGATGAATCTAAGATCATGGCCATGGGAAGCAAAGATATATCATCTATCAAAACAAATTCTTTAGTTAAATCTGCCAAGATAGAAAGTGATATTGATCAAAAGAAAAGGAGCAAGTTTTTTCATGTCAGAGTTATAGTTAAGCATACAAAGGTATATACTTTTGTTTGACAGTGTATCTCAAGTTAATCTAATATCTGAAGCAATTGTTAAGAAGTTGGGATTGAAGACGACACCTCACAAAAATCCATATCCATTAGGTTGGGTGTGTGACGATGCTAAGTTGCAAGTGACGAAGCAATGTAAGATCATGTTTGCAATTATAGCTAAGTTCTTTGATGAGGTCGAGTTAGATGTTGTGCCTCTTGACATTTGCAGCATTATCTTGGGTAGTCCATATCTATTTGACAGGAAGGTTGTGTTCTATCGAGAACAAAATAAATATCACCTTCTCAAGGATGGGGTTTCATATACTATCAGAGCTCATCTCATCAAAACTAAGGTTTCTTTAGTGAGCACGGGGCAAATGAAGAGACTCATGAACGCAAGTAAATATTTTGTTCTCGTGATAGTGAAACAGAAAGGAGGAGATATAACAGATGCTTTAGCAGGTTGTGATCCAAATCATAAACAGAAATTTATCAACATCATATCTAATTATGATGAGTTGTTTCAAGAACCTACAGGGTTTCCTCCTAAAAGAAAGGTTGAACATGAAATATATTTGTAGCAAGATTCTCCTCTTCCGAACATTTGAATGTACAGGCCATCAGTAATTGAATGAAGAAATCAAGAAGCAAGTTCAAGAGTTGCTTGATAAAGGAATCATTAGACCAAGCTCATCTGTGTGTGGTTCTCCTATTGTATTAGTTCCAAAGAAAGATGGTATGTGGATGATGTGTATAGATTTTTTATCCCTGAACAATATTATAGTAAAGAACCGTTAAAGAATCGATGATCTATTAGATCATTTAAACAATGTTGTGTATTTCACTAAGTTGAAATTGAGAATTGGTTACCATCATATCATAATTGCAGAAGGCGACATATGGAAGATTGCTTTCAAGACCAGGCAAGGCTTGTTAGAATGGTTGGTTATTCCATTTGGGCTATGCAACGTACCAACAACCTTTATGAGAGTGATGAATGATAGGTTCAGACCCTACAAAGATGATTTTTTTATTGTCAATTTAGACGACATATTGATCTTTAGTTGAAGATGTGAAGATCATATAAAGCATGTCAAGACAGTATTTGAACTCTTGAAGAAGGAGAAGTTCTTTATCAAGTTATCTAAGTGTGAATTTTGCACTGGTATATTCGGGTTACATTGTAGGGAATGGTCAGTTAAAAATAAATCCTGCAAAGGTAGAAGTCATTGTGAAATAGCCCAAGCCAACTAATGTCATCGAAGTCGGGAGTTTCATAGGAGCAGTATAGTACTGGAGGAAATTCATTGTTAATTTCTCATACATAGCAGCACCTTTACATGCATTAACGAATGTTAAATAGGTCTTTCAATGGGGAGGAAATCAACAAAAATCCTTCGAGACATTGAATGAAAAGATAGGCACTGCACCAGTTATGGAATTTCCAAATCTATAGTAGCCATTTGAGATTCAAACCGATGCAAGAGGATATGCCATGGGTACAGTATTGATGCAATGAGGTAAACCTATATGTTATCATTTTGAGACTTTCACTCAAGCTGTGATTAACTATCCAACATATGATAAGGAATTGTATGTGTTCGTACAAAGTGTAAAGAAATGAAAGCATTACTTAATGGGAAAGGAGACAATCATTCATATAGATCATCAGCCATTACAATATTTGCAGTCACAAACCAAGCTACAATAGTCACGACACTTCAGGTGGATGGGTTTTCTACAACAATTTCATCTAGTAAACAAGTATAAGAAGGGTATTCATAACAAGGTTGCATATATGTTATCAAGACCATTAATTAATGCATCCACAATACTCAGTTATAATCCTTTAGCACATGAAAGCTATGCAGAAAAATATGTTAGGGATGATGATTTTAAAGAATTATATGATGCATTAACTCACGACACTCGACAGTCGGACTATTGTCTGCATGAAAATTTATTATATCATCTTGGAAACCATGTATACCAAGAGATGAAAGGATAAATGTAATCAGAGAAGCTCATACATCTCTCATCTATGGTCATTTCAGGGTTGGTAAGACAGTTGCATAGTTACAGAGGTATTGTTATTGGCCTCAAATGAATGAAACAATTTCCAAGTATATAAAAGGGTGTGTCATGTGTGCCACAAGTAAACCTAGCAACAGAAAGCTAAGGTTATATACACCACATCTGGTACCTTCACAACCATGAGAAAGTATCTCCATGGACTTTGTAGGGGATTTGTCAATGTCCAGGACATGTCATGATTATCTATATGTCATGGTGGAAAAATTCAGCAAGATGTGTATTCTAATGCAATGAAAGAAACATGACACAACTAAACAGACATCACAAATGTTCTTTGCTAATGTATGGGTTCATTTTGGACTTCCTACATCTATAATATCATATCGAGACTCTCACTTTTTGGGAAAGTTTTGGTCTCATTTATGGGAGTTAATGGACACTAAGTTGAAGAAGAGAACAACTTTTCAACCACAGACAGATGGACAGACAGACTTGGTAAATAGAACAGTGGTACATCTACTTCAAGGATACTGCAGCAAGCATCCTAAATTATGCGATGAACAGTTACCTTATATCCAGCATTCCTATAACCATGCCATGCATTCATCTACTCAAAAGACTCCTTTTGAAGTATGTTTGGGGTACTTGCCTAAATCACCTATGGAAATTGTCTTTAGAGAAGCAGGTAAAGAAGATGGACATGATGATACAGATAAAGCTAAAATCTTCATTCAAAATATTCAACAGGTACATCAAGCAGTATAGGAACAATTGGAGAAGAGTCAATCCATGTATAAGGTAAGGCATGACAAACATCAGGTTGATCATCAATTTGAAGTCGGTGATCAAGTATGGCTACATATCAACAAATATAGAATGAAAGGTGAAGGTAAAAAGCTAAGGCCAATCCGATATGGTCCATTCAAGATCTTAGAGAATATTGGTACTAATGCCTTTCGTTGAGAATTTGGTACTAATGCATGGTAAATGTTGAGTTTGAAGCTTTATGAGTCTCCTATGATTATGGATGAAGATGAAATCATTCAGGTTCCAAAAGTTGATGATTTTGCTCCAAAGCATTTGGACAAGCTACAAAAAGATGTCATTATCGACAGAAGGATCAGAACTTCACAGCGAGGTGATGTGGAATATCTTCAAGTTGGTCTTAAAGGGGTAAAACCAAGTAAAGCCAAATGGATGGAGATCAAAAGGGTGAGGGAACTCTACCCTCATTTAATTGTTGAGTAAATTTTTGGTGGTCCAAAAATCTTCCAATGGGTAGGAATGATCCAGGAGGATCCAGGAATGCTCACAGAAGTCCAGGAAGATCTGGAACATCCACAGAGGTCCAAAATGGTTCAGAAATGCCCAAAATTCAAATGCTTCAAATAATCCTAAAAAAATCCATCATTGCGTACAGCTCGGCGATAGCTTTCCAACAACACAAATTTCATCTCAAACGGAGCTCGTATACAAAAGTTATGAATGGTCAAAGTTTAGATCAAACAAACAAAGTCAAAGTCAAAGGGGTAAAAGGGTAACACATTTCACCACTGCAAGGGTAAAATGTGGCACAACTGTATCAGTGACATATCCACACCCCAAGGCACCACGTGGACTGGTTGTACAGTGACTAGGCAACTGAGTTGGCAATCGTACCTCCAAGTGGATGAATGACACATTGACAAGTGGTATTGGAGAGCCAATGAGAGGTTGCCACGTGGCAGCCTCCCATTGGCCTATTTGGTCATGGTTTTATAAAATGTTTGGGAGTTGAACCCGCGACCTACCAAAGATCTAACAAAGCCCCACTACCAACATGCCTTATATGGCATACGTTGTAACAAAATCCAACTTATTTGTATTTAATGACCTCCATAAATTTTGGGTTTTGGTTAAGGGGTGTGCCATATTTAATGGTGCGCAACCCAAGGCTTTAGACACACAATGAATGCAAAGAATTGCCTTGTAATGTGTGTCGAAGGTACAAGGCATATGAGGTAACATCGTAAAGTGTGTCGAGGGGTACTTTGACGGAATTTCAAGTATTTTATATCGATTTTGCACGATTTTTCGCCAAGAATTCAACGGTGCACTCGTTTTCTACATTTGAGCAACATGTAAAAAGGTCATTGTAAAATGCAAGCATTTGAGAATCAATATAAAAGACTCTATTGGAAGTGGACCCAGAGAGGTAGCCCAAATTGGGTGAACTTCGTTTTCTCCAACTTGTGTATGTGATTATATTATTGTTGTTCATTTCAAGTTCAATTATTTTCAAGTTATTTACCATTAAAACGGATTTCGTTAGATAAGTTCTTCACATGTAATTTGCAAAACTATCAAGCGATCATTTTATTTCGAAGATCAAGTAGATGTTTATGTGTATTTAAAATTATCAGCATCTAAGGATTTTTCGGATCAAATACCAACAATAATACCTTTATTGAAAGAAAGAAATGTTCACTTGCCTCTTCAAGGGGGCAACCTCCAGTAGAGTAGCACTCTATTAAAATAATTCTCAAGGCAAGGCTTTCTCATGCCTTCCACACTTATTTATACTAATTTTATCTTCTAAAGAACATTTTAGAGGAGGATATTTCTAGAAGTGGAAGCTTCTATTAAGTCTTCTTACATCAGACTTGTTCACATTATTAAATAGGCCTTATTAACTAATGTCGACCTTTATTGCATGGAAAATATATTATTCTACCTACATGAGGGGTTAGGGAGGTTACGTCCCTAACATGCCCTCCCCCTTGAAGCAGAGCCTTGTCCTCAAGCTTGAGATGAGGAAAATGTTGCAGAATGGTGCCCATCTCCCAAGTGGCATCTTCTGGAGTTGTATATTTCCACTAAACTAACACTTTCTCGATGGCATGTTGATGGTGACGATGCTCTTGCTAGTCCAAGACTACTTGTGGTTGCAACCAAATGGAACCTTCTTCATCCAATTTAGGGAGACTGGTTTGAGTTTGGCACTTAGTTCCAATCACTTTCTTTAATCATTAGACATGAAAAACATGATGGAGCTTAGAATGATTAGATGAAGCTAATTGATGGACCACGAGCCTCACTTGCTTGAGAATTGTATAAGGACCATAAAATTTGGGAGCGATTTTCTAACAATGTTCAACTCTGAGTGAAGTTTTCTTATAAGGTTGCAGATGAAGAAACAATTGGTACCCTTCAACAAATTGACGTTCAGAATGACCCTGATCTGCTTGTTGCTTCATGCGATTTTAAGCCATGACCAAATTTTCTTTGAGGGTATAGAGAATGGCTTCTCGAACTATAAGAGTCTTGTCAATCTCCCGAACCTTGGAAACACCTAGCATGTATGAGAGAACCGACGGTGGGTTCTGCCCATAGACTGCTTCAAAAAGAGTCATGCAAGTAGTAGTATGGTAATATGTGTTGTACTACCATTCAGCTAGGGGTTACCACTAAGCCCACTGATTTTGTCTGTCGGATGCAAAACAACACAAATGTGTTTCCAAACACCGATTGACAACTTTAGTTTGGCCATCAGTTTGGAGATGATAGGCAATGTTGAGTGTTATCACCGAAAAATGGATCACTACAAATATAGACAATGGATGAAGAAACAATTAACACAAACACAACATACTACCAATATTCATGGAAGGATTACACTCAATTTGGAAAGACAAAGATAAAACTATGTAAAATTGGTTTTGAAAATCCGTGCACATTCAACCAAAGCAGCGTGCACACATCAGCGCGAGCTAACACAATGTACGACGTGCACAGTGATCGACTAACAGTCGAAAGACCCGCTCAGACGCAAAAACGACACATTGATGAGTTTGGTCGGGCCTCAACCACTTTTGAGATGAAGGAGATCTCTCCCATACCCAAAATCGCCCCCAAATTTCGTGTTGGGATCACTGAAAAGGATGGGAGGTGCCTCCAAGGGCCTCCCATCCACACTTGGAACTAGATATGAAAAAAATTGACATCCTCCTATAAATAAAAGGCCATTGTATGCAAAAAAAGAAGAAGCATTTGTGTATTGTTATGTTGCTCACTTTTAGCTTTGGGAAGCCATCTTCCTCTTAGAAAGCTTTGGGCATCCATAGAAAGTGTTAGGAATCTCTCCTCGTGAGTAGTCCATCACTCTTTTCTTTACCATTTTCCTTTGTTAGCCATTGATAGTAGAAAGAAGACTTTGTAATTGGGGACTCAAGAGCCTTCCCAAGGAGGAAGAGGGGACTCATAAGTTCCCATATTTCTCCAAGGAGTATCAATTCAAAGATCAGTTTACTTGGTATAGCTCTCTTGTGTTTTCTTTGTGCATTCATTTCGAGTTATTGTTTGCTTAGTTTAGATTTATTTCATTGGTGTTTATTTCTTGTTTATTTATGTTAGTTGAGCCACTAACCAACTAACTCTTTGTTGTGCTTTATGGATAGCCTAACTAGATAGTTAAGGGACCTCCTTTTGCTCAACCTTGTGCCAAAAGGAACCCAACACTAAGATGCACTTGGGTTCTCTAGATCCTGACCAATTCTTGCCAAAAATTGTTGGTGAAAGTTGGATCTCGATCAGAGACAATATAATGCGACATGCCATAAAATTTGAATATATTATCCAGAAAAATTTGAGCCAGAATGGATGTGATGAATGGGTGTTGAAGAGCACAAAAATGAGCATATTTGGAAAGACGATCAACTACCACCATGAGACTGAATTATTGCCAGATTTAGGGAGGCCAACATTGAAATACGTAGAAATATCCCTCCAAATAGCAAGAGGAATTGGAAGCAGTTGGAGTGTGCCTGGAGCTTTGACTATTTCTCCCTTGATGCATTGACAGGTATCACATTTAGCCACAAAGGTGTGGACGTCGTCCCGTTTCATACCATCTCATAAAAAAAAACGTTTGACCCATTCATAGGTTTTGGTAAACCCGGAATGCCTAGCTATGGGTGAAGTGTGAAGCTCATAAAGCACCATGGATTCAACTTACAATTGTTTGCTTAAATAGAGACAACCTTTATAGCGAAGCTCTTCATTGTGCCAAGAGTACTCCGAAGAAGCTTGAAAATGGTGTTGCAATTGTTGGATCAGGTAAGAAATTTTAGGGTCTTGCAACCATTCCTAGTGAACATCTTGGAGCCAATCTAGTATAATGAAGGAGAGGGAAAATAGGGATCCTCCATCTGCATACTTCCTGGAAAGAGCGTCAGTAACCACATTTTCATTTCCCTTCTTATAAATTATCTCATAATCATATCCAAATAACTTGGTCACCCATTTCTGTTTCTCTGGGGATGAAATTCGTTGTTCCAAAAAATACTTGAGGCTCTAATGATCAGTTTTAATCTAGAAGCGTTGACCCAATAGATAAGGATATCAGAGATCCATAGCATGCATAATAGGAAACATTTCCTTTTCATATATTGATTGGCCCAAATGTCTCTCTGGGAGTTGTTTGCTAGTGAAAGCCAAAGGCCTTCCATCTTTCATGGGGACTGCCCCAATTCCTTTCCCTGAAGCATCACATTCTAGGACAAAAGTCTTGGTGAAGTCAGAAAATTCTGTGACATGAGTCTTATACATAGCCTCTTTCAAGGCGTGGAAGGATTTATCAATGGTTGGATTCTAAGTGAAAGCATTATTTTTAAGGAGAGCGACGAGAGGTGCTGAAATTTTGCCATAATTATAAACAAGCTTGCGGTGATAGCCTGTTAAACCTATAAAACCACGCTAGCTCTCAAGAGTTTTAGGCCGAGGTCAGTTCTACATAGCTTCAATTTTCTTAGGATCCACCCATATGCCATCCTTGTCGACAATCTGACCCAAGTACTTGACGTTTGAGGCTCCAAAGGCACATTTAGACTGTTTGAGGAAAAGTTTGTATTGAGAGAGTAGATGTAGAACTTGATCCACATGGGAGAGATGGGATTGCCAAGTTTTACTATAGATGAGAATATCATCAAAGAAGACTAAAACAAAATGACGAAGGAAATGACGAAATACATGATTCATGGGACTTTCAAAAGTGGAGGGGGAATTACACGAGACAAAGGGCATGACCAAGAACTCACAGTGACCCTCATGAGTTATAAATGTATTCTTGGGAATGTCTTCCTTTTACATATGTATCTGGTGGTAGATAGAATGGAGATCAAGGTTGTTGAACTATTGAGCACCACTCAATTCATCCAATAGGTCATCAATGACAGGAATGGGAAATTTGTCTTTGATTGTGAGTTTTTTGAGGGAGCAATATCAAGACACGTGTGCCAAGTGCCTTCTTTCTTGAGTACCATGACCACAAGGGAATAATAGGGGTTGTTACGGATGGATAACACCTGCTTCGAGAAATTCTTGAACAATTTTCTCAATTTCGTTCTTTTGGGAAAAGGGATGATGATAAGGGCGACCATTGGGAGGAAGACTGCCAAGTATGAGAGGAAAGGAATGATCATGGACACCACAAAAAGGGGGGAGTCCCTGGGGAGTGGTAAAAACAACTTGTTGTCGAGAGAGTATAGCTTGGAGGTTGGGATGCACAGAGGGTGTCTCATCGACTTGAATGGAATGCAGTGGGGTGATAATTCCATAATGACTTTTTTTTAGGAGCTTTTCCATTCGATGGGAGTTGATGATCTCAGGGGAGACTGATGTGATTCCTTCGAACTTAAATTGTTGTCCCTCTTGTTGGAATTGCATGGTTAATTCCTTAAAATCCATGAGAATGGGGCCGACAATGTTTAACCATATTGCACCGAGCACAATGTTAAAACTCCCCATGTCAATAGAAAACATATGAGATTTCAGGTGGTATTCATCAATTTGGAGCCGCACATTTTCACAACTTCCCCCACATTTCATGGAGCCGCCATTGGAAATCATGATTTTAAAATTATTGACAATGCGGATGTATCAATTGATTTCTTGGGAAATGCATATATGAATAAAATTATGGGTGTTTCCATTGTCAACGAGGATGATGACTTTCTGATTCTTAATGTAACCAATTAACTTGAGGGTTTGGGGAGCAAAGAAATCAGTGAGGGCACTCATTGAAATCATTGGTTCAACTTCTGGTGGATCAGAGGGTGGAGTGAGATCAGTTGGTGGGGGTAGCTCGTACACATGGGAAACATCTGCCTCCTCTTTAGAAACATCCTCAGACATGGCCATAAAAATATTATGTTCCTTACACTTGTGCCCTGAAAAAATATTTGTCATCACAATTATATGAAAGACCCTTGAGTTGGCGTTCAACGATTTCTAACCAGGTTAATATATGGATCTTTAGGGGATTTGCGGGAGGGACAGGACCGGTAGGTTTAGGGCGAGGAAAAAAGGAGGGTTTTCTGGTTTGGGACGAGACAATTTGTTGTGCTTCCTTGGTGCATTTATTAGCTTCCAACCAAGTTTGGGGGCGTGCCATTAGGACGTGGGCACATATTTCATCTTTTAGGCCACTGATAAAGCATTCCCAGAAGAAGGCATTTGACATGCCCTCCATTCTGAAAGCCAAGTTCTCAAAGGCAGTGATAAAGTCTTCCATTGTCCCTGACTATTTCAAGTTGGTCAAACGACCTAAATGGTGGGTGTCAGTGTCAAAGCATTCATAAATATCTACAACAAATTATGTCCGAGCAACATACCCTTAATGTGTCCAACGTTCTGGATCCAAATGGATGATATCATAACAAAGTTTGGTCAACTCATTAGTAATGCCATGCAAAGAGAAATAATGTTCTATTTGAGTGACCCAACCTGTGGGATCTTAGCCAACAAATTTGTTCACCCCAATTCTAGGAAGGCGCAGGTCTCAAGGAAGGTGATTGGAATGAGTACCTTGAAAATGGGAAGAGTTAGTGTCTTCATGATAGGAAGGTTGTTCAAAAGAGGTAGGGTTCAGGGAGCAACTCATCAATTGGTCAAGTGTGTCTTTGATGGTGGCACATTGGTCTTGGAGGATTTGAACTGAGGAATTGAGTTTGCTAATGTTGGAATTGATAGTCTTGATGTCCTCCTTGTTTTGGATGTTATTAGCAATCAAGGTATTGATTTCTTGGGTGCAGGAGTTTGTCATTTGGGCAGAGCCAAAAATGGACAGGCGAGTCTACAATGAAAAAAATTACAAGTGAGGGGTATCACGGTAGATGGGGAGAAGAGAGGACTCAAATGTGATAGGGGGGAATAAAAGTGTCGGGAAGGGTGGGTGGGACTAGAGAGAAAAATGTTGGCAAGTGATAGGTACCACGACGATATGGGTGAAAAGGGGAATCCAATGGGATAGGGCCCAAATAAGGGTGTCAGGAAAAGGGTCGGGTCCACGAAAAAAAAGTCCTAAAATGATAGGAACCACTGTAAGCGAGGAGAAGAGAGGTATCCAATGGGAAAGGTCCTGAATAAAAGTGTCGATAGGGCCACTATACACTTGTTTTTACTCTTACATAGTTATACTCTGGCCTGAAGAATACTGCAATGACGAATTTCCCAAATTGTTAACAGGAAAAAAATTATGTAGGAATTTTGCAACCAGAATGCAGGAGGTAGGGTTGCGCTGCAATAGATCTCGTATGTTCATTTTTTGTTCTGCTTCTTTCTCAAGGGTTAGGGTTTTTAGGTTTTCTATAGACACAGGTTTTCCCTATGCTATAGCTCTTTGATATACATGTGAGGTCGAACAGTAGTACTCGGTCTAGTATCTCAAGGCACCAACTAAGGAGGCTCGACCGCACCCTTAGTCGTACTACCTGATTACCCAGATACTAGAGAGTATCTTCCCAAGTGTTGTTCTCGATGTCACCATAACAGTCAGGCGGTCAATCGACTAATCCAGGACTGGTTTAAGGAGACCTAGGGAACTCCCGATATACCTGAAGGTACATGGGAGTGATGGTCGTGTACATATTTTGTTTAATGCGGTACTACTCGAGGGGTACCAACAAGGGTTACAAAGGTTTCCAACAAGGTGAAACGTTTATTTCTAAGTAACCCCATCAAACTGTCTGTATTTCTTGTATGTAGTCTTCCTCATTGCAGTTTTACTTGCGAAGTGACAGATCTTTGTGCTTTAAAGATACTGACAATACACGTCTCTACCCTGGAAAAAAAATTCCCACAGTTTCCAAGTGCTCTGATACCACTTGTAAGGTACTAGATGTAATGTCATATGCAAAAACAAAAATATTCAGCAAATACCAACGAAACAACAAAATAATGAGAATAGCAATACCAACAATAATGCCTATATTGAAAGAAAGTAATGTTCACTTGCCTCTTCGAGGGGGCAACCTCTAGCAGAGCAACGCACTATTACAATAATTCTCAAGACAAGGATTTCTCATGCCTTCTACTCTTATATATACTAATTCTATCTTCTAAAGAGCATTCTAGAGGAAGATCTCTCTAGAAGCGGAAGCTTCTATTAAGACTTCTTACATTAGACTTGTTCACATTATTAAATAGGTCTTATTAACTAATGTCAGCCTTTATTACATGGAAAATATATCATTCTACCTACGTGAGGGCTTAGGGTGGTTAGGTACCTAACAGACATAGTGTTAGATGTACATGGCTTTGTTGATGCAAATTGGGTTGAAGATATGGATCACATAAGATCTACAAGTGGTTATGTGTCTAACCTATATGGAGGAGCAATCAATTGCATGAGCAAGACACTGATTGTAGTTGCACTCTCAACTATAGAAGTTGAATACATGGCAGCCACTCGTGCAAGTAAGGAAGATTCATAGTTACAAAGATTGTGTTTAGGTATTGGGTTTGTATAGCAAGTTGTAAGGTTACAATGTGGCAGTCAGAGTGTAATCTTTTTGCCAAAGAATCATGCTTATCATTCTAAAACGAAGCATATTGATGTTCAATACCACTTTGTAAGAGACATGGTTGAAGACAAGAAGGTGTTGTTGGTGAAGGATGACAGTTTGAAGAATGTTGGAGACTCATGATGAAGTCTGTTGGTACTGAGAATTTCTCGTGGTGTAGAGAAGCAATGGGCATTGTTGCCCTAAATTTTTTATCTTGTAAAACTTAGGCCCCCCGTTTGCAAAGAAAACAACAAGTGGGATAATGTTTGGAATGTGCTATATTCTTTGCATGGCTATCTCCAGCTTTTGTTCATATGTGTCGAGAGTGTCACAAGGGGGGTCGAGAGCCCCTGACCAAAAATTTTGGGTTGTTTTTGGTCCACTTTTTGGCTCATTTTGTGGTTTTTGGCCAATGGTTGTTCGGTGCATTGTAATCTAATCCTAGTTAAGGGATTAGGGTTATAATATAATTCAAGTTAACGAATTAGGGTTTGGGATGAAACTTAATACCTATATATTGTATTATGAATGGTGAAGTTAATATAATGAAGAATATAGAGGTGTGTCTCTAAAGTTTGCTAGTTTTCCCAGTGAAGGGAAAACTAGCAAAGTTAGCTCATATTCATCATACGAGCTAAGCGCATTCACTATTGCTTCAAACATATCCTCAAACCACAAAACAAGAGGAAGACCAATAATGTGAACCTGGACTAGAAGGATATCAACTCGAGCAGTTCTGGCATCGAAATCCACATGTTGATTTTTCAAGAATAAATTTTGAGAACATCGCTTCATCTACTGTGCATAATATTGTTTAACTCAACCATTGATTTGAACACCTAAACTAACCACCCTTTTTCCAATGTCATAATGTGAGGAGGATATTTGACCTCGAGTTCAAAATTCACTCACCTTGGTACAGTCCTTGAGACTATCCCCATTCATTTTTCTTCCACGAAATCAATAGACTACTGCCCACTCTTCCAATTCCATTACATCATTGAGCCTAGTTTTGGCATCTAAGTTCAGGCTTACTTACTCCATTTTTTTATACACTTTCATCTTTTGGGTCTCCTCCCCTTCTTTGAGAGAAGGGTGCCTTCGACTCCTTGATTCAACTCTAGTGGAGACATTCATGAGGGAAAGATCCAAATATTTTCTAATAAAACCTTACTCTAGTTTCAATATAGACAAGCCAAAATGGTTGTAAAACATAAAAATGACTCCCCACCAAAAGCCAAATCCAGGTTATCAGTACCACCACCCTCGTTATGGTGAGTAAATGCTCTAGTCTCTTTAGTCTGGTTCAATGACAAGCTTGGATTTGCATTATCCACTCCATCGTGTGTCGCAAGTGGTATGGCTTAGGTAACATTAATTCCCTTGAGGAAAACAATGCCATGGTCTTGCACCCTCACGTCCATCTTGGATTCTACCTTGATATCAGAATTGGATAGCTTCTGAGCTAGTTCATCGAGGATGCTCATCAATTCCTCCTTTGACATTTGTGCTTGCACGGGGTACAACCTTCCTACACCCTCGGAAAAACCAAACGTGTGTGGAAGCATGCTCATCTAGATCGACTGGCCCTCCAACGAGTCAGCTAAGTAATCCAATCTCTCCTCTTGCATTGCTAGCTCTGTTGCCACATCCCCCACCCTTTAGAACCCTTAATAATAATAGATCAAAATCGGTTGGATCCCTATATTTCTCTTATGGAAACACTCACCCATATCTTAATGCCTTCAAACCACTACCACAGAAACCCTAGATCCCTCTAGCATTGACATATTCTTCATGAATTGAATGGCTTCATATCGAAGATATGTTGCAAAATGGATGTGATCAATGAAAATAATTTGTAGAATGTTGTAATAAGAAGAGATAGACGAAGGACTTAAGATGCACTCCCTCGGATCCTTACCTCAGACACAGTTTTGCATGATCTATTTGAATTGTTGTAAGCCACATGTATCAAGGAATATCTATAGGGTTGCACCATAATTTACTTGAGCAGTCACATCATTAGGTAAATGGTCACAACATGTAAAAATAAATTATCTAGAAATTGCCTTCAAGCCATCTTGTGAATCGATAGTTTCCACACATGTTATGATATTTAGCATCGAGAAAACCAATTAAAGTGGTTCTATGAACCATTCACTTCCACCACAAATTTATGTGGTTTGAACCATCGCCTTAGAAGCAATTCAAACCTTATCAATGTTCAATTTGATTGAGAGTCAATACTATAGAAGTACTATATTTTAATTTTCCTTGACTAGTAATGGAACACACTGTAGACTCACACCCTACCTTGCAAACAGATTCACATACCAGAGAGTCCATCAAATTCATTCATATATATATATATAGAAGTAATTGAAAGTAAAAAAATGATTATTTTGTTAATAGGTGTTTTCTACATCCTAGTGTGAGGGAGATGTGTAATTCCTTCAGTGCTTAACAAGTGTTGCCATGTGGCATTTAAAAAAAATATCAATAACAAAATACACACACACACACACTCATATATATAAGTAAAAACTTTCTTATTTCTATGAAAGGCGCTTTCAACAACCCAGTATGAGGGAGATGTGTAATTCTTTCCATGCTCAACATGGAGTTAACACGTGGCATGAAAACTCCATGTTGAGCACGGAAGGAAATACACATCTCCCTCATATGAGTATCACATTATTGAAATTTTATAATTATAATAAATTTATCGTAAGGAAGAATCTGTGGTGGTGAGTTTCATTCTCAAACATTTTTTTAACCCTAAAGTAGGTCCATCATCAAGAGAGGCTTAGAAAGCTTCATGATTTTCTTAATAAATGGATTTTAGGTATATCAATATTAGGTATAATTCATTTATTTAATAAGCAAGTGTGCCTATAGACTAAAAATCAATAGGTCGACTTACTTATTGAAGGCCGGGATATTCTTAATGAGTTGCACAATAGGTTTCCAAGATTCTCTTAGTTTCAAACCATTGTTGCAATTGATGTTGGTCGCAAATTTTTCAATTTCCAGTACTTCTCTTATTCTGAATAGTAAAATTTTTGTGGGAGGGATTGTTTAGAAGATTTGGAGGAACCACAATATTGACTATCGGAGGTCGATGCTTTGAGTCCATATCAGGACCCATCTTCAGGACATCTAAGCCTGGGTAAAGAAGAATCTAAAGAGAAGAGATAAATAGTGAACCTAGGGAGGTGGTGGATTTCATCCAGAGTCTCCCTATCGTACAAGGAATGAATCTGAACAGTAAGATTTATGTGGGAGGGATTGTTTAGAAGATTGGGAGGAACCACAATATTGACTATCGAAGGTCGACAATAACATATTTCTTGATTATTTCATACTAAATATTAGTGTTATGGTCTTTCAACCTGCTTTTGATTGAGTGACTAGTTTCAATAATGTGCATTTTTCCAAAAGAATGTGGTATTGCATAAATCCCTTGATGAATTTTTAAGGTACCAGAAGGAAAGATGCATAACAATAGAACAATTATTATCACAGTAGTTAGCAGAAAGAAACAGAACAATAAGCACAATGACAATATAGATAAAAAAAGATGATACCTTTATTATTCTGAGAACAATGTTCACTTGCCTCTTTGAGGGGGCAACCTCCAATAGAGTATAGTTTGAGTACAAATGATTCAACAAGGGAAGATTTTGCATACTTTCTACCTCTATTTATACTACTTCTATCTTCTTGAGAATATTCTAGAGGAAGAACTTTTTAGAGGTGGAACCTTCTAGTAAGTCTCCCTACATTAGTTGTGTTCACATTATTATATATGCCTTATTTACTAATGACGACATTTATTACATAGAAAAACACATTATGATATCTACTTGAGGTGCTAGGAAGGTTAGGACCCTAACATGCCCTTCCCCTTAAAGAACAACCGTGTCCTCGAGGCTTGAGATGTGGGAATTGTTGCAGAATGATGGTTGGCTCCCATGTGGCATCCTCGGGTTGTGTATCCTTCCACTGGACTAAAACTTTATGAATTGTGCGATGATGGAGACCACACTCACGTTGGCCCAAGATTGTTTGTGGCTGCAACCAATTGCTACGTTCTTCATCCAATCCAGGGAAACTAGTTTGAATCTAGCACTTGATTCCAATCACTTTCTTTAAGCGAGAAACATGAAAAATCAGATGGAGCTTAGAGTGACTAGGAAGGGCTAACTTGTAAGCAACAAGCCCTACACGCTTCATGACTGTATAAGGGCCATAAAAATTTGAAGCAAGTTTCTAGTATTGATCTGCTATGAAGGAAGTTTGCTTATATGGTTGTAGACAAAGAAACATTTGATCCCCTACAACAAAATGGCGTTCAAAACAACACTGGTCAATTATTGTTTCATTTAATTCCGAGCCATGACCAAATTGTCTTTGAGGGTGCATAGAATGTCAACTCGAACTGTAATGCTTTTGTCCACCTCCTTGACCTCAGAGACACCTAAAATGTAAGATAATACAGAGGGAAATAATTGACCATTAGTTAGTTCATCCAAAAGTTCATCAATGATAGGAATGGGAAATGTATCTCTGGTGGTAATTTTGTTGAGAGCTAAAAAATTAGGGCACATGCACCAAGTACCTTCTTTCATGAGTACCATAACCATGGGAGATAAATAAGGGCTTGTACTAGGCTGGATGACACCCATAGTTAACAATTCTTGAACAATTTTCTCTATCTCCTTTTTCTAAGTAAATGGGTGACGATAAGGGAAAACATTAGGAAGAAGACTACTAGGAACAAGTGGGATGGAATGTGTTGTTGGGAAAAACACCCTACGGACTAGCAAATTAGGGCCTACTTTGCATGCAGATTTGATCGAATAGAAACTACTTTTTTACCTAGATCCCAAGATTTAAATCCCTTTTTCTCAGTAAATGCATGGAAAAGGACCACCTACCTTATTACCGACGTTCGATGTAGATCCTCCGTTGTGCTTGACTACTTGTTCGCAATGCTCCTTCCAAAGATGACCTGCACTCAAGACAAACAACAACTACGCATGCATGCTACTTCTATACTCAAGGGTTAGAAATCAACATAAACTAATCAAACCATAGACAATTCATGAATTGGGACGGGAAAAGCATTCTTTTTATTAATTAAAGTGAATCAACTTACAAAATCTGAGACCAGCCACCGCTCCTTGAACCTGATCCTAGGCTCCTCTTCTTCTGTCCTTCAACTGCTTTGCATTAAATCTCCTTTGGCATGAGGAAAGGCTAAAGGGTTGGGACAATGGATTACGTAAATGGGCAGAGTTTCTTCGCTATATTTTTTCCTTCTTCAAATGGTACCCCTACCCCTTCTTTTATAGGCTAGAAGGAGCTAGGGTTTTGGACGAACCCTCGGCCATGCATGGCCGGGAGTTTCAGTTAACTAACCCGTAGATTTTTGTTCCGTCGGCAACTTTCCTTTTTTTGTGCTTTGGTAGGTACACGCGGGTTGTTGTGAGTCAGCCAGCGTGTACACACGTGCAGTAATGGGTTAGGGTGCGTGGGCCTTTACACAAGAGGATTTTCAAAGAGTTGTTCAGCAAAGTTTTGGTAAAGAAGAGATATGAGTTGGCCTGATGCCAGGTAAGCATGTGTGGTGCAATTTAGGGTTATAACAGATGCCCCCTAATGTGTGAGGTCAGAAGAGCATCTGATGGCTGAAATACATTACCAATCTTTACTGATGTGCCGAACGATTGAGCC